>JADLZL010002916.1:0-488710 GCA_015844335.1 Chrysopogon serrulatus
CAAAATGAGCATGATCATGGTGGAATAGAGGGGAGAAAAACATCCATCACCTAGAACTACGCAGCCACATTAACATCCATCACCTAGAACTACGCATGCCACATTGTGAAAAGCTTCCATCATAAGTGAATGGTCACTCACATGTATTATAGCTGATATGAATTCCTGACTAAAATTTACATGTACTCTTAAATGAGATATAGTGTATTCTACACACACACTCATATAGACATGCAAAGGGAAAATAGTTGCAGGGTGTTGTCAAGCATACCGTGATCTCTGACATAATACTCCATTCTTTTACAGGTGAACCAATGCATAGTGTATATCAAAAATAGTACATATTTAAAAGTTATATATATATGAGAAATGTCAAAAACATCTTATAATTTAAAATGGAGGAGAAAGTGTGATAGAAAAACATTGCTCTACACAATTGCAATTTTCTAGGACGCTGAGAGTACGTTACTATTATATGTCTATGATAAATATCATTTCCTAGAAGCTACGCAAGACACTTCCTACTCCAAAAAGTTAATGATAGCAACCTTGCTGCACACAGGCCAACGCATGTCTTAAAATCTAAATATACTTAAGAGAATTACTTGCGATGGCCTTGGAAAAAACACTATGCCTTCTTACTATGGCCTCTTTTAAAAACTTACTTGTGAGGTCTAAAAACAAAATTATCTTCCTTCTATGATTTTCTGTCCATTTTACAACTTAGAGGGTGTTTGGATGCAGTGTCAAAAAGTTTTTATCTATATCACATCGGGTGTTTTATGGGATGTTGAAAGAGATATTCGGATACAAATAAAAATAAATTATAGAACTAATCGAGTACACAATGAAACAAAATGTTTAATCATAATGAATTCATCATTAGCACATATTTACTGTAGCACCTAATTATCAAATCATAGACTAATTAGGCTTAAAAAGATTCATCTCGCAAAAATAGCCACAATCATGTGTAATTAGTACTCCATGCATGTGTCCAAAGATTCAATGGACATGGCAAATCATCCATCCAAACACCCCTGGCATTAAGTGAAGGGATAAATGACTACTTTACTTGAAATATAAAAAATAAAGTGCAAAATTTAGTTTACATTTAGAGAAAAATTATGCATGGTACAAAATTAAAATTAAGAGAAAGAAAAAAGAAATAAAATTAAAATCTCCTCTTCACGAGAAGAAATAAAACAAACAAATGAAAGCGTAAAAATAAAACAAAGAGAAAAACAGGATTTAAATAGATTATTAAAATTCAAATGCTTGGATTCTTATAAACTTCTAAACTCGGAATTCACGTGGCACTTTTGGGCCACACCGGCATCTACAGATACAAAGCAAGTAGGCCTGCAAGTTTGATTTGGGTCCAAGAGAGCAGGTGGGCTTTGGGTACAGGTGATGATTCGGCGACGACAATTTTGCTAATGGCCGCACACACATGCCCCAGGACAAAACTAGTTCTTAGAAAAAACTATTAAAATTTAGCCAAAAATCGTTTTCCACTGATTCATAGCAAACTAAATATATGATACGCCTAAGTTTTAGCAGCAAACCAATGGCAGCCAAATTTTGGCCACCAACCATGCAACATACAGTGAACTCCTGCTTCATCCTTGACTGAAATTTTTCCAACACAGTAAACATGTTTTTCAGGGACCTAGGGTTTGGTGGGGGAGGGATTACTATTTTTGCTTCATGAGAATGTGTATAGACCATATATGTTACTTCGGATATCTATTTAGTATAGTAGACTGTAGACCATGTCTGGACAAATTCAAAGCCACAAAAAGGCCGCAAATGACAAGTGCCGTCTGAGTACATTCAGTTTCAGAAGCATTGTTATGCCCTCTGAAACATTTTTCAGGGGTTGCCTTTTTGTAATTGGGTGAAGTTAAATTGTTTGCTAGAAGTTGGGCAAAAACTGTTTTGCCAATAATCTCAGAAGTTAGTTTGCCAAAAAGTGCTTCCAACTAGCAGATTAAAAGAAAGCTGGAGAAGTTGATTACAAGAAGTTACAGCTCACTTTTTTAGAGACTGGAATCAAATGCATCTAATGATCACAGGAATTACCTACTGCAGATGAGACAGCATGGTACATGTGATGGAAAGAAGAGTGACAGACAGGCTTCAAGCAGGGCACTTTCATTGACAATGATGGAAAGAACATTCAACAACTTGAAGAGCATTCCCTGTTGCTCTTGGTGCTTCAAAAGTATTATAATTGTCACAGCTATGTGTAGTGTATATAACTTTGTGTTATTTTTTTCCTCTACTAATATATTTTTCAGCAAAGCTTTTTGCCGACTCCTTCAGATTATTGTCACAGCTTAAGCTGGCTGTCTGTGTTTTTAGGAGAAGTGCATCTATATATATGCCTCGCTTAGCTTAGCCTGCAAAAACACAAGGCGTTTCTGACTGAGGGTGTAGAAAATATGCTTGAAAACGGCATACGTATATCAACAGAGAAGGAAGCTTTAGATGAGATTTGAGATAAAGAGGTCAATCGACCCGGAAGGAGAGATGAAAAAGCACCCATAGTAAACTGTAAACCTGAGCCACTCACTCACTCAAGAGGTGAAGAAACAAAATGCTCCCTCCTGTGTACAGGCTGTCTCTCACTGCACTGGTTTGATTTGTTGCAAAATACATTAACAGATGATTTTTTTGTGAGGAACCACCAAACTCAGGAAAAAGTAGTGACAATGAAATATATATATTTCTGAAAAAAAGTACTGACAGTAAAAGGCGCCCTCAAAGAACCGAAAAACTCAATACCTTTGTGTCAAATCAGATTCCATTGCATCTATTTGACATTTTGGACTCAACTTTTTCATCATATCTAATGGACAGCAATAGAATTGGGAGATTCTATTCCCTGCTAACTATAGCAAGTAGTAGCAGCCTAGCACAGCATCCATTCAGTTCCTCCCCACTTTCGAAAAAGAGCAAGAAATAAAGAATCATCTTTTTTCTTTACTGGTAGTAGAATTCAGGTAGCATGCAGGGAGTACAGCACAGCACAGTTTCTTTCAGGATTGCTGGATAATCAGTCATAATATCATACAAATATATATAGTTAAGGGCCAGCGATCAGCTGATTAATGCAAAGTGCATGTCCCTTTGAAACATTTACATTTGAGGAGGCCTCATAGCATGCACCCATGTACACAACAATTCAGCACCATCGAAAATCAGTGGCCAAGTTGATTCTAGGCAGTTTCTCTCTCCTTGCACTCACCTATGCACGGACGGACCAGATCGAGTGTGTGGTCATACTCACCAACCACGGCCTCGTCCACGCGAGACAGCCCCTCTGCGTGAGACATACTCGATTCAATCAAATCCACGCGAAGATTCACGTGATTGGATTGAGGAATCCACGTAGATTATCATTCGTAAGAAAGAAAACTCACGTGCAATATCGCTTGCGCGACGGTCTAAGCGCCGCCGTCACGTCGCTGATCGGCATCTCGGCCCACAGCACCACCGCTTGTCGGCGCCACCACCATGCGGCGCCGCCTCCGGCGGCGAGCCGCGGGCTGCCGCTCCTGCGATCGGTGAGACTTCCCTCCTCCATCGCGTCGAGGCAGTGGACATAGCCGGTGGCCAGGTGCACGGGCCGCGACCGCACCTGTCGCGTCAAGAGGCGCTGGCGGAGTCGGCGGTATTCCTCAGGCACCCGGCCGCCGCACCCGTCGCATCGGAGGCGCTGGAGGCTGGTGCAGATCAGGCGGCTATCCACCATTGCGTCGACGCACTGGAGATCGGTATAGATCCACCAGCTCGTGAGGTTTTCCAAAGTAGGAGACAGAAGATTTCTTGACTTCGGTTAGCAGCAATCCACAGTGAGTGCCTCATCTTTATGATTCTGAACGATCTGATCTTAAATGATTCTGAACTCCTTACCTTTCCGGCAACAACTACGAACAAGTATCTTGTTCATCCATGTATTAGCTTGTTCCCGTAGGACCTTTGCTGAATTGAGCAATTTGAAAATACGTTATGACAGAATATGCCTGCGATGGGGTTTTTCTCTGTCTCTGCACTGGAATGCCTTGCTCCATTTACAACAACAATGTAATCAACATAGTGTATAAATGTTATATCTCTTTCATGTGGAACCTACCAAATCTCATTTTGGACTGAATATAATCCCATGTGATGATTGTTTTATGCCTATCTGGGAATTTCACAGTAGCGTTACTTACGGGCAGTATACTAGTGTACTGTAATGTTAGTAATTTACAATATCCGGCACCGGCAGATAGGGACAAAATTGAGTTGATTGATACTCCAGATAGATTCATAGAGGAGACGAGTGGTGACAATTGACAAGAGGGAGGCATGACGAGGTCTCCTTCGTCTCACTCCCACAGCTATGTCCAGCTGAGCCGATGCTGCTCCCCTTTGATGGCCTGCACATCTCTCTTCGGAATTACAGAGTCTCTGCCTGCCATGGGGAAATCTTGGTCAGTGCAGTGTTAGGTGCAGAACCGATCCTCAACCTCCGAGTCAACCCTTTGATTCGATATCATTTAACTTGCAGCACCAACGACTGCCTCTTTGTTTGCAGACGAAAAGCAACAGAATACCGGTATATAGTAGCTTCATCAGTAAAATTAGAAAAAAAAAAAAAAAAAACTCAAATCCATATTCAGTAGTTGCCTCTCTCTGAATGAGTGAATGACTGATTTGGCTGTAAAGACGAAAAGCAACAGGATATATAGCAGCTTTAGTAAATGAAAAACGAGAGCTCATATTCAGTAGTCACCGCCCTCTGAATAAATGAGAAATGGATGAGTGAATTGGGTGTAAGATTCAGTCAGCAAAGCACACGGCCGGTGCGTAGGCGAGGTCAACCGCAACTTGCAGCTGGTCAGTTGGATTTTTACAGTTAGTTGTTGGGGGAGATGACAAGAGGAAGAAACTAGTCAAGATTCGATCCACAAGAGTTCACAAATGCTATGCTTGCTCTAGCTCATTGCTCATACAACAATCTCTTCTTCTGCTATGCTCTTCAGCATTCACAACAATTGAATCAATACACACACAAACTAATCCAACAAGATGTTAGTTTTACATACAGGCTCTTCATCTACAGGACATGGGAGAATCAAAAGAGGCGTTTTTACTGGCAGGGCAGCAGTAGAAATCAAAGAATGGTACAGTACAGGAGGGCATGGCAATGGGGGAAGAATAATTTTTGACCCCCAAAGCAGGCAAATCATCGACGATCGCCGCCTCAGAAGGAGTGCTGGTGCAGCGGCGGCACGCCTGACGCGGACGCGGCGGCGCCAGCGGTGCCGGCGCGCGCTGAGCTCCATGCAGCGGACGACCTCCGCGCGGCAGTCGACGACGCGGTGGAACACCGCGCGCACCTGCCGCTCCAGCGGCTCGAGCCCGTCCTCGAGCGCCCGGCACGCCGCCGCGAGCTCCTCGGCGCGCTCCGTCACGTCCGCGCGCGCTCCTCGCCCACGATCCCCCCTGGCGCCGCCGCCGCTCCTCCCTGTCCTCCTCCTCTTCCTCCTCGGCGATCTCCTCGAGCACGCTGTTGAGCTCGCGCGGCGCGCTCCAGGGTCTGCATCTCCGCGAGAGCCCACCGTGGGCGCCGGGCCGGAGCAAGACCCGCCCCTCTTTTTCTTACGCTTCCACTCCTCCGCGATCCGCTCCTGCAGCGAGGACATGGGCGCCGCCCACTGTGCCTGCTTGGGCGGCGCGACGGGCGGGTTGCTGGCCCCGGACGCCCGGTCCTGGCAGAGGGGACCGCGCCCACGAGCGCCCACATGGCGAAGACGAGGACGGAGCTCATGGTGTAGAGCGCCAGTCCGAGCCCGCAGCCGGCCCCGCGGCGGCCGCGGCGGGCGACGACTGCGGCGGCGGCGCGAGGTGCGCCGCCATGGCGTTCATGCTCTTCCCCGCGGACCAGTTCTTGGGAGATGCTCAAGGAGAGCGCCCGCATGGTGCGCATGGAGGGCGAGGCGCCGCAGGACTTAGCGCCCGAGGCGGCGGCGGGGAGGCAACGTCGTCGGCGGGGAAGAGCCTGGCGATGGCCCCTGCGCGCGCGGGCGAGGTGCGCGGCGTGGAGCGACGGCGCGAGGAGGAGGCAGGACGCGGCGGCGAGCGCGGCGCGGTGGGAGGCCCGGAGCGAGGCGAGGAGCGTGAGCGACGCCGCGTTGAGGACGTCGAGCGTCTTGACGGCGCGGTCGAGGAGGTCGGCGGCGAGGCGGTCGGCGGGGGGCCTGGAGAGCGCGGCGGCGACGGGGGCGAGCGCGAGCACGCCGCGGAAGGCGGCGTCGGAGGAGACGACGGCGTCGAGGAGCTTGGAGAGGAAGGGGAGGGAGAGGAGCGGGGCGCCCGGGGTGGCGTTGACGGAGAGGAGCGCGGTGAGGCGGTCGGCGACGTGGGACTGGAGGGGCGTCGAGCGCGAGGAGCTCGTCGTCCTGCGCCGGGTCGAAGGAGGCGACGGCGGTGGCGCTGCGGCGGAAGCTGAGCATGCCGAAGAAGCCCATCCCGGAGGGCGGCGGCGGCTCGGCGGCGGCCATGGTGTTTATCGGCGGGAAAAGGCCGGGCCTGAGCCTGGGCTCGGGCTTTGCCTCTGCCTCAGCCTTTGCCTTTCTTGGAAGAGGAGGAGGAGGAGGAGGAGGGGAGGCTGGAGTCGTCGTGGTCGGAGGGAAGAGTGGAGGGGAGGGAATGGTGGGGAACCGCGGCTTCTGCGGGACCGCCATTTATACGATGACGGCCGGCGGTGGTGGGCTCCCATCCCATGCTCCTCGGCCTCTGACGCGTGGGTCCACGCACCACGTGTCAGTGAGAGGACGGAGGAGACGCGGGGGAGCGGCGTGGACTGGTTCGTTGGGGGCGGAAGGGAAGGGAGGCGGCTGACTTGGTTTGGTTGCCATGCCTCCCACGTCTACGTCTAGGTCTACGTGTACTCCTCCCATATATGTTTCGTCTGCTGACTCGGCTCGCCTCTCTTGTCTCCTCTTGCTCCAGGGGAGCGATGGACCATTCCGTTTTATTTCCAATTCCAATTCTTCTTCTGTTATTATCCAGTATAATATTTTGGAAATAAACTTACCGGTAACTGTTATATCTGTGTCTTATCTTTTCTTTTCTTTTTTTGTCAACAATGGATATTATGGGGAGTGGGTGATCTAAGAGAGAAATAAATTGCCTTTGTCTCTTTAACAAGGCGCAAGATATCTAAAGTTTAACTATGTTTATAAAAAAGTAACAATATCTATGAGACTAGATATGTGCATTACATGAACATAATTCACGACAAATCTAATGATATTTATTTGATACTATAGCGGCGACGAGAGGTGGAGGATCCCTAAAAGATCGAATGGGAGCTCCAACCGATGGCACAAGGAGGAAAAAGAGCCACGATGGGTCGAAAGTGCCTCATCGGGTAGGAGAGGAGCTGCATCGAATGGGCCTCATCAAGATGGGACGGGCGTTGATTATGAGGGAAGTTGCATCATCAAGCTGAGGGTTTTGCTGGAGAGCCATGCTAGGGAGGGGAATTGGGCAGCCACACGAGAGAGAGAGAATTCGGAGAAAAAAAAATGTGCGTGGACTGATTTTTTGTAGGAGAATATTTTCTTAGAAAAAGTAGGGAGCCATGGTAAACACCTCTAGAAGATGGTAAACTCTAGTGGGGGGAGAAGGCCATCAAATAAGGACGAAGAAGAAGGGGGTGGCCATGAGAGAGGAGGAGGCCCACCGGTTGAAGAGAAAGAGATTGGATGATTTTTTATTCTTATGAGTCCCACTTGAGGATTCGAGTTAGTCATGTATATTGGAACCAATTGATCAAGTGAAGTCAAATCATTGCGTAGAATAAAAATTAGACTTATCTGATACCCGATGCTCTAAAGAGATGGAGGAACCTAATGAAGAGGAGCCAGAGGAAAGGAAAAAAACACGATGAGATGAGGAGTAAAAGCTAGCCCCACTGGATCATTGTATCTGCCATTAGGTGTTATTATTATTTCTTCTTTTACTCGATTTCATAGTTTCGTGTATATCCTTCATTTTACTTCTCTTTCTTTTAGAGAATGGACCAAGCATGCACTGCCAACATTGAAGTGGCACGATCTGAAATTCTGAATAATCTACAGCTAACGCGTATATCATTTTATATACTGAATATATAAATGACAAGAAAAACAATGTTTGCGCGGAATGAATGTAACAGTTAAACATTCATGTCCCTATCCGAAGTGAAAATACAATAATGTGTCTACAGACTAGAGCTAGCCAATGTGTTACTTATATTATATATTACTCCTCCTACATAGGAGTATCTGTACAGGGCCAGCTGACTTTAAAAAGCACAGAAGAACTAACACCCTGTTTGCTGCTGTTTCACGCTCTTAGCTGGCTCCAAAGACTCAGCAAACGGATTATGAAATGAAATGGAGCCTGCCTGCTTGCGTGCGAAGCGCACCAACTTAACTCATGAGGACACCTACGCTTTCTTTTGTTTCTTATACACGTGATGGTGATGTTTTTTTTTTTTTTTTTCAAATGTGAGTGTGACATCCCGGTTTTGATTTTTTTTTTTTTTTTTTTGGTAATAGGACAGCAAAGAAACAGGGGAGGTGAGGGGAGCGGGGAGGAGAGGACATCTCGAGCGGACAAACCCAAAGTAATAGGACAGGGCAGGCCATGGCATTATCTATCTGATGGACGGCGAAGAAAAGCGTGTTTGGTAGCGCTATGTGAGAGTAGTTTGTTGTGCAGGACAACCAGACGTTTCCGACCCGCTCTGTTCCGAAGGTAAAGTACTAGAAATTCAGTCAAGAGGATTGTGGGAGACGAAAATACTAGCTTTGCCTGGCTCCCCTCGATCCCATGGGGCCAAAACACGGGCAAGGTTAGCATGGAGAGAGGTGGCTGCCATGTGATAGTAGCATGGAGTGGAAAAACAGTGGCGTGGGCGAGGTTGACAGGGTAGGCTAGGTCGGGAGATGACAGTGCGAATCAAGGAGATGGTGGCATAGGCGAGACCACGGCAGGTGAGGCCGACGCGAAGGTGCAACCGTGCAAGGAGGGGCTGTGGCTGGATAGCGGCGCCGAGCACAAAGAAAGGCGACGATGTCCGTGCGGTAAAGATAGACGGATATAGAGAGGGATGTAAGGCTGATGCGTCAAGCCCGTGTGGTTCAGACCGTCTGTTGTGTGGCGGTGATAAGGTGAAAAAAGAATAAAGGTAGGTAATAGAGAAAATAATATTATAGATATTTATTTTTTTTATTTTTTTAACCAATAAAGTTTAAAAAAATGTTAATCAGAAAATTATAGGGGCTCTATCAAATGGACGGCCGAAGAAGGCAATTACGTAGACAGCGCACACACACGGCCAGGGCCTCTTGGTCCTTTCCATCTCTTTTGATGTTTGGTAGTCCAGCCTAGTCCGGTGGTACGATTTTATAAGAAGCAACTGCCAGAGCCAGTGCCATGCCATCCATCGTCCATCGTCCAACCGTCTTGCAGCTGCCACAGCATTGCAAAGAGCCAGTACAGCCCTGGATTTGCAGTAGTAGTGTACAAGTAGTAGTTACTATGACACACGTGATGCAATGGAAATATGTAGCAGCCTGCATTTATTAGTTAGATCAGCTACACCACTTTGCATATAGAAATCATCCGCATCCGCATGGTAAAAACGACAGGACAGGAAGAGGCTTGAAAAAGAAGGAAACATAGCTAAAGCAGAGGTTACCGCAAAAAAGCATGTTTCCCATGCTTTCGCTGGCTGATTACTACTGATTAAGCTCAACCCGTTCCATTGGAAATATAGTCCTGTGTTTAGTTGACTCGGTACATAGTGCATCATCACAAATAAATCTCATAACAATTCTACATGAAAAGTCCGTTTTTTCTTATGCATTCACGTAGTACTAGAAAAGATCTAGTACGTACTCCATCACCTAATCTCTCCCAAATTTAGGTTTTGCCAAGGCTTAGCTCACGACCCTGGCCACTAGCTGTCGTATTCCCATGTATGTGTCCCTTCATTTTCTCCTTTGAGAATCGTGGATCCCACGAATTTCATTTCATCAAATAAAAGCAAGAGCATCACAGCTAGCGACTGGACCAATATAATATATATAAAGAGAATCCAATTAAGACTAATCCCGGATCTCTTCACTTGCTGTTAGTCTAGTGTAGTACGGCAAAGGTAAACGCGCTGACCTGGCCAAGGGTAACTGGCTGGACTTGGTCGTCGTGCGCACAGCCACACAGGCGCAGCAGATCCCAACGGTTCGGGCCATCCCGTCCGTCCGTCGTACGGCACAGACAGATCGGCACCGCCGACTGCGGAGACCCCACGGGATCATGTGCGGGCTATCTTTGTAGGACCTTGTGTGCGCGCGTGTGTCGTTCCACTCTCCTATATACCTAGCCTAGGAAAGCCAGGGACGGTGACGTGTGCATTCACGAGAGGAAAAAAGGGGACATGGAAAATTGGAAAATGATTGCCGTCGTTCTTTGTAGGACCTTGCATGCGTGTGTGTCGTCGCCGTACTACTGGATCGTAACTTTCTTCCCGTGCACCTCAGCTGGATTTTAATTTGTAAAGTTAACAACGACATCATAAGCATTAATAAGTGTAATAACGAAAGTTCGATTCGTACGGTGTGGCAGTGGTGCTCAAGTTTTTGTTTTGCAGCGTAGTTTTTGGACACCGAGCATCTCCAAGAGTTTCCCAAAATTCATTTAGCAAATCTCTAAAATATATGACAAGTGAAAAAAGAGACTCTCTCCAACGGTTTGGCATAATTCACTTGCCAAACATAGATCAAACTTACATCGGGAACCCCCAGACAGAAAAAACAAAATTATGTTTATAGCCTTCCACCTCTTGAAAATTTATATCGGGAACCACAAAAGCAAAAACAAAATTGTTTTTCTACCCTTCCACCTCTTCTAATACGGTCGGATGGCCTTGTGGAATCGGCAGCGCATATATGCGCGGAGGCTCTTTTTTCACAACTTGGGATAAATAACAACTTTGAGATGGGGAAGCGTTGGAGGAGGTTTTTTTTTTCTTTTTTTGCCAAAAAACTAAGAATAGCAACCTAAGATGGGAACCGTTGGAGATGCTCAAGGTCTTGTTTAGTTGGGGAGGCGAAAATTTTTGAGTATTACATTAGATGTTTCATGCGATGTCGAATGAGGTTTTCAGATACTAATAAAAAATAATTACAGATCGTCTGGAAACCGCGAGATGAACTTTTAAGCCTAATTAAGCCTTCATTAGCATATGTGGGTTACTATAGTATTTAAGGCTAATCATAGACTAACTGGGGTTAAAAGATTCGTCTCAAGATTTCCGATCAAACTGTGTAATTAGCTTTTTATTTTATCTACGTTTAATACTCTATGCATGTGCCATAAGAGTACCCAAAAATTTTGGGGCATCTAAACAGGGTCTAAGTTTACCACAATACTCTCTCTGTCTCATAGTAGAGGACCTTTTAGAGTTATGCATGCATATCACAATAAAGAGATCAGAGATGTATATATACGGAAAAAGTGAAAGGCGTATTGGAAAAAGAAAAAGGATACATTAGAAAGCGAGAAAGTCATCAAGTATTCTAAGATAAATTTAAATGATATAGCGTTAACTATATATATTTTGGGACTGAGAAAGTACGTGGCAAAGCCAGAGAGACGCTAGCTATAGTAGAGCTGCTATACCTGGGTCCTTTGATGCAGATGGCACTGATGGATGAGCAGTGAGAGCGAGCCACAGAGGGGATGAGTTGAATGACTGCGCGTACATGTATACGTGGATCATGCGAGCGACGACGACGACGACTCTGCAGGCTGCTGCCGTGACGACGACTACCGATGCAAGACCACCGTACACCGTATATGCACACAGCTACTATGATTTAATCCGTTCTTGACTACACGCGTCTTTTACCAAGACCCGATGGGAACTGAATGGAATTGATAGATCGATATTATATATATATATATATTAGAAGATGAGATGAAGCATAATTAAAACCAGCGTCAGCATCAGCATCGCCCAATATAATGCAAAATTAAAACCCAATATAATGCAAAATTAAAACCAGCTATAGCTGCCTGCGAAAACGACGACCCATCCTCTGCCGGCCACTCCACTCGTGCCTAAGCATGTATGTAGAATATCTGTTTCCTTGTCTGCACCGGCGTCGCCGTCGCCGTCGCCGTCACGGCCGTCGCTTCTCATTCCGCTCCACCACGTACAGTCCAGTGTCCCCCTCCCCGCCGGCTCGCCGCCGGCACAGCTAGCACACTGCGTCGACATATGGCAAACATGAACCGACAGCGCTACTACTATATATCACATCATATCTGTCTCTGGGTGGAAACTAGAAGAGAAGAAAGAGCACACCAGCTTCAATTCCATCTCTTTACTCCTTGTTCGCTTATTAGCTGATTCTAAGCTAAGGAATTATTTCAGGTTTACCTGCTTAACTGGATTCTTTTTTTTCTTCTAGATCATCATTCCTTGATAACCGAATAGGGATATGTATGACTGTTGTATACTACTGGACATATGTTTTTTGATCTCCAAGGGAAGAGGGATTAACAACACAGCTCCTCAGCAGTCGCCTGCCCTGCCCTAGGATAAAAAGTTACAAGCAGTGAAAATGACGGACACAGGGACACGACAAAGTCATAATATAGGCGGCGACGACTCAGCAAGTAGCAGGCGCAGTGGCGAACGCCTTGCGCAGGCACGCCACGCGTCAAACCCGATCAATTAAGCAAGCACCAACACATATAGGAGTATTTCTGCAAAATTCAAAGAAACCGGCATTCTTTTCTCTATTGCACTTTTGCACGCATTAGTTAAGAATAAAGATTATCTATCTGCATGACTAATCTAGTGCGACGGCTTGACAAAGACACTCAGCTACTTACTAGTACTGCTCAACCGAGTACAACATTCGTTCTCTTGCATTTTGCAAGCTTATGCGCCTCAATTGCTAGCTCTCAGTCCTGGTTGAGCCAAATTCAGACTCCAGAATTACACCTCTGGCATTGCAACAAGAAGCCATACCAGAATTCAAACACAGGCCAACAACAAAAGGTTGTATCTGCCCTACAAAAAAAAAAGGCTGTATCAGGATACGAAAGCAGACCAACAAGAGGAGGCCACCGTACCCCCAGCATACTGATCTAAGTCCAGTCTCAGTGGAAGCTTTATGTGTAGGTACCTAGTCAGTTCTAAATTACAAGATGTTTTGGTATTTCTAGATACATAAATTTTACTATAACATAACATATATTTAGATACACAACAGAAACTATAAATCTAAACAAGCCAAAAGGTCTTAAAATTTAGAACAGGAGAGTATTAAATAAATTGACATTACATGATATAAATGAAGAGATACTCCCTCCGTTTCAAAAAAACTTCGTTTCCCGAGAAGCAAAAATGCCGGCAATTTTATAAATATTAAATATCATCGATTAATATCATAATTAGTATCATCGGAAAGATCTTTGGATCTAGTTTTTTTAACAAAATTATTTGGAGATATAAATATTGCTCGAAGCGACAGTCAATTTGAAACGGAGGGAGTAGGTAATAAAAATATCATGAGATAAAATAAGCCTTATGGATATAAAATATGTTTGCACGGTTTCTAATGCTTGGGAGTCCTAATAAAAGAGATAAAATCCTCACTGAAACTAGCCTAGCCGGTACAACTCGTGAGTAGCTGGTTAGCCGCTTCACAAACACATAAAGTGTATACACATTTAAGTTCTCATATTCATCTAGGTTCACATAAACACCAAGTCCACATCCACAACATAGGAACCAAAAAAAAAAAAGCATATGAGAATCACTCAGCCTTCTTTTTACTCCTTGTGCTCACTGCATTCTCCTTTTGTCCTTGTCCATCATGGAAGCTGTTTGCTCTATCCGAATCATCGAAGGAAACAATGAAAATTGATTCAGGCTGATTTGAGCCACTTCTTGACCTACACGTGCATATATGGCAGCAGTAAACTTAGATTTAATAAAAACCACCGTCATGTAAAAAAAAAACATAACTACCAAAGCAAGCTAAGGTAATTAGAGTGCAACCTAAATTTCATTCAACGAAATACAAAATTTAGTACCCCCATTCCAATTTATAGGTCGTCTTGGCTTGTCTCAATTCAGAACTAGTACTTTTATTATATATCTAGACACATCATATACCTAGATGTATAGCAAAAGCTATATACCTAGAAAAGTCAAAACGGTCTATAATTTCTGAGACGCTTTGGCTTTTTCTAGATATATACAATTTTTGTTATTCACTTAGATATACACTATGTCTAAATACATAGTAAAAACAATGTAGTTAGACAAAGCCAAAGCGTCTTATAATTTGGGACAAGAAAAACACTATTTTGATGCTCCAAAACTAGAGCTTTGTCTCCCTTTTTTCTTAGTTGTACTATCCAAAATTTAGCTATAGGTGACAAAGAGGGTAATTAAAATTCCACAAGCTTGTAGTTTTCCAAATAATCATGAGAATCAATGTAAAATTGAAACCTAAGTGGAAAAGACATAGATGTTGCTGGTACTTTATCTCCAATGGCACAATGGGACTTTAGGCTGATTTGGTGGTTGTTACCCTCTTCTTTGGCAATTATTCTCAAAATACTCCTTCCATTGCAAATTGTAAGTTGTTCTAACTTTTTTAGATATAGGCCTTTTTATTATGTATATATCTAGACATAATATATATCAAGATGCACAGTAAAAACTAAATACCTAGAAAAGCTAGAATTTACAAATTTGAAATGGAGGGAGTACATAATGTTCTCATCAACACCTACCATGTTCATTCTCTAGTAATAGATTTCTAAGATTGGTATCCTCATCTTGTTCTATTGTGTTTTTATGGTGCCCTTGCACATCAAAAATGCCATTTAGTGATAAGAGGCTCAAAAGATTCGGCAGGATGCCAGGATCACAATATATGCAATGAACATCTCGATGACCTTTGTCTTTGTTTACCAAACATCTACATCAACACTTAGTTTGATTTTACTTTTGCAAAGGTTGTTTGTGAAACTTCTAAATAACCTAGAGGGTACTAGTCTATAATTGATTCAATAAGATCCTTATAATTTTTCAAATCAGAATTGACAACCTTCTTGATTGAAAACCATCTCACATCCTTCCTACCTTTCTTGTGATTGCCACAAAGTTTGATTTTAAGCAAATAAGTTGTATTTAGATCCATCCTAAAAGTAAAAACAACCTAATGCATGATCATTGCTAAGTAGACAAACCAGAAAAATACATATGCTCAACTCACCCTTTAGACATTCATGATGCTTTTGGTGTTGCACACGCGCCATCGCTAGGGGGACCAACCCGGGGCCTTTGGGCGAGCATGCCAGTGTGCCACCATGTGAGGGCGGACTTGTGCCTCGGGTTAAGGCCACCTTTGGGCCACAAGCCACATCTCCATCACCAAGCCAATAGGCCTCAAGCCACCACCCAAGCTTGGCCCAGGTTTGTGTCGCCGAGTAAGCAGGATTTGAGCCGCCACTCGCAACTACCCTTGCGTAGCCGCACATGCATGCCCTCAAGCCACGGGGCGAGGCCACCCTAGGTCACATGATCCGCCCAAGCGCCACCTGGTGAGGCCACCCTGGGCAAGCATGCCTCCACTCGGTTGCGATGCCCGCCATAAAGATGACGCAAATGGCCTCATCTTGGGGTCACCACACGATTAGCCCCGACTCCCGAGTGCACCGGGTGAGGCCACCGTGGGCGGCCGTGCCTGCACCTTATTGTGATGCCCGTGTAGGAACGCCATTGTCTTCAACATCTCATGGCCACCTGATCTAGGGTTTACAGAGGCTGGTTCACAGGTCTGCAGAGGATGGTTTGAGCAATATTGGGGAGAAGGCCAAATGGTTAGGGATAAATTTTGTCCATATGACAAAAGAACCAACTAGGTCCACACAACCAACTAAAGGAAATAGGACGAAATTGAACAGCAGTGTAAATTTAGGGATGGACAATGAATATCAAATAGCAAATAGAGAAATTCAAGCTTGCAAGACCCATGGAAGGTAAAACCCCTATTATACGGGTCATATACTCATATATAGGTGTCAAAAGGGAACTACTGTTCACACAATAGTTATAGAGCTGGCCAGGCGCCCAGACCAGATTAGAATATCTATCTGTTTGTAATATCTATCAGTTGTCAGAGTAATGGCTAAACCACTGGCCATACAAAAGCATGATCCACGTACATATAAATATCAATCAGTTCAGCATGCCTTTCGCTGGTCACTCTCCTTGCTCCATTTCTGCTGACTCACTTGAGCTAGGCTCATCTTTGACTTCATTATTTGGGCTGCTGCGCAAGAGCAAGAAACCACTTAGTAATATCATACATTTATTACAACTGCTTGCAGAGAAGGTGTAGCATCATACAGGACATAAATAAAGGATTGTGCAACCCAATCGACTACTTCATCTGTGCCAAGATATTTCAAAATCAGGTAAATGGGCAGTGCAAAGCATGTGTGAAGACCGTCAAATTTCCATGGCAATGGCCCCACACAGCAATAAAACTAAGATGAACCACAATTTGATTTCATTTCAGGTACAGCATGATACATTCATTTTCAGAAGGCAATCAGCAGAATCAAGAAAAACTCCTGTAACATTACTTCTACATTCAGATATCTTCCCTAATGGACCAGATACATTTATGCAGAACACCACACATTCTAGAATTGTGAGTAAGCAGGAGCACCTAGACAAATGGATGAATCAAGAGACAACATTATGGGAAAAGGAGAAACCACTCTATGTCCAGGTAATGCAACTTAAAAAGTATGCAGACAACCCCTTTTTTCGGAAAAGGCAGGCAACCAATTAGTCCTACACGTTTGAGTCAAGCAACCATCCAAAATTTTGTGCCAAAACAGGATGCTAGAAAAATGTTGATACATGTGGTCTCACCATCAAACATATTGTGGATGATTATGCATGCACTATTTATGTCATCACAAGGAATAAACAGTTGGGGGGAAGAGTTATCGCAACAAACCTTCCGTTGCTATTAGATGATTCATCAGTGATATCTTTAATAGCTTGATTGAGTGCATGAAGAGCTATCTTCTTAACCTGGTGTTTCAGATCGACAAGACACATAATTTAAATTCAAATATCTAGATTAATAAGTCCAGAAAGATAAGAATGCCCAAATAGAGGATATAGAAGCTGGGGCAGACAAAAATCAACATAATATACAGAAGACTACTTCATTTACAATCATAAAAAGAATTAGCAAATGTTACAAGAGCATGGACAGAGTGAGGGACAGACCTCCAGTTTATCTTCATTCACCCTATGCCAGTTCGGAAGCAGACGGAATTCTTCTGTTAACCTGATGCACTCGCACATTTTCGGGAGAAACAAAGTCAAGTGCAACCTTTATGCAAGACTGCCAATAAAAAGGTACCACTGATTAGCAGCTAATTCGATTAAGGAGCATCTCACTGATGGCAGTGGGGATGGACAGCTGTTTCTATGTCCTGTCACGTCATACCTTCAGATTTCTAACCTGGTGGGGACATCCTGCTGGGATAAATACTGCCTCACCTAGCTTCTGTTCAAATGTCCAAGGCTCGATTCCTGCAAAAGAAGCATGAAAACCAGGAACTATTACTAGGGCGAAGTTCAAGTTCAAAAAAACATAAAGGTTATTAACTAACCATATTCTTTCTTAAGCTTTCTCTTGTGCTCATTTGTTAGATAAAAACACTGATCATGTATAGGATGAGTAACCTGCCAAAAAGGATAGCTCTTCAACATGAAATTGGATGCCAGATGGTACAGCATACTTTTGTAGCCAAAATAACAAGTACTGGTTACCTGCTTCACTGGCTCAAAGTTGCAATGCCTAAACTCGTCTGCATGCTTCATTAGGTAATCATGCAGTTTGCTGACATCTTCCGTCGGAAAATATCCCACAATGCACCACCCTCAGCTTGGTTTCCATCTACAAATGGGGCATCATCTTCTGACTCAGGAGCCACAGTAATTCGTCCAGGCACATTTTCCTCTTCTGTTTTTTTATTCCTGTTTCCTCTTTTAGAAGAGTTAAGGCCACGCTGCTTATTGCATCCCTTAGTGGTAGGTTTAGCCATTGTTCTTTCTGCTAAATCACTAGGAGATTCAATTTTATCTCCACTGTTGATACCATCACCAGCATTCTTTCTACCATTAATTGTGTCATTCACATCATTTACATCGGCCTTGGCATCATCTTGAACTCCTTCCTGCTCCTCGGAAGCAACATGTTGCACTGGCTGCTTAATGCCCAACTCATTCCCACACTCTTCAGGCCTTGGCTCCTTGTTAGATTCACTGAGAGCTGTTGGCATACCACCATAATCTGCATTACATTGAAGGTCTCCACTTGCTTCTTTGGTAGATAGACTCTTCTTTTTTGCTTCTTTGGTAGATAGACTCTTCATTTCTAAACACTGCTTCTTCTTTTCCACTGCTGCAATCCTTTTTTTGCTTTGAGTTTTATTTCATCAGTATGTGTGAGGATATTGACCTTTCAAGAAATATGAAATAAAAAAAAAAAAATTATGTGTGATGATATTGGCCAGTTCAAGCAACAGGAATTAGAAAGTGGGATGCCACAGATGAAACTTATAATAAAAAAAAAAAAAAAAAAAAGATATATATCTGGATAACTGAGACATTGTTTCTAGATTTTCCAGAACTATGGTCAGCCAAAACTGACCCACATTATAACAAGTATTAAGTCATTACAATGATGGGTGCGGCTACAAAAACACCAAATTCAGGACTGCAAGTAGTTATTACCTAAACTACGGTCATAGTTCTGTAATTCTAGTGTTGTTAAGTTCTTAACAAGACAAGTCTATATTGAGAGTTGCATATCAATGCCAAGAAGCATATGCAAAACCATATACTTACCGCATCAGACATATCGCAGTGAAGCTTGGTGACAGAATCACCAATTCCCAACTCTTTGGAAACACCATATGCAATATAAGTCTTTGGACCAAGGTCTGGCTTATTAACACCCTTGGGAAGCTTTACTGCCAGATTAAGAGGTCCACATTTAGGATCTGTGTATTCACGAAATGGCAATGCAGACATAAACTCTGCACCATGTCTTGGCAGCCGCTCCTCAAAAGAACTATGTGGTGGCCAATCTTTAAGCTTAAGTAACAGGGGCAAATCGTCTGGACCAACAAGCCCACGTGAATACCCCGTAAAAAACATATGAATATTTACATCAACCTACATTCAGAGGACAAGGAAGTAACATTAATTTTTAGAAATTTAATTTTGGAAAGTCTTACCATTTCCAACTAATAACAATAGTCACGAGAATATTACAAACCTCACACCAACCCAAGCATTCAAAGCGCAAGAACTGAAAGCCTTTCAACTTTGTCTCTCTTTTCTCGTAAGGCGCGCCACATAACCATCGGTTCCCAGCTTAATCCAGAAGTCAACGCAAAAGCGTATCACGGACAATTACAGGTTCACCCTTCAACCAATGCTCCTGGAAATGATCTAAATTTCCATTTTGGACATCTATAGCGGTTGGGTAATATATATAGTTATCATAGGAATTCTCCCTGCAAGCTGCTTTCCGCGATATACCATCATCCATACCACCGGATTCAGTGAAGCAGGAACATTTTAATCCTTCCATCTTCACCTCCATTCCATTATTGACTGCTGAATTGGCTTTCTCCAGTAATTCAGCAATAAATGTCTCTTCAAACAAGCACTTAAGTTCAAGAAGAGAGCTCCCACAACCACCAAATGCATTTGGTGGGCAAGGTATGGTTCCATCATTATTCACACTCCACTGCCTCAAGCTAGAAGTGCTGTTGTCAGAAGGAACTACACTATCTATCAACATGCCATTCTGTCCATCAGATGGCCCTATATCATGACTAACTCCCAATTGCAAATCTTCCTTGCCTCCACCAACCTTGACACCATTACCAGGAACAAGACCTCGACGAAGCTCCTGGCAGCACCGGAGACAGAGATCATAGTTACATTTATTGCAGGTTCTGTGGAAGTCAACAATAGATGTCCTGCAGTTGTTGCTGTAACAAATATAACAAGGAGTTAGACGCTTATAAAACCAATAATTTGCATATGCTTTGTAAGTAAAGCCACACTGACCAGTATATCCGTTCATTTTTTCCACAAATGGTTACAGGGACCTCCAGTTTGCCTACATCAATCCCTAGCAAAATAGCAAAATTAGGAAGAGAACCAAACATATTAATGATTAATGAGTAGCAGCCATGCACGTAAACTAGAAATCCAAATGCTGGCATTGCAATCATACTACCTTTAGTTGCAGCCTCGGCACTTTTCTCTTGCATCTGCTCTTGGTGGAATTCTTTCAGCCAAGGGGAGCAAAAAAGTGCACGATACGCATAGAGAATTTAATTTTATCTTGCTCAGATACACTATATCCTTCAGTCTGTGGAAAAGAAATATGAGCAAATAAGTAAACAGTAAACACATTGGCTCAGTAGACAGTGGAAATGAAGCAAGAAGGCACACATTTATTATCTGAGACTTCTTTTTTTGTCCTTAGGGTTGGTTCCAGCTTTCATTTTAACAACCTTGGTGTTGGTTCGGGTTATGTCTCCCCTCAGACAAGCCTTACAATTGCAATTTTTTTTGACAAACTGGGCAATTGTTCGCAAAATCATCCTCTGATAAATTTGGATACCTGATTCAACCATACCAAAACACAAACAGTGAAAATACTAAGAGGAAACCATAGACACAAAGTTGAAATAGGCATGAGAGAAACCAAAAATCATCGCTGTCCAAAAGCAGGGTGTCAAATCCAATCTCAGGTGAAAAACACAAGTGCTTTTAGAAGGGCACATACCAGCGGTTAATGCACTTCACACAGTATCTGTATTTTCTATTTTGGTTGGCACAGCCTTGGCACCGTACAACTCTTCCACTATCATTCCTCTGGCACTGATGGCACATGTTTGAATCCTCAATCCTTCTCTTCTGCAAAACTCAGCAACCAGAGCATATGAGGCATGCACATATAGGAAACAGCAGAAAGTGTACCAGTGTAGCAGCTAACCCAGAATCCAAGCCCTTCTGATATATTCAGTATATGTAATTCATGCAGTTTAAGACATGACATAACATCACATCACATCACATCACATCACATGTATGGTGTATGTGTAACTATTATTTGTCATTCCACAACGTAGTCTGAGTGCGTACAGCTATAAAACATGGGTGAAGAACTGGAGCAAGTGTTGCAAATGCTAGAATGGTCAATGAATGAACCGGTTTAAGGGGCAAAGCAAAAGACACATCAGGAAATCCATAGGGAGCACTTGTTATTAATTTACTATAGTTTAATTAGATTGGAAAAAACACTCAGGTATTGCTGATAACTCAAGGCAGAAGGTCGAGAAGGATGACAATCTGCACCTTAGGCCCCTGCTCCTGAACCGCTGAAGCATTCCGCCTCTCCCGAAGTTGCATGGAACCACTAGACTCAAGAGAAGAGGGGTCTGCAACAGGATCATTCCTTCGTCTTTTGGTGGTTTTTGAGACCTCCACTAGCCCTTCATTCTCCTAATACATGGGGAAAAGAATATTCAGCACGTGAGTTGGAAATGTCGAAGGTTTATCTGATTCAAGAGAATATCAGACAAGAAGGTAGTGACCTCCACAGAAGCCTGCCGCACCTTCTCCGTGAGGTTTTCCTCACCACTTTCCTGCACCTTCTTTGTGAGGTTTTCCTCGTCACTTTCCTGCACCTTCTCCATGAGCTTTTCCTCGCCACTTTCCTGCACCTTCTTCATGAGGTTTTCCTCGCCAATTTCCTGCAGCCAATGTTAACACCAAAATAAGCAGATCCCCAAGAAAATAATGGGTTTTTTTTTTAAAAGAACTAAAATCACAGCAAGAAACACGCGCAAAAGGGGCGAGCAAGTATTACTAGGAATGCTTAGCCTTGTCATTTACTCGTTAAGCATGCTGTTGAGCATTCCAACAGCACATCAAGCTAGTGTACTAGTACTAGTTAGCAACCTGGATATTACCCATAATAACTCTAAAGGGAAACGATGAAAGTGTAGGGCACATGAGCAAGTTAGTTTTTATATAAGGAAAACAAACGAAGCCGGTGGAACTACAGAACCATATACTATAGCAGGAATCAAATTTCGAAACCCATGTGAAGCTCATGCGACCGAAATCAGAGGGGTTGCTCGAATCCCAACCGAAGGCGCTCAATGGCCGCACTGCGATAATGGGAACGCATAGCTCCCAGTGCCTCCGCAAGCATGCTCAGGGAACTACAGCGAAGCTGAGGCGATGTGAAGAGCGAAGCAAGCAGCGCAGGGAGCAGCCCCAAGCAGCAGCAAGAGATGGTTTGCTGGGAAGGGAATTAGCCGGAACCAAATCCGGACGAGCTAGCTCATCTCCCCGTCCACGCAGAGCGACAGCGCGATCTGAAGCTAATCGGGAACCGGGTGCTGGAGGAGGAGGAGGGGAAGCGGAGACCTAGCTTAACAAGTGCTGTGTCGTGTCGAATACCTCGGTGGCGTGCGCGGAGTCGGCGGGGTCCTTCCTTGGCCTCCCGCGCCCGCGCCCGCGCCCGCGGCCACGGCCTCGGCCTCGGCCTCGCGTGGACGGCGGCATCCGAACCGGCGGCGGCGGAGACGGAGGCGAGGGGTTCGCTGGGACGAGGGCGGGGGGGGGACGGCGCGGCGCGGCGTGGGCGGAGTCGAAACGGGACGGGGACGGCGTGGGGTGGGTATATGATATGACTCGGTGGGTCTGGCACGACGCGACGGACCCCACGTGTCATGGACACGCGGGAGCGTCGCGGGCCAGGTCTCGAGGCGGTGGGCCGCCGCCTCGGCTTCGCCCGGGCCCAGCGGGCAGTGACGCGCGCACGTGTGCCGAGGAAAGGGAAGGAGGAGCCGGTCTGTTTGGGCCCGCGGTTTTTTTTTTCCCCGTGGGCGGGTGGGTTGCGTTCCGCACTTTTTGAATCGCCGCGCGGGTGACGCTGTGAAAACCTTGAAACTGGAGGCAGGCTTTGGCGGTAAGAAAACCGAAAAGTTACCCTGGGATCGTCATCGTCGCGACGCGACTCTAGCGGGGCAGCGAGGCTCAGATTCGTTCAATGGGGGCCCGATACGGCCTGGCTTGGAGCTTCGCGTTGATAGGCCGACCACCAAATCGACCGGCCCACCACGCCCGATCCATGCCAGAAGTCACCCCCGGCCTTTTGGCAGCCCAAAGCCTGCCTGACTGACTGACATCGTTCTCAAGTGTACTAGGTCCCACGTCACCGACCGATGTGATTCATTTCGTCAGAAAAACAAAAGAATCACCAACCGATGCCGATGCAGCTCCAAACACACGTCCACTTGCTCACCTCACGGCCTCACCTGTTGACAGCAACATTGTGCTGCATTTTTCTGATAATAAATAAGAGATCAGATCCTAATACCACGCAACACACAGTAACACATACACTGACAGCATTTTGCATGGCCTTGTGCCACATCACAAGGGCACACAGGACAAACATTTCAGCTCCGGGGACACAACAACTTCAATCAATGGAAGGAAGCAATGTACTAACAAACAATCACTTCTCATCACTCACCAGTCACCACCAGTCCACCACAAAGATAATATTCTCTTCTCAAGGTACAACAGCACCCAGTTAATAATAATCGCAAGAGAGGGGTAAAAAAAAGAAACAAATTTAACTCGAAAATAACCCAAGACAATAACAGTAATGCAGTGCCACACATACACCAACATCAAACACAATCATCATCACCTTCCTAACAATAATAATAACCTACAACATCATCTTTACACGTGATTTCTTTCCTTTCCCTTTTCCCTTTCCTCCTTTATGTTACAAAGGCCGCCGCCGCCTGCGGCGATTTAAGACCGACGATGTGGTCCCTCAGCTCCTGAACCCAAAGTTGGACCACCTCCTCCCAGCCTCTTTCTTCGCTCGCTGCGTGTTGGTCCCGAACAGGTTCTCCAGCGACTTCTGCTTCCGGTTCCGTGATCGACCTGCCTCTTTCAGGAGCTCTGCCAGCCGCTTCTTCTCGTCCTCCACGTCTGGATTCGCTGTGCCAAGCTTCTCTTCCCTCACCTTCAGCACGTGCTCCAGGATCTCAATGGCATCCTCCACTCTGAACATATACATAGTTGGGATATAAGTAGAGGTGTATTAGTAGCTATAATGCTGACACAAATGGATCATCCAATAAGAATCGCTAATCTGTAATCTATGCTATTTTCAGAGGTATAAGTCTACAGCTAGTCAGCTACATATAAGCATGGCAAAGCCTCAACTACGCTGACCTGCTGCAAATTTCTCTGTTACTATAGTTTGAAAGCATCAATACACGGGTACAAGCCTGTCTACTTTGGAAAACATGAATAAATGGGCACAGGCCTCTCCAGTTTGGAAAGCATGAATAAATGGACACAAGCTTATCATGAATACAGGTTCGGTTTTGCTAGTTCTGCAACTATACAAAAGTTGGGTACAGAACATGTGGGCAACTACACAATGGACCATAGATTATGACATCAGGTGCCAGAAATGACCATCTGGTACTGGTAAGTAACTCATCAACCAATCTAGGTACTAGTTTTTCCTATTTGAAATCAAAGCAAGCTTACACAGGATAATCTTAAAAACGAGCTCAACCTACAACACCATCAAAAACCACAAACAAACGCAAACCCACACACCCATTCAGCAAAGAATTAGATTTAACAAATTCATCCCTTCAGATAGCATAAAAAAATCTCGGCGTCACTTCTTAGTTCTTACTGTTGTATAATTGATGAGACACATATAGATATGTCATTATGGGCAGCATATCAATAGCACCCAGAGATCCTAAATGTGTGGTTGTTTACAACATCTATCTGTACTACAGATTCGGAGTGCGTAATTGCATCACAGGCAGAGATATGAGCATGGATTGATTGGATTCTGGATAAAATGATTGAAGGTTGCAGAAGAACAGGTTATTGAAGCATACCTTCCCATGGCATCATAGATTGCAGCAAGGTTGCTGTATACACCAAGAGTATCAGGATGAGAAGCGCCACACTCCTGCTCCAGAACCGCCCTTGCCTCCTCAAACAACTGTGCAGCCTCATCTATCTTGAACAGCTGCACACAAGCTAGCCCCATCTGGTTCAACAGAACGCCGAAAAATGCCGACTTCCTCTCACCACTGGCCCTCAACTTGGCAACCGCGCTCTCAAATGAGTTCCTCGAATCTGCATACCTCCCCACCATGTAGTACAGAACACCCATTTGTGCCTCAATACCAGCAACTGTGCTCCACTGCCCCGGTGAGTCCTCAAGCAACTTGAGTGCCCTCTGAAGAAGCTTTAGGGGCCTCATCAAGATCGCCAAGCGCCTCATAGATGGCAGCAATTTCCATTAAGCCTCCGGCAATCTCATCAGGGGCAGCACCAGGGGCGGGCTTGGCATAGACACGCAGGGCGTTCTCACAGTAGGATTTAGACTCACGGAGCCTGCCTGTGCGGTGGTAAAGGTCAGCAAGGCGGACGTAGACTGACGCAACCGTGGGATGATCGTCACCACGGGCTGATTTGAGAACAGTCAGCGCCTTCTGGTAGGAGAAGACGGCCTCGTCGAAGCGGGCGAGGGCCAGGTAGGTGTTGCCTATGGCGACATCAATGGTGGCAACCTCGATGTCACGGCCGTTGGCAACCATGGTCATGGAGGCAAGCACGAGGTGCTCGAGGGCACCATCGTAGTCGCCCTTTGCGTCCAGGATGAGGGCCATCAGGCGGCGGTCCGAGGCCTCCTCGAGGGATGCCGGAGCGCTGTGCTCCCGGTGGATCTCGAGTGCTTTGCGGCACAGCTTCTCTGCCTCGTCAAACTGCAGAGCTTGCACATGCGCTTCCGCCAGGTACCTGCTCATCAGTCCAGTTTGAAAAGTGAGAAAATATGTCATGCTTCGTCCCCTTTAAAAATTTCTTGGGTGTTTGCTTGCATGAAAGAAATCAGTTTTAACTCCAATTCTGTCGAGATCCACGATTTTCTGTAACGACTAACGACCAGCGAGGGGTGGGGGAATATCTCCTGTTTGGTTTGGCGAGGTTGGAGGTAGTAAAGAAAAATGGCGCCTTTATGGATTGGGAGAGGCTAGATCTAGATCGAGAAGCAGCGAAGAGGGATCGATGATCACCTGCAGGTCTCGGCGACGCGAGGATCACGCTCGCCGAGCGCAGCCATCTGGATCTCGAGCCCCTTGCCATAGCAGGCGATGGACTCGTCCATGCGTCCGAGCATGGCGTGCGTGTCGCCGAGCTGCATCCAACCGGAGAAGGCGGCGAGGGACCCTCCTCGCCCCTCTGGTCAGCCTCGGCCCCCTGCTGCTGCTGCTGGTCGTCGGCCCCGGCCTCCGCCTGGGCCTCCCCCCTCGCCCTCAGCAGGGGGCAGGCGCCTCCGGCGGCGTGACGACGGCGACGGCGCGCTCGAGCACAGGGATGGCGTCGGCGTGTCGTCCGAGGCCGCAGTGGATGGCGGCGGCGACATGGAGGCTCATGGCGAGCTCGAGCTCGGCGCCCTCGCCGCGGCGCTCGAGCGCGCGGGCGGCGCGCTCGGCGAACTCGAGCGCGCGCGCGGCGCCGCCGCCCTCGCCCGACACCATGGCGTCGCGCGCCTGCTTGAGGAGGAACGGGCCCAGATCCGGGTTGTCGAGCGAGTCGTCGGCGTCGGGTGCGGGGAAGGCGAGGGCTTCCGCGGCTTGGCGCGCGACGAGGCGGACGGGGACGGGGACGGCGGCGCCCGGCGCGGGAGCGGCGACGAGAGACGCCGCGCGGCGGCGCCGCCGCCGCCGGGGGCGAGTTGTCGGACGCCGCGAGGCCCGGCATGGCCGGTGGGTGGAGGTTGGTGGGTGGCTCCTGGGTGGGGAGGGGGGGGGAGCAGACGGCCGGACAGGTAGCTTGGTGGTGGTGGTGAGGACAGGAATATGGTGCTGGGGAGGGAGAGGTGGCTGGCGACGACTGGAGCTAGAGGTCGCACGATACCATTCGGGGAAGGGAAGGGCAGCTAGGCAAGGAGAGGTGGCTGGCTGGCTGGCTGACCTGCCTGCCCTCTTCTTGCTTGCAAGGGAAGACTGGACTGGACAGCGGTCAGTGGAGTCCGTCCCTCCCAGCTGCTGCTGCTCCGAGGGAAGAAGACAGGACTGCGCCGCGGGAGGGCTCCGTGAAGGCGTGAACCGTGATGATGGCCGGGACCCGGGACGCCGGGACGGGAAGGGACCACGTTGGCATGATCGCGTCAGATGTGCCGGCGCGTCTCTCTCGCCTCGGGTGTGCCGTGACGCCGACGCCCGGATTGCCTGCCGTCATAATGACTGCGCGCGCAGCAATTATTGTTAATCAATGTAGGGGTCGTTGCCAATTGCCATGCTTTGGTTAATGAATGAACGTAAGGTGTGTGCTGTGCCTGTGATTAAGCTGCCATTAATTGATTAATTGGCTTGCTCGTGGAATTTTTAGGCTCAAACCTGCCTGCCATGCAAAGGCAAGGCAACGCATACCGTACAGTAAGAGTATTAGTTTGCCAACCAGGCGACGATCTCAGCTACCAGAGACGGCGGTTCATCCGCCCTATTCACTTATCAATCAGGTATATCATTTGTTTAAAAAGTATTTTTCACCCACAAGAAATCAATCAATTTATTTTATCGGTAGAATTATATGACCAAATTTAAATTTCCCGAGTCTCTTTGACGATTTGACGATCTTCTGGTCCCCATTTCTATACCATTAGCAGTGGCCGTACATGGAGGAGTGTTACTGATGCTCATGGTAGACTGTATCCTGTATGCTGCTGGTGTTTGACCTGCAGGCTGGTGAATGGCAGGTGGGCCCTCCCGTTCTATTGCGATTTTCATCACTATATACACTCTGCCAGTCCTGTACATTTATATTCGACATCGTTGAGCATGTATTTATCTTGTACATTTATACTCCATCTGTCCCCACGGCCCTGTGTCGCTTGGGAATTGAGAATGGGTGAGGAGCGCAGATTTCAAACGACACTGTTCACGGGACGGAGGGAGTATGATGATGATCTGGAGGGGCCTGCAACCGACTGATCGAGCTGTCCTTAGTGCTGTTTGTCTGCCTGGCACTAGTAGTAATCGAATGGATGTATAATGAACTCCAACTGGCAACTGGGGCCGCGCCATCCTCGCCCCACAATTAGCGATACAAGGAACCGATTAGAACCGCCACTATTCGCGACACAACACAATCATTCTTTCTGTCGAATGAAATCCGTCATGAATTTATTTACAAAATGTGACCAGGTGAGGATAAGAATGTTCTGTTCTTTTTTTTTTCCTTTCTACAGAAATTGCTACGCGCTACGGCATGAACGAGGTAAGCAGGTGTAATGCAGAAAAGGGACGGATACATCACACAGAAGGGCGCATGCAGCTCCTTTGTTCTCAAATTTCCATTCTCAGCTGAAAGCGTCGATCTCCTCACTGGCATGGCATGGCATGGGCATCATCACGATTAGATTAGATTATTCACGCGGGGAGCGCTGCATTCAGATAGCATACCCAACCAAATCATTGATCATCAGTGGCTATCTACGGCTACGATTATGCTCTACTACCCACCATGATGAATCGTTCGTTTATCATTCTGCATGCTCTGCTGTCCGTCGATTCGGAAATAAATAAATAAATAAAATCTCGACTGGTGATTCTCGGAGTGCGGCCAATTGACAACGTGCGCATCCTGACACACTGTGTGATAACCATGCATCTGTTTCGTTGCTTGCATTGGGTGGTTACAATGGTCAAGGGAGCCGGAGGTCCTGCATATATTTTTTCTTTTGTCACCAACAGCTTTGTTTGGTCATCCGTGGGAACGTTAGAGCCTGTTTGATTCACTATCTGCTAGTAGTTATTAGCTAGATGATAATTTATTATCGGATTTGGTTTAAACAGTGAGATAGTTACTCTCCAAATGTCTAGCTAACAATTAGCTAGGCTAATGGGTTGAAACCTGCCCCAAACCCACCCCGGCCCATAGGACACGGCAGAGTTCTCCCGACCCGAGCCTACCCAAAAAGTCAACTTCTCAGCCCAACCCCACCCGCCCCACGGCCGCCGAAACCCGCGCAGCACCCATCAATCCTCATTGGCATCGCTACCAGCAGTCCTCGTCTCCGTAAAAAAAAAAAAAAAAAAAAATCTCCCGTCAAAAATCATCGCGTGTGCTCCGCCGCCGCTGCTCCGTCGCCGCTGCTTCTCCATGTCCACCTAGCCTCCTCATCCTTGGTGCCGGCACCCATCGGCAGGCAGCTAGTCGCCTCACTGCTGGGTCGTATGTGCTATTGGACGGGATCCCGGCATGAAGGGTGGAGGATGCAGATCCATGGTCGATTCAATCTCTGCTCATAATCAATTCGAGCACCTACCTGATTCAAGCTTCCCGCAACATCGTGCGTCGTTGATTGTGGCTGATTCATGCTGCCCATGATTGAGGGCCTGACCTGCTTGACCGCGTTGCCCCGTCGGGAGGCGTTGGAGCGGAGAAGGAGCGTGAGCAGGAGGATGAACGCAACGAAGACGACGACAATGGCGAGCGGGAAGACGAGGCACCACCTCCGGCGGCGGCGGAAGACGGGGCACAACCTCCGGCGGCTCCTCGGGCGGCGGCGGAAGACGAGGCACAACCTTCGGTGACGGCGGAAGCTGCGACGATGCCCCAACCCGCCCCAACCCGTTTTTCTTGTAAACCCACCCCGCCCCAACCCGTCTCTCTTGTAAACCCGTTTCTACCCATCCACACACACTCCATATTAAAACCCGCCCCAAAGAACCCGTTCACCCCCGACCCATTAGCAGGGCTAAGCTAGCCTATTATCTATATATGTTTGGATCTAAAAGAAATAATCATTAGCAGATAACTACTATCTATAGGGGATCCAAAGAAGTGGTCGTTTTGTGTGTAGTGATTTTCCTCTTTTTGTCAATCACTTTTTTTACGTAGTAATCGCTAAGTATGAATACATGTATACCTATGGCGTTGTATGTCATGGGTGTGTCTATATAGATCTTTTCAAACAACTGATGGGATTTTGATAGCCAACCAAATAAAAGATTTAGCAAACCAAATCTGAGAAATTGATGAATTTTGGTAGCTAACTAAATGCTAGCAAATATCATGGCTCGCTAAACTTTTGGTGACAAACTTTGAATTTTAGTAGCCAACCAAATACGTACATTTGTTGCTAAGGATCTGTTTCAACTGGCACTCGCCAATTTTGCCTGTCAGACAAATTATTATATTCTCAGGCGTTTGGATTTTAGGTAAGTGGAGTCAGATCTATTGACCGAAGAAAATTACCTAGTTCAGGGCTTAAACCAAACAGCCGCCAAGACTTTGGGCTCACAGCTTGCCACTCGGCAAGATATGCGTGCAACACCACGTGCTGGCATACTCCCTCACGGTATACAAAAAACAGTTTTGACCACTTCAAATTCTATGCAAGGACCAAACTTTTTCAATGTCATATGGGCTCACGATTCAGCAAAAAGTATAACCATCTTGGAAAACTGAGCTAATTATGCACCGAGTCGCCTTCCTCTCCGTTTTCCATATATATTTTTTTTAGATCAAGTCGCCTTCCTCTCCTTGGATTCGACTTGACGCGCCTGCCTCGAGACTTGTGTTCCTCCCTCGGTTCCTCAAAAACAAAATGCATCAGCACGTGACCGACACCGCCGTTCGTTACCTTCCACCCGCGCAAGTCAAAGGGCCGGATGTTGTTAGGCTCACATGTATCAGCCCAGCAGGCTCAATGTTCCAACGTCTGCTGTATGGGCCGGATGTTACCTTCCTGCGGAAGTCCAGTTTAGCCCACCATACGATAGAATGGATTCCTTCCGGGCTGGGCCTAATGCTCCACGCCGTCTTGTCGTCTCGTTTCTCTCGACAGCGCCGTCCGCCCGTCCCGCCCGCCCCCCCAGCTTCAGCGAGCGGCCGTCGTCCCGTCGCCGCCCCCGCAAAATCCTCCGACCTCGCTCGCGCCACCGCAAAACCAACCCGAAAAAAAAAATGCCGTCGCCGTCTCTCCTCCTCCGCGCCCATCCTCTCTGCCCCTCCCCTCCCACTCCCACTCCCACTCCCCGCGCCGCTGCACTTCCCCCTCCCTCGCCACCTCGTCCTCAGTCGCCCGCCTCCGCCCTCTGCGCCTGCCTCCCGCCGCGTCCCGCCACGCGCCTCGCGCCAGCGTCCGCGCCGGGGACACGCGCGTGGCCGAAGACGGCGACCTCATCCCGATCGCGCGCTGCTACGAGGCACGCCTCGCGCGGCTCGAGGTCGCCGGCGCCGCGCGCCGGGAACAGGCCGTCGCGGCGGCGGCCGCGGCCGACGGAGGGGCCAGGGCGGAGGCGCACCTCGCCGCCGGCTCCGACGCCATGGTCGTCGAGGCGTTCCTCCCGGGCCCCGTGGCGGCGGGACGACCGCCTCCTCCACGCGAGTGGTGAGTCAGTGCTGCGGCTTAGGCTTATCCACGCACCACTTCTGAGGCGCTCGCGCTACATTAAGCACTTAACTTATTCAGTAGCTCTTTCATAGTTCTCCACTGTTTAGCTCTGACAATTCGGTGGAACTGATTGTCATCGATTTAGTTATGCCAAATATCAACTGCACTAAGCATACATTCGTCATTCCTATCTGCAATGCACAGCTGGGTCAATTACACCTTTCCTCTAGATGTGCTGCATTGTGCGAAACATGATTCTTATGCAACAATGCAGATAGGTCATACAATTAGGCAAAGTGAAATTCACCATGCACATTCATCTTCCTGATAGAGGTGCTTTAAGTTTACCCACGGAAAGAGCTTATCCACTTTTTTTTTTCGTATGGCACCCTAGGATAGGACGGACCAACTGGTTTACTTGTGTATGCGAATAATTACAGCAGCCTTGGATTTCTGTTGGGTTTCCCATGTTTTGCTGGAATCATGAGTAAACAGTGGTGAATTTTGTAGATTTTGCAAGCGAAGGAAGTTAAAGATAAGGCCAGTAAGATAGAGAAGCAATTCGGATCTGATTTTTTCTTTGCAAATGAGCCTGATTCAGAGAGTATGTTGGCCATGGCCTTCAAGCAAGTTGTAATTAAGCGGCTCTCAAACTTCCGGCTCGAGGTCTTCTCCCCAGGTTCAGAGAGAGACTTCCAAGATTTTGGCAAAATCCAAAAGGTGCAAACTCGCAAAGTCTACAAAGTTTTTAATATTTTCTGCACTTTTTTTTTTGCTAATTTGTTAATGCACGCCAGGAGTCTTTGGATTTTAGTATCAGCTCATCAGATGGAAAACTTCTGTCTTCTCTCGCTGAAGCCATTTTCTCTTGTGTCATTGATGATGCCAGAAAAAATCACCTTGGGAGCATAGGCAGTTTGTTTCAGAATCGACAGCTCAACTGCTCATTGGATTCCTCAGTTTGTATACACAGAATTTCTGAGGCAGAAGTAGTGAAAAATGCTAAGAGGTGTTTGGAGATCATTAGTCTAGTGAAGTCTTCTCATGAAGTATGTGAAACAAATAATGGATGGTGGCCACCTCCACATTATGAAAGTTTGGTGAAGATTGGGGGTCCTAAGTTAGTGCTTTGGGCCAATGAGTACATTCCTACCTATAAGCTGCAAATTAATGCCAACGCATTGGAGAATTCTAATCTTGAAGGTCTTTATGAGTTAGAAAGTAATAGGTGCGAAGTTCTGTTAGCCCATTCCCAACTGGTACACTGTTATTCCCTCGCTATCTTCCTTTAAACATATTTGTTTTCTAGAATTTAGTCTTTTCTATGCCTTTTAACTTGTTTCTCTGCATTTGCACCACTTGTAGGTGGAACTAGGGAACGTTCTAGACATGTACTTTGAAGATCAATTCACATTACCGGGCAAAACATTCCATTCTCATTGGAATTCAGATCCGTCAAAGATTAAAAAGAAAAATGTATGCTGGTACTTTCCTGATCAAAATTTGCCCACTTTAAATATTTATCAAACTCTTCATGCCCCCCTTTTTTTTATGCAGGGCTATTTGAACAACCTTTTCACTTTCTTTGCTGGGAGCTGTATTTTTCTTTTTGTCTCCATCTTTGCTCAGTTATGTTGGCCTCAATCGTTTAGAGACAAAAGGCTAATCAAGGAAAGTTCAAATGCCTCATCATCTCAGAACTATTGTTCTGATATCAAGTCTCTTGATAACAGTGAGGTACTTAGTTATCTAGTTCTTGTGAGTCTTTTGTTTGTCCAAGGTAGATTGATGCTCATGTTATTGTTGGTAAACATTTCACATAACATCGACACTACAACAATGTTTCAACTAATTACCTGAAGGAAAGTTCCTCATGCCATTTTACATAGTTTAATTTTTTATCAGTTGCTTATACATACTTGTCGCAATGACCAAAGAAACACCAACTGCTTGGGAATATTCTGTCATGCTGCATCTCATCTGTTTCTACCCCCTTGAAAATTAGTACTTTCAGGATGTGACACTTCATTTATAAAGATTAAACAAGTTGAGTTCAAGGAAAGCTTGCTATATGTGTCTAAGGAATACTGGAATACTGAATAAATATGCCTGCCGTCATAACTGGATGGTAGCATTACTAGTTAAATAACTACTCTATTCATTATTTATGTATGTTGCATATTTTGTCTGATTTACTCTCTTCTTCAGATACAAGCTTATTGCACGTCTCTTGTTAAGAAAATGAAAGACTCATATGGCTGCCCTGGTGATGTAATGGTTGATGCACACATTGGAGCTTGGGTTGGAGAACTGCCTAACTGCTTCAAGGCAATCAATAATGAAGATGCTGTTGCTTCTGGCTATTTTCAGCATCCTGAAACTCTTAGCCAAGAAAATCAATCCCAGTCGGTGCCAATTAATATTAAGATGTCCCATTTGGAACAAAATGATAGAACGCAGGAAACTCTGCAGAATATTGCTAGTTTTCAGGTACCTTGTGTGACTTATAAAAGGGAGTTCTCTTTGTAGTAGATGTTTTTTTTTGTATTGATTATGTATCTAATGAGTCTAATGTCTATGATCACCTCTGTTTCTAGCAAATGTCTATCATATAACATTTGTTCGTATATCACGATATACTTGCTAAATTAGAACCCACCTTTTAGTTGCCATCTATTAAAGTATTGCGGTGTTTGCTAAGTATTCCTCTAAGCTGGGTTGCTCAAGGCATCCAGTGCTAGTTCTGCTTGCATTTTGAATTTTATGGTAGAAAAAAAATCTCTGCATTAGAATTTATGTAAGCAACTACTAGTTTATTTCATTCTCTTGAGGTCATCAGCTCACACTTATACCCCAACACTTGATTCACTATTTTTAGGTGGTCATTTCAGAAGAAGGTAAAGTAGTGGGATTTCAGCCAACTAACCGCCCAGCTGTGAACCATTGGGCAACAAACCCATTAGCAACACTTCTGTATCAGGGGCAGTCACTTTCTCCAGGTACAATGAGAGCAATGGCCTTTTTGTATATATGTATGGGCACTGAATATCAAATTTATCTTTTAAAATGGACGTTGTCAGGTATTCTAGAACCAAGGCTTAAAATTCCTCGTCCAGCTAAGGCTGCCCCGATCGAATTATTGATGTCAGTAAATCAAGATTCCTTTTTTGCTTTGGCAAGGCCTGTTCAAGACTCATGATAGCACCATAGCAGAGGTGCTATATCACATTTTCTTTTCCTCTTGTTGCTTTATATTGAGCTCTTTCCTTTCCTAAATCTGATTTCTATTCATTAACATTACTCCCTACTTATCCGAAGTCTTTTAGCTGCCAACTTCTCATAGCTTTTGCAGTTTTACTCTGTATGATACTTGTCTTTGTCATAACCTGATCTTAATTTGCCTATTATGTTGCCGTCTATATAGAATTGACATGCTTTGCTGTTAGATGATGTTATGCAGCATTCCTTAGTTCTGCATAATGTTATTGATCACTCACACTTAAGTACATAGAGAAGTATTATTAAAAACACATTTGATGATTAGTGCTACATATGTCTAATATTTTCGAAATGAATTTTGTAAGATAAGGCTTAAAGTTTCTCGTCCAGCTAAGGATCTTCTGCTTGATGTCTCTAAATCCAGATTTTTTTATAGCTTTGGTGAGATCAATTTAAGGCTCAAGCTAGCACAGTTCTTTATTTGTTTCTCCTTCATTCGCTATCTGTCTAGCTATTCATTTCCTACTTTTTCCCACTATTTTCAGTATTAGACTATTAGTGCTACATATACAAAAGACTGATGTCACCCAATTTTAGTTTGTCTTATCCTGTTGCCTCCTATACTTTGCAGATGCATGAACTTTTGAAATAGAACCCTAAGATGAACTTATCACCGATTCAAGGAATGGTATGAATTAATATGATTTGGGGGCTAACACTAATTAGTGAACAATCAGACTTCCCAAAAAGCTGCTTTTGGGTTCGTGCCCTCCTTGGATGCACATGATGCAAGAGCACGGTTGACAACTTGAGCAGCTTTAGCTGCCAACTGCAGTCCATGTTGGTGGTTCAAGAATGGGGTTCAGCTTTAAGACTATCTCCAACAAAGAGAACCCAAACACCACACCCATTTCTTGGTTTACGTCCTGCACAGGTAAGAAGAACACCACCCAAAACATAGCCTTCTCCAACAGAACGCAAAAAGGGTCACCACCCATTCCTTTTTTTACAAGAAACCACCCATTCCTTTGCTGTCGGGTGTCGGGCATGTGGATGAGCCTGGCGGAGTGCTTCATGTGGCGGGTTCCACTCGTCAGAGCTGTTCAAGGTGCTAGCGCAGCACATGCAGCCGCTGACGGAGCAGCAGCTGGAGATGGAGGCCAAGGACGCGCTGTTGCAGGGGATGGAGGCCCTGCAGCAGGCCCTCGTGGACACGCTCGTCGCCGCCGCCGTGGTCCCCGAGCCGTCCGCCGCCGATAGCAGCACCAACTACATGGGCCAGATGGCCATGGCCATGAGACTGCTCGCCACTGTGGTCCGTGAGAACTTCCTCCGCCAGGCGGACCTGCTGCGGCCGGGATGGCGGGGCCTCGCCGGCGCCGCCCGCCGTGCAAGGAGACTGCTGCTTCCACCCGCCGCCACCCCTTGTCCGAGTCGAGCGCGGCCGGGCGGAGCTCCGCCGCCGCCGTGTTCTGCTTCTTCCAATCCCGGCCTGGCCTGGGCTCCGCCCGCAGGAGGACCGAGCGCCGCCGCCCTGACCGGCTGCTGCCGGCGCCCATGACCCCGGCCACCTCCGCCGCAGCCACCACACTCTCCCTCCGCCTCGGGCACACCTTGGTCGAGGCGCCGGATGTTTGGGTCATGGAGACGGATAACGCAAAATTGGGTTGCCTCTCTCCTACACAAAATGGGTTCCCAGTTTGCCTATTCTGTTGGATGTCATTTTTCCCCTGTACAAGATGCATTTTGGGTTTAGGTTGTGGTTTGCATAGGCTGTTGAAGACAGTCTAACAGCCATATAGAAATGCATATGGGTTCATGGGACTATTGGCTTTTGTGCGAACAGAAGTCTCAGTAGTCCGGCAAAATTCAGCTGCTTGAGCTCCAATTACATAGGTATTACACCTCAAAACTAATTCATGTCACATAGTTATTCAGCATCACTTTGCACTTTTATATTTCATATGCAATAATTTTTCTGTGTTGCAGATATCTAGCAGCATCATCGTCTGACCACATGGTAAAGATTTGGAATGTGGATCATGGTAAAGATTTGGAATGTCGATCAACAGCTTCAAGTTGGAAATAATTTTAGTTGGTAATTTTCTCAGCCTTTTCTCTCTAAGTATTCAATAAAATGGTTGCGAAAATCTCTAAACGATATCCTGAAATAAGCAAGCACCCAAATTCTCAGGTCATCATTATTGGGATCTGGGACCGTGTTTCTCACTTCTCAGTAGACTGCCCATTTGATAAGTGGCAAGCAGTAACTGTACAGATGACAATGATGTTTGCCTGTAATTCATTAGTTACTGAACAAATTGTTCTTGGCTTGCTGCTTCCTCTCATTCTACTGCAAGATTGTGAACGATGTCAACTGGAGAGGTCATCATGGGCTCACGGCGTGCCAGGGACATGACAAAGTAACTGTCGGCTGCACTCTCCATGATCGTGCTGAATCAGTGCCCTCCTGACTGATGTGGCGCACTCTGGTGATTGTCAGCTCTGTAGCAACTTGAGGAAACTGGATTGGTATTTGATCAATGTAACGTAACAATATGTACAGCCTTTGTTTTTGTGTGCAAATGGCATAACGTTCATGGGGTAATATTGGTGGATGCTTTCTGCGGAACCTTAGCAATATATATGTTAGTACTCTAATTCCGTCTCTTAGGGTAGTTCTGGATCATCGTATCTGTCGGTTGTGTAGTTCCGTTGTTCCTGTTTTTGTTGTACAGTTGGGTATCAGGGGGCTTGGGTCTGTCAGTTAACCTTGGCCGTGGTGGCGCTATGAGAAGTGTCTGTCTTTCAGTTTTTGATGCAATAGGTAGGAAAGCTTATGACTGGGTGCTATTTGGTTGGCTCATTTATGCGCGTGACCCGATCACACCTTAGCTATTTGCGTTGTTTATTGTTTGTTTCACGGACCATGCAATCGGATACCGCGGGAATAGATACAGGTTGCGTTGTTTATTGTTTGTTTCACGGACCATGCAATCGGATACCGCGGGAATAGATACAGGGCTTCGTTGCGGCGTTTACGCCCGATGGTTGGTGGAAAGCATTCGCACTCCGCCCTGCAACTGAACCAAACAAAATTAGTAATTAACGATTCCCTTTACATTGCCGTTGCGGAACGGTTCCATTTACGTTTACGTTGCTTTTCTAGAACCAAACAGCACCTGGTTATATCACCTGAACTGGACGTACAGATAATCATTCATATTACATTTGTCCTCATTCTTTCAGTAGACAGTGTACTTGTACAAAACGGCTGCCAGCAAAATATGAAATTGTGATACGGAACCAAATAAATGTTGGGTCGATTCTGAACAAGATTTAGGGAAACGAATGAATATATTTATGTACATACAGTATTATAAGAGGAAAAGCATCGTCGTAGCAGACTAGGGAAAACACAACATCTACCTAGCAGTTCCAAAGATGGGGAAATAGCAATCATAATAAGGGGGAAAAACAAGATGGGAAAACAAGATATGATCACCAGTATTGCTCTACAACAATTTTGATCTGGTTGGATTCGGAGCGATTCTTGTTCTCCACCTTGAGCTGCTCCACTGCACGTTCCACCACTGACGGGTGTCTTTTCATACCACTGACCTTCACCTCTTTAAGGCTCTTCAAGTTTTCAATGCCGACAATGCTCCAGGGACAGATCTAGGATCCTCAGCACTTTAAAATTGTGTGCGGTGCGTGCAACCAATTCTTGGTCTCTGCAGCTCTGGTACCCCAGTTCAATGCTCTGCAGGCTAGGCAGCTTACACAAGGAATCAAGTACTTGGTCGGCAGCAAGCGTGGCCCATGCCATCGAAAATTCCACAAGGTGCTTGAGTGATGAGATCCAATCAGGAAATTGACTAATGGGTCCCTGCATGCTAAGATGCCGGAGGAGTGGTGGTGGTGAGGACATGTGAAGGAGAAAGTCCATTGGCCAGTTGGAAAACAGGTCGAGCGATCGGAGGGCGCATGTCTTGCTCAGGGAGGAGCCAAGTGCATGCAACAGCTCCTCTTTGGGCTCCTCGTCCACACCTAGATATAACGTCTGCAACTGTTGCAGCTCACCGATCTCTCGGGCAACCTTAACATCACCTTTGATGAGTTTGGCATAGGACACCTCTCGCAGCGCCTTCATGTTCTCTATCCCCCGTGTCAGGATCCATTCACCCACCCTCACACGCTCAAGTTTGCTCAGCTTTGTGATGGTTGACCGCATGTCGGTCGTTTCAACATCGAGAGTCTCCAAATGCTCCAGGTTGCTGATTCTGCTAGGTATCACCACCCTAATTCCAGAACCCCTCAAGCGTAAGTACCTGAGCAGATACATATGGCAAATATCTTCCATATGCCTATTCTCCAGAGCCTTGCAATCTTCCAGGTCAAGCACCCTCAGCAATTTGAATTCGACTAGCCGATCTAGCAGCTTGTTGTCAATGCCTTCCAATTGAAATGCAGTAAGTGATCGAACATGTTGTAGGTCCATTGCCTCAATGCCATGTCTTGCACGACGATGCTGCCCTGCTTTCTTCTTGGCACCACTATGCTCATTGTCATCTCCATGGACAGAGAGGCAGCGAACCTTGCCCTGTGAAAACCCTCCATATTTCCTCCCTACCAAGCGAACAAAGTTATTCTCTTGGGATTTGGACACCATGACCTCAAGCATCATGTCATGTACTCGGCACGCTTCCACCATTTCCCTTTTCGTATACAATACGAATCCTCCTCTCGTCAGTTTAACTTCGTATTCCCTGTTCATGGGCATCTTGTCTGGTTGAATCATGTTCCTGCTTATCAGCTCATTGAAGTACTCTTCTGCAACATCAAACAAAGTCAAACCCCGCTTCTCAGCAACCAAACCTTCGGCAATCCATCTATACAGCAGCCTATCCTTGGCAATCACATAATCCTCAGGGAAAATGGCCAGATACATCATACAAGCCTTTAGATGATGAGGCAAGTAGTCATAGCTGAGTGTAATCACTTGACTTATACCCTCCAGTGTGGGATGGCTCTCCATCTGAGAACCAATTGAGTTGGAAACTCTTTCCCACATTTCTACACTTTCAGTGGAATTGTAGCTTGCTAGAAGGCTAGCAATGCTAACAATGGCCAATGGCAACCCACCACATTTCTTCATAATCTTGCGCATGTAATCTTCCAATCCATCGGGGCAAGTACCACATAGGGAACCATATACTCTCTTAATGAATAGTTTCTTACTATCCTCTTCTCCCAGGGGCTTCATATGGTGGACAAGATCCTCTAAAACACTAGATGCTTTGGCCACCGTCTCTATTCGAGTAGTCACGATGATTCTGCTGCTACATTTATTCTTTGGCAATCTAAAGTGGATAGCTTCCCATGCTGGTATGCTCCATACATCATCAATCACGATGAGGTACCTGTTTTAGTTGGACATTATTACATATGCTTGGAGTTAGAAAACATGTGACCTGCAAAACTAGAACTACAGAGAGTTGTTCAAAAAGAATTCCATCTTTGACCATCGAATTATTGCTGAATTTCAATTTTAGCCCAGGACTGATCTTAAGCACTCGTGGTGTAGGTTTAAATAACCATTTTTTGCTATCATAGTAATTTTGGGTGCATTCTGGACCTAAAGCCCTTAATAAAATACCGAATCAAAGTTTTAAATAAAAAATGTTGTAGGCATAAGAATTTTTAACTTAACATGTTGATAATTTTTTTTAGCAAACAATAAGATCAAAATTTAAAAATCAAAAGTTAGATTCATATAGTTAGATATAGGCTACGGCAAGATAACTTAAGATTCAGTTCTAGTTAAATGCATGTTGAAAACATCAACATGGGCACCTTAGTTGTGTAACTTAGGATCTTTGTAAGGTTCTTGTGAACATAGATAGAGAGTTGGTGTCAAGCCTAGACCAATTAGTTTAAATTTCACATTTATTTCGGTTAGCCAGCGTGATTAGTTTTTAGAATTGACTATTCACCCCCTCTAGTCAGCTCCTTGATTCTAGGTGCTCTTAATTTAAGTGGTCTTAACTAACCCAAAGGCCAAGGATGTCAAAAAAGGGCTAGAGGTTGCTAGTGATCCACACATTTTTTATGACAAACACTTTTTTGCACGGTGGAAAACTTGTCTGACCAATTATTTTTGTGTAATTAACCCTTGGATGCGAATAGGAAAGGTCTCACCCAAGCAAAGAACAAGTGCCTACACTTCTAACACCAAGCTATTAACATCTTTTAACAATAATTGAGTGAAGATGTATTTGAGGACATCATGTACTGATGTACAAGGAGACCATCCATGAGATTTGGAGCTATTTTGATGGCATGTATGGGAGGATCACCCTTGATGATGATGAGCATGAGGAGGTGCATGAGGATGTTGAGCGCATACACAACACTGAGGTTGTGGAAGATTGCTCCACCTCAAGCTCAGGTGATTATGATGATCAAACTACCACAAGTTCACTTGAGTTGGATGATAGTGAGTGTTCATGTACAAATGATATTGCTACCACAAGACGATCCACTACACCACATTGCTTCATGCCACAAGGTAACATAAAGATACAAAATGCTAATGTGGTTGATCATGTTGATTCATATATTATGAGCTTGTTAATAGATTTGTTAGCATGAATATCTCTTTAGTTAGAAAATGAGATGGCTAAAACAAGAAAAATAGAAAATAAAAACTCATTCCTAAAAAATTCATCAGAGGAAAATACGCACTTACTTGATGTTCTTAATGCTTCACATGATGAGCTAAAATTGACTCATGAGCAACTTTGTGTATGTCATTAATTGAACACCATGATTCTCTCATTGAATTGCTTTTGAAGGAAATTAAAAATAATGAGAGCTCATCACATGAATTGAATGGTAAAACCCTTGGAATGTAGGGAAGAATCATATATCCACCTCATGATGATTTGGGAGATATACCATGTTATTCAATTATAGACTCTTGTTCTTATTTTATTTCTTGTGAGAACCTTTTAAAGGAGATCAATGAGCTCAAGGAACAAGTGAAGAACTTGAGCAACAAGATTGAGAGGTGCTACAGCACCAAAGCCACTTTCTAGCAAATGATAAAGAATCAAAGAAGGTTTGGTGATATGAGTGGCATTGGCTTCAACAAGAGCCAAATCAAAGGCAATACATGGAGATCTAGCAAGAGCAAGAGCCATCTAGCTCATTTCATGTGCTCCACATGCCATGAGATGAGCCATCTAGCTTCATCATGTCCAAACAAAAAGAAGCTCAAGTTGAAGAAGGAAGGCTCAAACATGTTGTACATCTCCTATGATATGATATTGGGTCCACATATGGTCAACTATACTTCTATATTATTGGCAATAATACCACTTCCTTTTCATCTTTCTCCCCCTTCTCTCCCTCTGATGGTTGACTAATGCCAGTGGTCGTCTGCCCTTGCTACCGAGAGAACTTCGAGACCTCAATCCCACTAGCCACAACCTATACCATGTCGTCACATCGCATCTCCTTCTTGACATCGTCGTGTGGCACGGCCATCGCTGCGATGGCTGGTTGCTGGAGATGGCAGGCACCATGACCTTCAGCGCGAAACAAACTGGAGCACGGTCAAACTGAGATGGGGACAAGGCAACTCCACTTGTGTGTGGGCCCTACTGGACGAGTGTGGCGCAGGGCTAGGGGCACATGTTGTAGCAACTACGTGGCTAGATCCATGGGCGTGGTGTTGCTAGGGCCACATGATGCAGCTGCTATTGGATGAGCACCTACTGATATGGTGGCATGACTGGCCCCACCCCTATCGTGGCCACCTAAGGCTGACTGTAGTGGGTGCGGTAAAGACATCCGGGAGGAACATATAGCGCAAGAAGCAACTGCAGTGGGGGTCGAGTAATTGTATGGGAGAGCCTCTGGTCCGTTATCTGTGGAGGAGCAGCGGGTGTTTACCGTACCACTGCATGATGTGATAGCCAGGAGGACAGAGAAGCAGGGAGGAATCAATAGTGGACTCCATCTTTTTACCTAACTAAAAAAATGTTTTAATTCACAAACCAAAAACCCAAATTAAATTTCGATTGCACCATTAAATTTGTTTCAATAAATCCTTCAAAACAAGATCTCACATGGATATATTTAGATAAAGTGATAAGTGGGTTCCACAGTGGATAGAGGATGATATAGAGGATAGAAGGATGCGGGAGAATTAAGTATAGAGGAGAGAATCTTGATGACCAGGCCTTTTAGAGGATAAATTTAGAGTATCACGAGTGCGGATAGGCTAAGAAATTGGCTATGGTGGATGCCGGTGAACCTTCCTCTGCGCTGAGGTGTCGTCTTTTCCGAGGTGTCTAGGATGTATAAAATGGCACGGTTCAAGGAAAGCAGGAACTGTAATGGCAGATTTTCAATATCATGAATTGTAATGGTAGACTTCCAAAACATGACATTTGTAATGGTATAGTTCAAACTAACCCTAGTTTGTTTGGATTTTGTTTTTTTAATTTTTAAATTAGTCCAACCTTCACAGACATCCAAAGTGAGGGCAAACAGTTGGTTCATTCAAAAAGCATGAGGGCAAAACCATAAAATTATAAAAGTAGAGGTAAACATACAATTGAGTCTCAAAGTAAGGGCAAGAACACCAAATTCTAACTTTTTTTCATATGAAATAGGATGTGAATACTTACTTTATATCTAAATTATAGAGCTTAATGAGATCCACAACTTTGTAGCTGTCAACTTGAGTCTCAAATATTCATTTTAAGTGTTATCTAATATTTGAAATTCAAAATTTAAATTTTCCAAAACGACCTTGGATGTTAACAAGGTATATACCAAGTTGTAGGGTCTCAATGTGATCTGAAACTTTGTTATTGATAAATTTTAATTGAGACAGTTTAGAGGCACAAATAATTTATTTTTAAGTTCTCAGATTTTGAAATTCATTATTTATTTTGAAAATTTTCAAACGACCTTAGATATTGACATGGTTTATACCAAACTTATTATAGCTTTAAATGGGATCTACAGCTTTGTAGTTGATAGTTTTTCTATATGGAATCATTCAGAGGCCCAAATATTCATTTTAATTACTCACATTTTAAAGTTTGGATGTTGACAATGTATATAAAGATGATGTTGATGGGCAGAGTTCAAAGTTTCAATTATTTGGCGAAGGTACGGTAATCTATGGTTTGTATACCTCTTGTCCTTGAGGAGCTCCTTGAGCTTGCTGGACAGGCCTTCCACGTCCATCTCATCGATTTTGAGTTGGCTGCCGTGACTTTCCAGGCCCTCCTTGTTGGCTTGCTTGTCATCTTCTTTGGCCTTCACCATCTGCTGGAGCAGTCGCGCCAGCAGTCCCTTCATGTCCTTCCCGCCATCGAACGCCTGTGACACCGACACCATCGCCTGGCTCTGGAAGTCGGCGTCCAGCTGCCGGCACAACTCCACCGCCAGGGTTGTCTTCCCCAGCCCTCCGAAGCCCACGATGGAGAACACTTTGGGCAATTTGTCATCATCGTCCTCCGCCTTGATCCTCTCCGCCAGGGCGTTGACTTGTTCTCTGATGCCGACGAACTGATCATCAGGGTCGTCGGCACGGCGGAGGGCGTTCGCGGACGCCGCCGAGACCGGGGCGAACCATGGAGACCTTCGTAGAGTCTTTCGGTCGATGCCGTAACGAGCGCGGCGTTCGCTGACGGCGGTGGTACGTGCGAGAAGTGCCTTGACGTCGGCGGCGAGTGTGCGTTGCACCAGCAGCTTCTCCAGCTGGTACTTGGGCCACTTCATAATAACACAAGGAAGCTGGTGGCACGACATGGGGATGGGGCGCATGACGCGGAGCCAGTAGGTGTCGGCGCAGTCCTCGGCGTCGTAGGTGAGCTCGCGCACCTGCTTCTCCCACTCCCTGACGAGGAGGTCGACGGAGCTCTGGTCCGCCTCGGAGATCATGCGGAGGACGGCGTTCATGGAGGACAGCTCATCCATCAGGAGGACGACCTTGTCGCCCACGCCGCGGATGTCCTGGACCTCGTCGGCCAGCAGCTGCCCCAGCTTGCTCACAATGAATTGCCCTGCTGATGATGCGCTCTCCATTCTGATCGATCTCAGCAACAAGGTGGCGGATAGAAGGCTCTTAGCTTTGGTTGGGGCGGTGAAGTGCTGATGGATCACTATTTTGGGTAGGTAGATTGTGATTTGTACGTAACGTGGGAGGAAACAACAAATATGGCAATGGGAAACCTCATCACGTTCAAGTAAACTGAAATCCCTAGCTGCTATCCAAAGAAAAGTTGCTGTCCGTGCCATGTTAAGGATATATGCCCTACTCCTATATGAGAGAGGAGTAGCGACGTCTATGCTAGGTTTTGCATATATTCCAATCTTAAAAATGTGCGTTCCTGCGTTTATATGTACTTAGTAGCTAGTAAACCTAACACATTTATTTTCTTATACGCACTATGACGAGTAATTCAATTTTGTACAACAACTCACATTCTGGAGGACCTTTCAACTCATGCCCACCCATATATGTATACAGTGGGCATCAGGCCATCGCAGTGGGCGAAGAAGAAACCCACCCGGTTGGACTTGTTGGCACCCAAGTCCTTGGCATACATGAACCTTTGCCTTCTGCTGCTGGTTTTTTCCATGGCCATGCTATTATCGTCCGAGGAGTCGTCGGAGGCACTTTGCTGCCACTGCCATTGGTAGCGATAGAAACAGATTTGGTTGGAGAGAAGGTGGTCGGCCAGCCGCCGCGCTCCTTCACCTCCTCCCATGGCCAAGGATTGACACGGTCCAGGGTTACCGGGGTGACGAGGAAGGACAGCTCCTGCTCCCATCTCATGGCTGAGCGCCGGAGGTGGGCAGCGACGAAGGGGGGGGGGGGTGGGGTGTCGGAGATGATGGATCACCAGGCCTTGCACACGGCCCTGCAAATGCCATTACTGCACCGTACAGATGATGCTGTTGCCTGCAATGTACTGTAATTTCTTCAGTTACTGAACAAATTGTTCCTCGACCGTTTTGGCGAGCCATAAGGCGATAAAGCCGGACAAGAAAATACGAAATTTGATCGGATTAAATATAGAAAACGATGCGGTTCGGTTCGGGATATTTCTGTTCCGCTTTCAACCTTACCGAAGGCTTCACTTTGCTCCCGGAGGCCCTCGGAGATCGACCACCCTGCGCTCAGCCCAACAGCATCAAAGGCCCAAAGGATCCAGATGCCAGAAACTCAATCTCGGAAGCCTGTTCGGCGCCTTCGTGTTCCTGGCTTCCTGCTAGATAGTATACTCTACTCTAGGTTGATGCGCTGACACCGCGAGTACGTCCACGACGTTCAAGACGTCGGCAGCAGCAGTCGCTGTCGTCGGACGTCTTGCGAGTTGCGATCTGCTGCCGGTTCCAGATGCGCTGACACCGCGAGTATGTACGTCCACGACGTTCAGGACGTCGTCGGCAGCAGCAGTCGCTGTCGTCGGACGTCCGTGCTAGTGCTACGACTTGCGAGTTGCGATCTGCCGCCGATTTCGTGCTCCAACAGCAAGCAGCCGAAGAGGTAACGTTCCAGGCTCCAAACCCACAAAGACTCAAAGTGGACCTTGCAAGAGGTTACGAGAGAATTTTTCAACAGAGTGAAGGACTCCTACTGTGTCTCTCAGAAGGATTTGCCAATGCTTTACAAATTAAGTTGGCCCAACCCCTAGGCTTGAACATAAAGCCGTACGTACGTGTAAAAGATTAGTCATGCTGTGTTGTTCAGATAAATTATCAGCTACGGAGTACCACACACAAGCAAAGCATACTACTGCACTATTCATTTACTCTACCATGCTATTGTGCTTTGGCACGATTGTCACTCCACCGTGAGATGCCCTTTGTTCTTTAAAGGAGCAGATTTTTCTTTTTCTTCTATGAACATGGTACGACCCGTCCCTTGAGTATTCTCAGCTTTATTTTTTACCTATCAGCTGAGAGATGCATCCTTTTCTCCTTTACCAGAGAATATTGCCCCTTGTAAGAGAGTACTCTCAGCTTTAGTTTAAGAGAAGTTTCTTATGGGCCCGTTTCTTATTGGTTTGAGCCATACATGCATATTATTTTGCATTGGATACTTGACTTCAGATATGAGCGAGAGTAAACAGCATATAGTATTTATTCTCAGCTTTAGTCTTTAGAAGGTTTGCGCGATGCATCACTTTTTCCTTTGCGTCTTGTTGATCGTACGCAAAGAATGTTGCTCCTCTCCTTACTGTATATATATGAGACAGTACTTCAGCAGACAGATGACTCCATCTTCCCAGCTACCCGTTTTGCTGCCTGCCACCAGCCCCTTCTTGTTCACACATTGGGTCATTTCCAAGCTAAATCACTTGCATAGCATTGTCCTAACCAAGTGAGTGGCTAACAAAAAAATACGTCCGATCCATCCTCCGCAAATCCTCCCACCATCACCAAAAAAACATACGTATTTTATTTCTTCCACCCAGTGTTGTTTTCCATTACCTTTCTTCCAGCCCTCGTTGTTTTCAGTCCCCTTTTCTTCTCTGTTGTGATCAGCTGAAAAAAAAAATCTTCGTTTTCTTTTGTTCTTATATATAATAACACCTTCTTACAGCATTGACTCTTCAATTTTTTGTTTGATGGTTTTGTCCTTGATCTCAAGCAATTAATTGCTTCATCTAGTGACAAATTGGTATATCAAAAAACAATTTCCAAGCTCCTTCAAACTGAAGCTCACCAAGTCACCCTGACTCCCTGAGTCATCGAATTCTACTCTAGCACCGGGTAATAATATATCCTTAATTACTTCTTGTTTCATATTCCCTCAAATCTGAAATAATGGATTTTTAGTTCTGGCCGAGCGCCTCAGTGATCGCCAGATCCATTTCGTCCGTTGCTAGCTTGCTAATGGGGCGGTTGCATGTGCAGGTGTCAACCTTGAGCTTGAGGGAGAGCAGATTGCATGACAGGAGATTCTCCATCTGCGGACGGAGACCAGCAGGGAGGATAGAGCTGCGTGAGTCGTCGAGGCGCTGCGGGTGCTCCCGACTCCCGAGAATGTCCTCCAGCGAGATGGTCGGGCCAGGGGACATCGAGGCGGCAGTGGCCATCTCGACCGAGCGCCTAAGGCAGCGGCTGCAGCAGGAAGGGCTCAGCGAGGCAGCCATTGCTGACAGCGAGACGATTATGCGAGCAGAATTTGAGGCTCTGCAGAAGCAAGCTCTCCCCTTGGAAGAAAGTCCTCAGGTACTTCCATAAACTATACCTGCGGATCCAACTTGTCCTAACAATATCAATATGCCATACATGGTTTCATGTGGACTGTAATGACGAAGCTGAAAATATAGGCAAGGTTTTGAGTGATCAACTGATCATACACTAATTAAATTGGTGGTCTCGATGTCAGGGAGTCTTGTATTTTAAACTATTCGACCACCCAGCTTATAAAAGGATATATATTAGGTGGCTCCCTCTAGCTATTGCAATTTATAAAAAGTAATGCTGATTCAAACATAGCCTTAATTTATTGGGCACTTTATCCGTATTTGCCTGTGTGCCCCACTGAAAAATTTAACCCCTGGGCATAACCAGTTGTTTCCTTTTTTATGATGTGGTCTGAACACAAATAGTAAGCATGATTAGTTTGTGAAAAGGAAACAACATATAAATCCAACATAATTAGTCATAACTGTATAAAGACATGAAAATGTCACATGATTGTCTTTTATATGGGTCAAAATCTGGATCTGACTATATATATCTTACATTCAAGATGCTCTAATTTGAAGCAAGTTCCTTCTATGAATGCTAGACACAATGCCCAGATTTATATTTTTCAAGTTTTATCTTATAAATAAAACTTAATAAATAAAAAACATAGCAATTGTATTGCCGTGTGCATGAATATAAAAATAAAATGACTCCAACAAATTAGCACAAATACACCAAAAAGCAACCCTAATAAAACATGCGAGGAATGTTGTTTCTATATGTTCAGTTAATTTATAACTATATTATGCCAAGAATGCTGCTGCTTTAATAACTAGTTTAAATTATTTCTACCCCTGACAGGATTGGGGAAACCCAAGAGCACAAGACATGGAGGCATCTTTTACATTTGATGAGACGTCATTAAACGAGTGGCGTAATTATCTTTGTGATATCAACTTCTGGTATGTTACCCATCAAATCTAGCCTAACTTTTTTAGAATCCTTACAAAAAAAAAGATTTTTAAAGAAGGAATAGTCTTTATTCCGGCCTGAGTAAGTTTTAATGTACATTTATTTATAAATATTAGTTTAAACTTGTAGAACCTAATACAATCTAGATTGTTATACATCCCCTCCCCCTCTAACTGGACACGACTTCCTTATCACTATAAAATACTTATAAATCATAATGGTTTGAGGGAGTGTAATGATATGTAGCAATGTAAACTAAAATTTATTAAGATATATAGCAAGGCTAGGCACTGAGCAAAAACTCGAAACTTATTAGCTCATAGGGATCATGACCGGCTTAGATCGACTCAGTTTATTAGGATTATTTAACAAGCTGAGCTAAGCTTTCAACTCACTTACTATAACGAGCCAAGCTTGTGAGCCACGCACCAGCCCAATGAGAACCCCAAATAGGCCAGCATTAGGCTGACCACACTGCAGTCCTGTAAAGCTTTCCTGTAGGATCATATTGCGGTAACAAGAGTTGCAACGGCTACTTTATGTGCTACGCTATCTAAGAGGACGACCTGGCTATCCGTGAAATTCAGAGGGATAGTGTCCATCCTGTACCGGCGGCAGACAGCATGTGCGGGAGAGAGAGGGGTGAGAGAATCTATGGCGGGCTCCACTGTTGCCACTAACAAAAAATGCTATAACTCACAAACGAAAAAGCCAAATTAAATTCCAAATTTACCATTAAATTTATTTCAATAAATCCTTCAAAACAAGATATCACATGGATATATTTAGATAAAATGATAAGTGGACCCTACAGTAAATAGAGGATGATATAGACGATAAATGGGTGCGGAAGAATTAAGTATAGAGAAGAAAATCTTGATGACCAAGATGAGATATTTCTTTTAGATGATAAATATAGAGGACGAAAAGTGCGGATAGCCTCAGCCCACACAAGGACACAAAGCCCTACTCACCCACTGCTCCCTTTGTTGATGGATTGATCTGTAGCTTAGTAAATCTTGATCTTCGTGCACTTAGATCATCTCTAAATGATGGGTATAATTGACGTAGAGCTCTCCTCCTCCTGAGCGGTGGGCCGGCATTAGCTCACAAGCACACATTCACGCGCTCGGTGCCCGCGTGCTAGCCGCGTACTCCCTCCGTATAGAAAATATAAGTCGTTTTATATAAGGTTTTGGTCAAACATTGGGAACATAAATCATAAATAATTTTTAAGTTGTTAAGTTTGGAAATGTGAAAATCATATGAATAGATTTGTCTTGAAAAATACTTTTATAAAAGTATAAATATATTACTTTGTAATGTATATTTTTAAAATAATATAAAGTCAAAGTTAGATTTTGGAGACCGTGTCGTTGTCCTAAACGACTTGTATTACCAATATGGAGAGAGTATGTGGTGATCTGCATCAGCTCTTCTCACATGCATGCAGTGAGTCCCTGAGATATGGGCCCAGCAAGATGGAGCTCCATTACATCTCGTGAAGCTAGCTCAACTGCTCAAATACATACGTGCGTACAGACCGTATATACCAGAGTGCTTCTAGAATGTTCCGAGCAGCACGCAGAGTCGTGCCACACCGCGCTGACTGCCTCGTGGGCCCAGCTAGCATAGTCCATACGTACGTGTTCGCTGCACTACTACGTGCCAGCCCAGGCTACCTTGCTTCTTCACGTCCAATGCACATGAACGAAACATGCACGTATTGTTTTTTTTAGCTTCATATATGCATGAATTAATTAGCACGTGCGAGAACATACCTATGTATCCATGTATATAATTTTGAACTTGGCTGACAAAATCTTGTCAAAATCTTCTAATGAAAAAAGTCCAAATAAAATTATTACTACCCCCTCTAATTTAATTGGTTTATGTTCAAATAACCTCCTCAACTAATATGTTTGATTTATTCATCTAGTAAATCGATAACGTCATTATACACAGGATTATGCAACAAGAGCCAAAATAACTTAAAGTAATTTAAGGTTCGTTTCAACTAAATACGTACAATGCATATATAGTAACTAATACATATTCAGCCGACTTACCATAAATAAGCACAATTTGTTTGATCAAGCACTTAATGGACCCCTTTTATTGGTGCGGCTAGGCTGGGCGGATACCTCAACACCCCTGCGTATCGGGACTTGGAAGCAAAACTCAATTATTATGTATACATGCAATGGAATGTCGGGGTCGGAGCCACAGCATGTTTTGCACGAGCTATATCAAGCATTGCCCGGGGTGCTATTATCAGGAAACGTGGTCCCTTTGATCCCGTAATAGAGGTGGACATGAAGCATGAAGCGGTTCTAGGAAAGAGACTAGGCTTTAATGGCGAGCTGGCCATCAAAGTGGCCGAGCAGCTCAGGCTACTGGACCAAGAGTACCAGAGGCTCAAGGCGGACAGGGAAGAAATGTGGCACTGTTCCTATGGCTTGCGGAACACAAATAATGTCTCAGCACTGGAGGACCTGGTTCGCTCATTAGTTTCTCAAATAATTGGAATATTGACTACCAAGAGATACCTGGCGGTGGTTGAGAACCTCGATGAGCCCATTGAAACCATGCTGGTAGATGATCCAAGAGTTAAAGTATTATTTTGTTTTCCTGCTCCTCAGTGGAAAGACTCTTTGTGGCTCATATCCGCCACCTCCAGAGATGTCTATAACAGGAGCAAGCCCCCTTATCATTGTCTCATTGGACCCTCATATGGAAAAGATATGGTGATTCTTACTCTCTACTCACTACATCAAGCGGCCAAGTACATCTTGGGTGCCATCGGTGGTCACGACAAAGATGGTGAGCAATATTGGCACCACGTGGCTGTCCGGTGCTTTCACTATGCCACCATGCTCCTTGTTCCCCACTGTCGTCATTCATGTTCATCTCACCATGGAGAAGATGGAGACCAGCAGCAGAGCCTTGCTGCTGGTTTAGCCGACGACATTATTACTTCAGATGAGCTGATACGTCAATGGGCTGCACAAGGCATCCTTGTCATCGACGACAAAGAAACAACGGGGGAGACTACTGCATGCACCAGTAATTCTTATGATGGGAAATACAGTGAGGATATATACCAAGTTGGAAATGTCATCCTTGAAGCTTTTCGAGAGTACTCCTTGCTGCCACAACTCCCATTTTCTCTTTCTCCTGCGACAACTGAACAAGCTGAAGAAGAAGCCACAAAATTTGCTGCACATTTTCTAGCACGTTACAACCTCATAGTACAGCACCACACAACAGATGAACTTTGTGATGGAGACCATCCTAGGTTGGAACACATGCAGTGGATCTTACATGTGGGCGACGGTGACCAAGGATGGAACTTAAGCAGGAAAGGGTTGAGGAGTGACGGAGCTAGTAGCGGCCCAACCACATTCATTTTAAGGCATTGCTCACAGCAATCAAGGTTGCTCACAATGCTTGATCATTTGCTGGCTAAGCTCCCATTTGTTTGTGTTCTTGATCTGTCCTATTCCTCAGTCGAATCACTCCCTCCATCGGTTTCTTGTCTCCAGATACTACAATTGCTTTACCTCTCGTATACTCCACTAAAATCACTCCCTCCTTCAATTTTCTATCTCCAGAAGCTCCAATTTCTTTCCCTCAGGGGCTGCTATAACATGACAAGTCCGTTTGACTTCTTCTCAGATACTACTGATATCACAACAACTCCTCAACTACCAGAAAACAACAGCAAAACAAAAATAACTAGCTTGCTCCACCTTGATCTTTCCAACTCGAATGTGAAGACTTTTCATTCTGCCTTCTTCCGTAGGATGTCTAATCTACAAGAGCTATTGCTTCTCAATTGCTCTAACCTTGAAGAACTGCCACCTTCCATTACTGCCTTGTCTAGTCTAGAAAAACTCGAGCTCAGAGGTACTCAAATTAAATCTTTTCCTCCTGGGAAAATATTTGAAGATATGAAGAAGCTTGGATCAGTAAAGATAATTGAGAACAAGGAATTATTGTTTGCACCAACAGGGTTGTTTTCTAAAGCAAGTGGGTTGACCGATCTACACATTGAAGGATGTGAATCAATTACAGAGGTAGAGGTAAACTTAGAGAGGCATCCAACCCTGAGATCATTCTCATTTAGTGGCGCACCTCACACAAAGCGGTTGTCCTTGCGTGGATGTAGAAAGTTGGAGTATGTTAACATTAAGGAGGTGGGTACTTTGGAGGAGCTTGATGCATGCGCTACGGCTATCAAGGAGCTCCTAGAGAGTATCCCTAATCTTCCCCAGCTTAGGCGATTGCTTCTCATGGGTGTTCCTTCCCTGAGACGATTTCCTTGGCATATGCTGCAGAGACTCCCGGAAGTGTTTTGCTTGGATCAATGCTCATCAAACAGAGCCGCCATTAATCATTCGGATCATCCACAATTTGCTCATCAGGTGTGCATCATAAGTGATTCTAGACTATTTTATAGCTTCAATGATGCCACCAAGGATTTAGTAAGGACTGGAAAACTTTTGAAAACTTTCTATGTTCAAGTGACATCATGCAAGGCCACAACTAGCAGGAAGATACAGGATGGAGAGGACATGGTGACAACCAAAACACTTGAGGTGGCACCGACAACTTATGCTGATGTAAACCATCGGTATATGACAGATAGAGTCTCTATGGTGTCAATGGATGACGTATCTCCTTTTCGGGAGCTAGCGGCGTCACGTGGAGATCTCAACTTCGACCCGACCGGTATCCCCATGGTGCGGAGCAACTTCTGCAAGTCACCAAATCAATTAGCATGTGGGATGATACTCATGTTTTTCACCTCAACGATCTTAGTAGTGGTGGTGGTTTGGATGAGTTGGAGGAATGCAAGCTCCGATGGTGCCATAAGATGAAGCATGTGTTTGATCTTGGGATACCCAATCTGAAGAATGCATATGTCTCTCACCTCAAAATTCTAACCCATTTCCACGTACCATGGCGTATTGGTATGGATTTCAATTCACTGAAGCACCTCGTCTTAGAGGACTGCCCGAGGTTGGAGGGCGTCTTGCAACATGATTGTGAGCTAAGAAGCCTCAAGACGCTGGACATCCTCTTTTGCTACAATCTCAGGACAATTTTCTACGACGACTATTACTCTTCTTCTAGGAAGAATAATTACCAGCTCCCGTGTCTCCGAAGGATACGGCTGCATGAGCTGCCACTGCTGAAGCATCTCTACGTGAACAACCCCATCCTAACTGCGCCTGCGTGGGAGGAGCTCCACGTCCGCGGCTGCTGGAGCTTGCGCCGCCTCCCGCGCTTCAGCCGACAACAACCAGACAAGAAGAAGGCCGCCGTGAAGGTGAGCGGCGAGCGGGCATGGTGGAACAGGCTGCGCTGGGACCAGGACGACAACGGCACAGACTCACACCGCGGCAGCTACGAGCCCAGGCTTCCCCCAGCTTTGGCTTCGCGCCGCGAGCGGGTCGTCATCAAGAGCTACCTCAGATGAATGAATGAATGAATATACTACCATGCATGCATGCCCGGTACGTCTTGTGATTTCAGTTTCCATTGTTATATATACCAGTTTTACCCCGATCAGCTTCCAATATCTGTCAGTTGTAATCTATTTTGTCCCTTCCACAGCGGCCAGCATCCCGACGCCGATTTCATGCATGCATGCTGCATCCGGATCGAGTTGGAGTCACTCACTGTGACCTTGCTTGCCCCTGTGAAGGTGATGTTTATGTACGTTATTACTGTATTATAGTAATAAGTTTGCTTGCTGCAACTACAGTTGTATGTAGTATCAGAGTGACGGCTCTGTTTCCGCTCATGATAACCATGGCCATCTAAACTATTGGATGCGCTGTGCTGGTATGCTTTGTACTTGTTGAACTTCTCGTTATTTGATTCATCCTTCAAGTATTGAACTGGTATGTATATAGTTTAGTGACTGAGTCCGCTTTGCGTTAAAGTGGAAGCAAAGCATGGGCACATAAATTTATTTACTGAAATCAAGGTTGGTTTGCTCTTTAATTATTCTTTTTTTCTTCTTTATCTTTATATACTATCTATCACATGTTAAAATAAATCACCACCATGCCTTTACTCGCCTTCAGCAGGGGCAGGCGCCTCCGGCGGCGTGACGACGGCGACGGCGCGCTCGAGCACAGGGATGGCGTCGGCGTGTCGTCCGAGGCCGCAGTGGATGGCGGCGGCGACGTGGAGGCTCATGGCGAGCTCGAGCTCGGCGCCCTCGCCGCGGCGCTCGAGCGCGCGGGCGGCGCGCTCGGCGAACTCGAGCGCGCGCGCGCGGCCGCCGCCCTCGCCCGACACCATGGCGTCGCGCGCCTGCTTGAGGAGGAACGGGCCCAGATCCGGGTTGTCGAGCGAGTCGTCGGCGTCGGGTGCGGGGAAGGCGAGGGCTTCCGCGGCTTGGCGCGCGACGAGGCGGACGGGGACGGGGACGGCGGCGCCCGGCGCGGGAGCGGCGACGAGAGACGCCGCGGCGGCGGCGCCGCCGCCGGGGGCGAGTTGTCGGACGCCGCGAGGCCCGGCATGGCCGGTGGGTGGAGGTTGGTGGGTGGCTCCTGGGTGGGGAGGGAGGGGAGCAGACGGCCGGACAGGTAGCTTGGTGGTGGTGGTGAGGACAGGAATATGGTGCTGGGGAGGGAGAGGTGGCTGGCGACGACTGGAGCTAGAGGTCGCACGATACCATTCGGGGAAGGGAAGGGCAGCTAGGCAAGGAGAGGTGGCTGGCTGGCTGGCTGACCTGCCTGCCCTCTTCTTGCTTGCAAGGGAAGACTGGACTGGACAGCGGTCAGTGGAGTCCGTCCCTCCCAGCTGCTGCTGCTCCGAGGGAAGAAGACAGGACTGCGCCGCGGGAGGGCTCCGTGAAGGCGTGAACCGTGATGATGGCCGGGACCCGGGACGCCGGGACGGGAAGGGACCACGTTGGCATGATCGCGTCAGATGTGCCGGCGCGTCTCTCTCGCCTCGGGTGTGCCGTGACGCCGACGCCCGGATTGCCTGCCGTCATAATGACTGCGCGCGCAGCAATTATTGTTAATCAATGTAGGGGTCGTTGCCAATTGCCATGCTTTGGTTAATGAATGAACGTAAGGTGTGTGCTGTGCCTGTGATTAAGCTGCCATTAATTGATTAATTGGCTTGCTCGTGGAATTTTTTAGGCTCAAACCTGCCTGCCATGCAAAGGCAAGGCAACGCATACCGTACAGTAAGAGTATTAGTTTGCCAACCAGGCGACGATCTCAGCTACCAGAGACGGCGGTTCATCCGCCCTATTCACTTATCAATCAGGTATATCAGCTGTTTAAAAAGTATTTTTCACCCACAAGAAATCAATCAATTTATTTTATCAGCCGAATTATATGACCAGCTAAATTTCCTGAGTCTCTTTGACGATTTGACGATCTTCTGGTCCCCATTTCTATACCATTAGCAGTGGCCGTACATGGAGGAGTGTTACTGATGCTCATGGTAGACTGTATCCTGTATGCTGCTGGTGTTTGACCTGCAGGCTGGTGAATGGCAGGTGGGCCCTCCCGTTCTATTGCGATTTTCATCACTATATACACTCTGCCAGTCCTGTACATTTATATTCGACATCGTTGAGCATGTACTGTACTGTACATTTATACTCCATCTGTCCCACGGTCTGTGTCGCTTGGGAATTGAGAATGGGTGAGGAGCGCAGATTTCAAACGACACTGTTCACGGGACGGAGGGAGTATGATGATGATCTGGAGGGGCCTGCAACCGACTGATCGAGCTGTCCTTAGTGCTGTTTGTCTGCCTGGCACTAGTAGTAATCGAATGGATGTATAATGAACTCCAACTGGCAACTGGGGCCGCGCCATCCTCGCCCCACAATTAGCGATACAAGGAACCGATTAGAACCGCCACTATTCGCGACACAACACAATCATTCTTTCTGTCGAATGAAATCCGTCATGAATTTATTTACAAAATGTGACCAGGTGAGGATAAGAATGTTCTGTTCTTTTTTTTTTTTCCTTTCTACAGAAATTGCTACGCGCTACGGCATGAACGAGGTAAGCAGGTGTAATGCAGAAAAGGGACGGATACATCACACAGAAGGGCGCATGCAGCTCCTTTGTTCTCAAATTTCCATTCTCAGCTGAAAGCGTCGATCTCCTCACTGGCATGGCATGGCATGGGCATCATCACGATTAGATTAGATTATTCACGCGGGGAGCGCTGCATTCAGATAGCATACCCAACCAAATCATTGATCATCAGTGGCTATCTACGGCTACGATTATGCTCTACTACCCACCATGATGAATCGTTCGTTTATCATTCTGCATGCTCTGCTGTCCGTCGATTCGGAAATAAATAAATAAATAAAATCTCGACTGGTGATTCTCGGAGTGCGGCCAATTGACAACGTGCGCATCCTGACACACTGTGTGATAACCATGCATCTGTTTCGTTGCTTGCATTGGGTGGTTACAACGGTCAAGGGAGCCGGAGGTCCTGCATATATTTTTTTTCTTTTGTCACCAACAGCTTTGTTTGGTCATCCGTGGGAACGTTAGAGCCTGTTTGATTCACTATCTGCTAGTAGTTATTAGCTAGATGATAATTTATTATCGGATTTGGTTTAAACAGTGAGATAGTTACTCTCCAAATGTCTAGCTAACAATTAGCTAGGCTAATGGGTTGAAACCTGCCCCAAACCCACCCTGACCCATAGGACACGGCAGAGTTCTCCCGACCCGACCCTACCCAAAAAGTCAACTTCTCAGCCCAACCCCACCCGCCCCACGGCCGCCGAAACCCGCGCAGCACCCATCAATCCTCATTGGCATCGCTACCAGCAGTCCTCGTCTCCGTAAAAAAAAAAAGAAAAAAAATCTCCCGTCAAAAATCATCGCGTGTGCTCCGCCGCCGCTGCTCCCGGGAGCCGCTGCTCCGTCGCCGCTGCTTCTCCATGTCCACCTAGCCTCCTCATCCTTGGTGCCGGCACCCATCGGCAGGCAGCTAGTTGCCTCACTGCTGGGTCGTATGTGCTATTGGACGGGATCCCGGCATGAAGGGTGGAGGATGCAGATCCATGGTCGATTCAATCTCTGCTCATAATCAATTCGAGCACCTACCTGATTCAAGCTTCCCGCAACATCGTGCGTCGTTGATTGTGGCTGATTCATGCTGCCCATGATTGAGGGCCTGACCTGCTTGACCGCGTTGCCCCGTCGGGAGGCGTTGGAGCGGAGAAGGAGCGTGAGCAGGAGGATGAACGCAACGAAGACGACGACAATGGCGAGCGGGAAGACGAGGCACCACCTCCGGCGGCGGCGGAAGACGGGGCACAACCTCCGGCGGCTCCTCCGGCGGCGGCGGAAGACGAGGCACAACCTTCGGTGACGGCGGAAGCTGCGACGATGCCCCAACCCGCCCCAACCCGTTTTCTTGTAAACCCACCCCGCCCCAACCCGTCTCTCTTGTAAACCCGTTTCTACCCATCCACACACACTCCATATTAAAACCCGCCCCCAAAGAACCCGTTCACCCCCGACCCATTAGCAGGGGGGCTAAGCTAGCCTATTATCTATATATGTTTGGATCTAAAAGAAATAATCATTAGCAGATAACTACTATCTATAGGGGATCCAAAGAAGTGGTCGTTTTGTGTGTAGTGATTTTCCTCTTTTTTGTCAATCACTTTTTTCTGTAGTAATCTGCTAAGTATGAATACATGTATACCTATGGCGTTGTATGTCATGGGTGTGTCTATATAGATCTTTTCAAACAACTGATGATGGGATTTTGATAGCCAACCAAATAAAAGATTTAGCAAACCAAATCTGAGAAATTGATGAATTTTGGTAGCTAACTAAATGCTAGCAAATATCATGGCTCGCTAAACTTTTGGTGACAAACTTTGAATTTTAGTAGCCAACCAAATACGTACATTTGTTGCTAAGGATCTGTTTCAACTGGCACTCGCCAATTTTGCCTGTCAGACAAATTATTATATTCTCAGGCGTTTGGATTTTAGGTAAGTGGAGTCAGATCTATTGACCGAAGAAAATTACCTAGTTCAGGGCTTAAACCAAACAGCCGCCAAGACTTTGGGCTCACAGCTTGCCACTCGGCAAGATATGCGTGCAACACCACGTGCTGGCATACTCCCTCACGGTATACAAAAAACAGTTTTGACCACTTCAAATTCTATGCAAGGACCAAACTTTTTCAATGTCATATGGGCTCACGATTCAGCAAAAAAAGTATAACCATCTTGGAAAACTGAGCTAATAATTATGCACCGAGTCGCCTTCCTCTCCGTTTTCCATATATATTTTTTTTAGATCAAGTCGCCTTCCTCTCCTTGGATTCGACTTGACGCGCCTGCCTCGAGACTTGTGTTCCTCCCTCGGTTCCTCAAAAAAACAAAATGCATCAGCACGTGACCGACACCGCCGTTCGTTACCTTCCACCCGCGCAAGTCAAAGGGCCGGATGTTGTTAGGCTCACATGTATCAGCCCAGCAGGCTCAATGTTCCAACGTCTGCTGTATGGGCCGGATGTTACCTTCCTGCGGAAGTCCAGTTTAGCCCACCATACGATAGAATGGATTCCTTCCGGGCTGGGCCTAATGCTCCACGCCGTCTTGTCGTCTCGTTTCTCTCGACAGCGCCGTCCGCCCGCCCCCAGCTTCAGCGAGCGGCCGTCGTCCCGTCGCCGCCCCCGCAAAATCCTCCGACCTCGCTCGCGCCACCGCAAAACCAACCCGGAAAAAAAAATGCCGTCGCCGTCTCTCCTCCTCCGCGCCCATCCTCTCTGCCCCTCCCCCTCCCACTCCCACTCCCACTCCCCGCGCCGCTGCGCTTCCCCCTCCCTCGCCACCTCGTCCTCAGTCGCCCGCCTCCGCCCTCTGCGCCTGCCTCCCGCCGCGTCCCGCCATGCGCCTCGCGCCAGCGTCCGCGCCGGGGACACGCGCGTGGCGGAAGACGGCGACCTCATCCCGATCGCGCGCTGCTACGAGGGGCCGCCTCGCGCGGCTCGAGCTCGCCGGCGCCGCGCGCCGAGAGCAGGCCGTCGCGGCGGCGGCGGCCGCGGCCGACGGAGGGGCCAGGGCGGAGGCGCACCTCGCCGCCGGATCCGACGCCATGGTCGTCGAGGCGTTCCTCCCCGGGCCCCGTGGCGGCGGGACGACCGCCTCCTCCACGCGAGTGGTGAGTCAGTGCTGCGGCTTAGGCTTATCCACGCACCACTTCTGAGGTGCTCGCGCTACATTAAGCACTTAACTTATTCAGTAGCTCTTTCATAGTTCTCCACTGTTTAGCTCTGACAATTCGGTGGAACTTAACTTATTCAGTAGCTCTTTCATAGTTCTCCACTGTTTAGCTCTGACAATTCGGTGGAACTGATTGTCATCGATTTAGTTATGCCAGACATCAACTGCACTAAGCATTCACTCGTCATTCCTATCCGCAATGCACAAGTGGGTCAATTACATCTTTCCTTTAGATGTGCTGCACTGTGCGAAACATGGTTCTTATGCAATAATGCAGATAGGTCATACAATTAGGCAAAGCGAAATTCACCATGCACATTCATCTTCCTGATAGAGGTGCTTTAAGTTTAACCATGGTAAGAGCTTATCCACCTTTTTTTGTATGGCACCCTAGGATAGGACGGACCAACACCAACTGGTTTACTTGTATATGCGAATAATTACAGCAGCCTTGAATTTCTGTTGGGTTTCCCATGTTTTGCTGGAATCATGAGTAAACAGTGGCGAATTTTGTAGATTTTGCAAGCGAAGGAAGTTAAAGATAAGGCCAGTAAGATAGAGAAGCAATTCGGATCTGATTTTTTCTTTGCAAATGAGCCTGATTCAGAGAGTATGTTGGCCATGGCCTTTAAGCAAGTTGTAATTAAGCGGCTCTCAAACTTTCGACTCGAAGTCTTCTCCCCAGGTTCAGAGAGAGACTTCCAAGATTTTGGCAAAATCCAAAAGGTGCAAACTCGCAAAGTCTACAAAGTTTTTAATATTTTCTGCACTTTTTACTTTTTGCTAATTTGTTAATGCACGCCAGGAGTCTTTGGATTTTAGTATCAGCTCATCAGATGGAAAACTTCTGTCTTATCTAGCTGAAGCCATTTTCTCCTGTGTCATTGATGATGCCAGAAAAAATCACCTTGGGGGCATAGGCAGTTTGTTTCAGAATCGACAGCTCAACTTCTCATTGGATTCCTCAGTTTGTATACACAGAATTTCTGAGGCAGAAGTAGTGAAAAATGCTAGGAGGTGTTTGGAGATCATTAGTCTAGTGAAGTCTTCTCACGAAGTATGTGAAACAAATAATGGATGGTGGCCACCTCCACATTATGAAAGTTTGGTGAAGATTGGGGGTCCTGAGTTAGTGCTTTGGGCCAATGAGTACATTCCTACCTATAAGCTGCAAATTAATGCCGACGCATTGGAGAATTCTAATCTTGAAGGTCTTTATGAGTTAGAAAGTAATAGGTGGGAAGTTCTCTTAGCCCATTCCCAACTGGTACACTGTTATTCCCTCTCTATCTTCTGTTAAACGTATTTGTTTTCTAGAATTTAGTCTTTTCTATGCCTTTTAACTTGTTTCTCTGCATTTCTATCACTTGTAGGTGGAACTAGGGAACGTTTTAGACATGTACTTTGAAGATCAATTCACATTACCAGGCAAAATATTCCATTCTCATTGGAATTCAGATCCGTCAAAGATTAAAAAGAAAAATGTATGCTGGTACTTTCCTGATCAAAATTTACCCACTTTAAATATTTATCAAACACTTCATGCCCCCTTTTTTATGCAGGGCTATTTGAACAACCTTTTCACTTTCTTTGCTGGGAGCTGTATTTTTCTTTTTGTCTCCATCTTTGCTCAGTTATGCTGGCCTCAATCGTTTAGAGACAAAAGGCTAATCAAGGAAAGTTCAAATGCCTCATCATCTCAGAACTATAGTTCTGATATCAAGTCTCTTGATAACATTGAGGTACTTAGTTATCTAGTTCTTGTGAGTCTTTTGTTTGTCCAAGGTAGATTGATGCTCATTTTATTGTTGGATTGCCTTTTGTGATACGCTATAAACATTTCACATAACATCGACACTACAACAATGTTTCAACTAATTACCTGAAGGAGAATTCCTCATGCCATTTTACATGGTTTAATTTTTTATCAGTTGCTTATGCATACTTGTCACAATGACCAAAGAAACACCAACAGCTTGGGAATATTCTGTCATGCTGCATCTCATCTGTTTCTACCCTCTTGAAAATTAGTACTTCAGTATGTGACACTTCATTTATAAAGATTAAACAAGTTGAGTTCAAGGAAAGCTTGTTATATATGTCTAAGGAATACCGGAATACTGAATTAATATGCCTGCCATCATAACTGGATGGTAGCATAACTAGTTAGTTAACTACTCTATTCATTATTTATGTGTGTTGCATATTTTGTCTGATTTACTCTTCTTCAGATACAAGCTTATTGCACGTCTCTTGTTAAGAAAATGAAAGACTCATATGGTTGCCCTGGTGATGTAATGGTTGATGCACACATTGGAGCTTGGGTTGGAGAACTGCCTAATTGCTTCAAGGCAATCAGTAGTGAAGATGCTGTTGCTTCTGGCTATTTTCAGCATCCTGACACTCTTAGCCAAGAAAATCAATCCCAGTCGGTGCCAATTAATATTAAGATGTCCCATTTGGAACAAAATGATAGAACGAAGGAAACTCTGCAGAATATTGCTAGTTTCCAGGTACCTTGTGAGGAAACTCTGCAGAATATTGCTAGTTTTCAGGTACCTTGTGTGACTTATAAAAGGGAGTTCTCTTTGTACTAGATGTCTTTTTTTGTATTGATTATGTGTCTAATGAGTCTAATGTCTATGATCACCTCTGTTTCTAGCAAATCTATCATATAACATTTGTTCGTATATCACGATATACTTGCTAAATTAGAACCCACCTTTTAGTTGCCATCTATTAAAGTATTGCGGTGTTTGCTAAGTATTCCTCTAAGCTGGGTTGCTCAAGGCATCCAGTGCTAGTTCTGCTTGCATTTTGAATTTTATGATAGAAAAAAAAAATCTATGCATTAGAATTTTTGTAAGCAACTACTAGTTTATTTCATTCTCTTGAGATTATCAGATCACACTTATACCCCAACACTTGATTCACTATTTTTAGGTGGTCATTTCAGAAGAAGGTAAAGTAGTGGGATTTCAGCCAACTAACCGCCCAGCTGTGAACCATTGGGCAACAAACCCACTAGCAACACTTCTATATCAGGGGCAGCCACTTTCTCCAGGTACAATAAGAGCAATGGCCTTTTTGTATATATGTATGAGCACTGAGTATCCAATTTATCTTTTAAAATGGACGTTGTCAGGTATTCTAGAACCAAGGCTTAAAATTCCTCGTCCAGCTAAGGCTGCCCCGATCGAATTATTGATGTCAGTAAATCAAGATCCATTTTTTGCTTTGGCAAGGCCTGTTCAAGACTCGTGATAGCACCATAGCAGAGGTGCTATATCACATTTTATTTTTCCTCTTGTTGCTTTATATTGAGCTGTTTACTTTCCTAAATCTGATTTCTATTCATTAACATTACTCCCTACTTATGCGAACTCTTTTAGCTGCCAACGCCGTCTATATAGAATTGACATGCTTTGCTGTTAGATGATGTTATGACTTATGCAGCATTCCTTAGTTCTGCATAATGTTATTGATCACTCACACTTTGGAAGTACATAGAGAAGTATTATTAAAAACACATTTGATGATTAGTGCTACATATGTCTAATACTTTCGAAATGAATTTTGTAAGCTAAAGGCTTAAAGTTTCTCGTCCAGCTAAGGTTCTTCTGCTTGATGTCTCTAAATCCAGATTTTTTTTATAGCTTTGGATATCAATTTAAGGCTCAAGCTAGCACAGTTCTTTATCGTATTTTGTTTCTTCTTCATTCGCTATCTGTCTAGCTATTCATTTCCTACTTTTTCCCACTATTTTCAGTATTAGACTACTAGTGCTACATATACAAAAGACTGATGTCACCCAATTTTAGTTTGTCTTATCCTGTTGCCTCCTATACTTTGCAGATGCATGAACTTTTGAAATAGAACCCTAAGATGAACTTATCACCGATTCAAGGAATGGTATGAATTAATATGATTAGGGGCTGCTTTTGGGTTCGTGCCCTCCTTGGATGCACATGATGCAAGAGCACGGTTGATAACTTGAGCACCTTTAACTGACAACTGCAGTCCATGTTGGTGGTTCAAGAATGGGGTTCAGCTTTAACAGCCATATAGAAATGCATATGGGTTGATGGGACTATTGGCTTTTGTGCGCACAGAAGTCTCATTAGTCAGGCAAAATTCAGCTGCTTGAGCTCCAATTACATAGGTATTGCACCTCAAAACTAATTCATGTCACATAGTTATTCAGCATCACTTTTCACTTTTATATTTCATATGCAATAATTTGCCTGTGTTGCAGATATCTAGCAACATCATCGTCTGACCACATGGTAAAGATTTGGAATGTCGATCAACGGCTTCAAGTTGGAAATAATTTTAGTTGGTAATTTTCTCAGCCTTTTCTCTCTATAAGCATTCAATAAATGGTTGCGAAAATCTCTAGAGGATATCTTGAAATAAGCGAGCACCATTCTCAGGTCATCATATTGGGATCTGGGACCGTGTTTCTCACTTCTCAGTAGACTGCCCAGTATCTTTCAATCCATCGGGGAAAGTACCACCCATTGAGCCAAATACTCTCTTCATAAATAACTTTTTACTTCGTCTAGTTCCAGTGGCTTTATATGATGGACAAGATCTTTTGAAACACTGCTTGCTTTGGCTACTGTCTCTATTCGAGTCATCGCAATGATTCTGCTGCTGCATTTATTCTCTAGCAATCTGGCATGGATAGCTTCCCACGCTGGTACGCTCCATACATCATCGATCACAATGAGATACCTGTTTTAGTGGGACATATTAGATATGCTTGGAGTCAGAGAATATGATGTGCAATACCAGTCAATAAGCTTATGAGTTCTCTTCTATTGGAAGAATTGTATTTTTATCATCGAATTATTCTTTGAAGCTCAATTTTAGCCATCAAACTGAAAGAATCTAAAAAGAATCAAATATTTTGATCGTCGGATTATTGAAATCAGACAAATTTGGCCCTTTAAGTAGTTTTATTTACAAGTGTTTTTTTTGCCTATATGTATTTTCTAAAAATAAAACAATTGGTTTAACTAAAAATCATAACTAAACATTTAGAATTGACTATTAAAAACATTTAAAATTAGAAAAAAACACAAAGCTGGTACCAAACTTTTCTAAAAGTATAATCTTTCTACCCACATATATTGTTAGTTCATTACCAGGGGGTCTGTCTTCTTTCACCTTGCTTGGATCTGCTTGAGCACTCGGGCGTGATCCCTTCATGCCGGCATTGAGCGCTGTGACAAACACCGGCGCTGGGCGGAAGTCGGCGTCGGCCCAAACACAGCTCCACCGCCGGGGTTGTCTTCCCCGACCCTCGGCCCCCCCACAATGGAGAACACCTTGAGGCCTGCGGCCATCGTCCTCGGCCTTGATCCTCTCCTTGCGGGGTGTCGACACATTGTTCACGATGCCGGCGAACCGATCATCGAGGTCATCGGCACGGCGGGCGTTCGCCGACGACACGACGGCTGCCGAGGCAGGGGGCGAACCACGGAGACACTGGGTAGCGCCGCCGGTCTCGAAGCCATGCTTGAACACCGGAGCTCGCTGAGCGGTCTTGCGTGCGGAAGGGGCTTGGCGTCGGGCGAGTGTGGGTGTGTCGCGGCCAGCGACTCTGTCCCTGGTGCTTGGGCCATTTCAACAACGCAAGGGAATCTGCTGGGGAGTGGCCGTGGCGCATGAGGCGGAGCCAGTAGATGTCGGCGCGAGTCATCGGCGTCGTAGGCGAGCTTGCGGACCTGCTTCTCCCACTCCCTCATGAGGCGGTCGGCAATGGCGCTGGTCCAAATCGGAGATCATGCTTGGCCCAGCGGCGTTCATGGCGGACGGCTCGTCCTTCGGGGTGCAACACCTTGTCGCCGACACCACGGATGTCTGGAGCTCATCGACCACCAGTTGCCCCGGCTTGCTCAGCACGAATTCCACGGCTGTCTCCATTAATTCTCTCCGGCCCGGCCAGGAGTCTCTCGCAAAGGTGCGAGGGGGTGTGGGCTCTCGCTTGGGGAGGGAAGCTAGATTGTGTATTTGGGGTTGGGGAGATGAGATGGGCGCAGAATTGTACTCCGTATTGTGGATTGGTAGGAAGGAATACGCATGCCTAGTGTCGGTGCTAAAACTAGTGGTTCTAGTACCAACGAGTGAATTTGCGTGCGTGCTCCCAACTACGGATGGTGTGCAAGAAGGACACAAGAAGGTTTTATTATTCCTGCACCAAGGTGCCTGTAGGTAGGGTGTACAAGCAAATGGAGAGAGGGAACTGTCCCAAGTCTCGAGTGAGATGAGTGAGTGTGTGTGTGTGTGTCAAGGAGATTGCTTGACTTGCTTCCTTGGATCCACTTATCTGGAAGGGCCCCCGTCCCTCCCTTTTTATAGCCAGGAAGGGAGGGACGGGCTTCTTGTCTGATATTTGAATAGGAAAGACGGCGGTGGGCGCCGCCTCATCTGCTTAGGGCCTAGGGGCTCCCCCTCTCCTTGTGCGAGGCCCGGGTGAGGCGGTGGTTTCGTCTTATGCGGCGCCGCCTTGTCAATGGCGGGCGCCGTCTCGTGGAGTCGGCTCCTCGTTCTTGGTGAAGGAGAGGGACGTCGCGCCCTCTGCGGGGTCGCGTGGGCGTCATGATGGCGTGCCGGGTGCCGTGGCCTCTTGTGGCTTTGACTCACCCCGGTCCGGGCTCACGGGGGCCGCGGCATCGTCGTCGTATACGGCGTGGCCGGCGTAGAATACAGCGCACGGGGCCATCCTCGTCTGCCCTGGCTCTGGAAGCCTGGGTGCCGCGATGGTCGGGGCTCCGGAAGACTTCGGCCGCCCGTCTTTGAGGTGGCGCCGCGCTCGCGCCGGGATGCGGCATGCTCCCGTATTTGGACTTCCCGTGATGGGACCTGTTACAGAGGTTAGTCATCATGTCGCCCCTACGAGTGGTGAGCATGGCCGCTACTGTAGGGATTGCGTAATCGTGAGCGTGGGCGCAGAGTGGTGACAGGACGCCTCCATCCCCTGCCGGGGGCTAGCGTCATCCCGACGATCACTGTGGGAAGGCGGGCGGTGGATATATGTCACATCAGAGCCCTAGTTTGACCTCGGGAGCGCGGGGCGCGACCTGTCCGAGACCCGTCCGCCGAGGGCTGGGCGGGGACGGAGTCGGCTCCCGGCCCGGGCACGTCCGCCAGGGGGCTCGGGGCGGGGCGAAGAATCGCCCCCGTCGAGGCCTGTCCAGCCAGGCTCGGACGGGGTGGAGGTCGGCTCCCGTCAGGGCCTCGATCCGTGGGGGGGCTCGGGCGGGGGCGGGAGAGTTGGCGCTCATCCGAAGCCTGCGGAGTGTGCTCGGGGGGCTGGAGACAAGACGCGGTGGTCCTGGTGCGCCAGTGCCGTAGCCCAGGTTTGAACAGTGGGTGGCTTGTTGGGCTAAGATTTGCGTTTGTTGGGCCTTCCTTAGGGGGCCTTTATTTTGGTCCCCGACAGTAGCCCCCGAGCCTCTGAAGGAGTGAATGCACTCGTTCTGAGGCTGGTGCGGTGTTGCCTTGGTTGAAGGCGTTTCCTCCGGGGCTTGCGCGCAAGCGCACCGGCGGAGTGTAGCCAGGCCTCGGAGGAGCATGGAGGACTCCTCCGAGGGGCTTGTTGTTAGTTACACGGTGCGGCCTATGGTTATCTTCGGGAACCGTAATTTCCGGCGGGGGCGCGCGAGCCACCCCCCAGCCCCGAGGCCTCGGAGGGAGTGTGTGTGCACCCGTCCGAGGGCTCGTTAAATGTTTTGGTGGCAAAAGCGATTTGCGCCGCCGAGCCCCAGGCCCCCGTCGGCTCGTCCAGGGGGTTCGGTCGAGTGTCGGGGACGCTTTCCCGAGCCGGTTCGCGCGTTGGGGTAAGTCCCCGGCCCTCGTGGCGTTGAGGGGGAGCCGGTTGGTACTCGGTCGTTAGTCTTTTACGCACCTCGGCGTCCCTTCCCAGGGAGGAGGGTTGGACTTCATCGTGCCATCGTCGGCGAGTGTCGAACACGACTAGGTCCGGTGAGCTGTTAACGGGTGGATCAAGTGAACCGCCTGTGTGCCCCGTTCGCTAGGGGCCATCGGGAGCCGGGCGCTGGTTCACAAGAGCCGCACCCGCACGGTATGCTGGCGGGGGGCTCGGGTCCCGTCCGCGGTCCCGAGGGCTCGACGCGCACTCCGCGTGGGATCCCCTACTCGGCCGCCATGCTGGCCTCGGATCTTTGCTACGAGGATGGCCCCACTTGCGCGGGGCTAGGGCTGTATGAGGCCGTCCAGGCCGCACGACTGTTGCCTCGAGGCGGTTGTCGAACCCCGAGATGGGCGGCCTCCGTTCCCTCCGGGCCCGTAAATGGGCCGTCGCCCGCTCCTTCATGCGAAGGAAAGCACCGCTTTCACCCTGTCGTGGGCGCGCTTTTCCAGGCGGCCGACGCGGGATGCTGAGCGCCGCTGGAGGTGGCGGGCCCACTTTCCCGTCGTGCGCTTCCGCGGCGCTGTGTGGTCGTGGCCCCACGGCGGACGTGATGTGCGGCGCTGCGGCTTCCGCTGCGGCCACGCCGCGGTGGCGAGGGCCCGGGCCTTGCGCCCCGGATCCTTTGTGCGGGGCGGGTCGCGAAGCACGCGTGTGGCTCGCTAGACTCGCGTGGCCGCGGCCGCTCGTGTGCCGTCGCTTTGGGTTGCGTGCGGTGTGTAATCGATTACGGCGTATCGTAGGTTGATACGCAATTAATGCAAAGACGGGAAACGCGCCGGGTATAAGTACCTGTGCGGCGGCCGCATCGTCCTCCCTTCTCGCCTTCCTCGCCTTTGCTTCCTCCTCTGCCATTGCCGTCTGCTCGAGCGCCGCTGAGGAAGAAAGAGGGCGAGGAGAGAGAAAACTTGCACCACCCACCCCGCTCGCCGCCGCCATGGCGTCGAGGCCCGAGATCGTCGGTGTGGAGGAGTGGGAGACGAGCTCGTGACGTTGCGGGAGCTGGTGGACGCTCGTGGGGGAAGGGCTTCTCCGCCCCTGCGCCGACAAGGCCTCCCCGGAGTGGATCGTCCCGCCGGCCGACCATCTGTCCCCGCACCCGCCTCAGGGATACGTCGTGAGCTTCACGGCGTTCCATGAGAACGGGTTCGGGATGCCGGTGGGTCGGTTCTTGAGGGCCATCCTCGAGTACTATGGCCTGGAGCTGCAACATCTCAACCCCAACTCCATCACGCACCTGGCGGTGTTCGTCGCCCTATGTGAGGGCTTCCTTGGGGTCGAGGTCCACTGGGACCTCTGGCTCCACTTCTTCGAGGGCGCCCTCTTCTTCAAGAGCGTCGAGAGGGGGAAGAGGATATCCGTCCGCGTCGGCGGCTGCATCTCGCAGCTGCGGGCTCGCCAACGGGATTCGTATATCCCGGCGAGGCCGACCTCCTCCAACCGTGGCGGGCGCGCGTGGGTGGTTCTACTTCGAACGACTCCGGCCACCTGCCCGCTTACACCGGGAAGGTGTTCGACGCGGAGCCCGCGAGGTGGAAGGAGGAGATCATCCCAGAGAGGGTCATCCCTCTGGAGAAGGTGTTCCGCGCGCTGAGGAGGTTGACCCAGAAGGGGTTAGATGCGTCGGTCGTCATCGCCGCCTTCCACCAGCGTCGAGTTCTGCCCCTCATGCATAGGCAGCCTTGCCTGTTTGACATGAGGGAAGGCGGCCCCTGGGCTGGGGCGAGGATGTCGTCCGTCGACCTTGATCACGCCGAGATCGTCGAGCGGACCAAGAAGGCGGCGTCGGTGACCGACGTCTCCAACCTCTACAAGGTCGCGATGCGACCCCACGATCTTGCCGTCTCCGTGGTGAGTTTCTCGCCGACGCGCTGCCGGGTTTGTCGTTCGTTCCTCCCCCCTTGTCCTTACATTGCTCTATTCTTCACGGTGGGCCTGTCGGAAGCCGAGGGCGTCAAGCCCCCATTGCCGCGGAGAAGGAGAAGAACAGGGGCCCTCGCGGAGAAGCGAGAGGGGGAGAAGAAGAAGAAGTCGGACAGAATGTCCTTAAAGGAGAAAGCGGCGTGAGCTGGAGAAGTCGCGGCGCCGGCAGGGAGATGGGGCTCCCGAGAGCCGACCCCCTCCGAGTCCTCCGGCGGCCGATGACGATGATGAGGATGACGAGGAGGAGGAGGAGGACTACGGCTTCTTTTGTTTGGCCGCATCGCCCCCGTGAAGGGAAAGGAGTGGGCGCCATGGCCGTTGAAGGACACCTGCTCCCGCCTCTCACCCGCCGAGGCTTCAGCCGAGGTGGCCGAGACGTGACTCCGTCGGGAGTGAGCGAGGCCCCCCTCCGAGTCGCCCCACGCCGGCCGGGAGGCCCCGTTGGGGGCGACTCGACCTTGCCCCGAGCGGCCTGGGCGGCAGGGGGAGGACCGCCGAGGGTGGGAGGCACGGGGCCTCGGGCGTAGTGGGGCGACGCCAGTGGGTCGGTGTCCTGTGCCCGCGTGACCCCTGAGTCGCGCGGGCCGAGGACACCTCCGAGTCCCCGAGTCAGCCGGCACTCGGCTCGATTGAGCGGCCGTTTCAACCGCCGGCCGGGTAGGTGTCTGTCCTTTTAGTCTTCCGCCGCTCTTCCTTCTTTTCTTTTTCCTTTTTGAAGACTCACTCTTCTTGCTACGCGGCAAAAAAGCGCAAAACGGCCCCGGCCCCGGCTCCGCTTGCTCCATCACAGCGGCGAGGCTGAGCGCGTGCGGCGCCACTTGCCCGGGGGTGGCGGCAGGCGGCGGCCGAGAAGTGGTGATCGGGCGCCCTCGGCCATGGAGCCACCTTCCTTCGTGACGGAGAGGGGTGCGGCGCGCCCGCCTTGAAGGCCTTGGCGGCGCCTTCTTTGTGGAGGCCGTGGCGGGCGCCGTCGCGGCCGTGTGGCGCCTGCTCGATGGCCATTGGCGACATGGTCATAGAAGAGCGGCGCCCGTTCGCCCCTAAGCCGCGCCTCGGCGCGGGGAGGTGGTGGAGATCCCCTCCTCGAGAGGAGACCACCACGCGGGGGAAAGAGGTGGTCGTCGCGGATGCTACCTCCTCGGCGGCAACCGTATAAATTCGTCGACCGCGGCGCCCGCCGAGGGGTCCTCCAGCCAGGAACGTGCCGCCGCGCGTCGTGGTCGGTCGGACCGCCGGGACCGGAGGACCGGCCGATCTATGTCGGACGACGCCTTGCCGGAGTCGACCCGGTGGGGACGAGCGGACAAGTACATGAAGTCGGCCAAAAACACCGCTTGATACGCTCTCGCCGATCTTCTCCGGGGGGACCTCCCGACCGATGAAGGTAATTCAAACATTTGTGGTCGAAGCCTTACCTTGGCATGGCGCCCAAAAGGCGGCTAATCCGTTGGCCACGACGTTATAGGACCTGGCGGTGTCGTCGGGGAGAAATCGAGTTTCTCGGTTCAGTCCCGGCCTCGACGAGGCGCTCCATCTCCAGCGACGGGGAGGCAAACCACTACAAGACCGAGCTATTTGCTCGGAACGAGGGAGCTCGTCAAGCTCCGCGCCGAGAAGGAGGCGATGAGGGGGCGGCGCTTGCCGGGCCTCCGGCTTTCCTCCCGGGACCTTGTGTGAGAGAACCCGGTGAATATGGACACCGATCACCGGCTCTATGTCAATGATGTCACCATGATGCGGGCCGAGCTTGGTCAAGTTGAACGAGGCCAACAGGCTCGAGGCGCGGCTGGCGGAGGAGGTGGTGCAAACGGAAGGTAAGTCTTCGTCGTTTTTGAGCAATCGCATCCTTGTATCCCGCCTCGAGGTCGACCCACGACGGATGCAGAGCTGAAGAAGAAGTCGTCTGAGCAAGCGAGGCCCTTGTCGCGGCGCGGGCGGCTTACTCCCTCGGCGCAGCAGGCGAGCTCGTCGCCCTCAAGGAGAAGGTCCTGCCGTGCACGGCAGTCGGGGCCGGCGAGCCTCGCTGGCAAGACCCACATAGGCCGCCTGGAGCGCGTGCCCCGGCAAGCTGAGACAGCGTGTCCGCGCCGCCCCCCTTCGATCCGACCTCCGGACTGGCGTGTCACCCCCACCCCGGCGATGACCCTCTCCCCACTACGACCTCGATCTCCCCAAGATCTCCGAGGGGCTTGTCGTCGCCGAGGACGAGGAGGGTCGTGAGGGGAGGTGTTCGCCAAGCCGCTTCCCGCCGAGGGGACCACGTCGGTGTTGGTTGGGCACTTTCGGTCGGCCATCCTCCCTGGAGGCTGCCGAGGGGCCGACATTTGCCGACGCCGCGGCTGCCGACGCCAAGGAAGAGGGGGTCGGATGCCCCCGGTGAGCGTAATTCGGGCCAAGTGTGCCCATGTAAAAGAAACTTGGTTAGGAATTTTGTTTTCCCTATGTCACTTGAGATCTTGGCCCGTCGAGGCCTTATGATTTGTTTGATCGTTTTCTGTCTATCTTTCGTGCCGCTGAACCTTGCCTCGTGTTTAGATTAAGGCCGTTTGCGGGGACATTGAGTTTTTTAGGCTCGTCCTTAGTTAAGAGTGGTAAGTACAGGCTTCCGTAGCGCTGGGGCGTGGGAGGCCTCGTAGCTTTGTCAGCTCTAACGTTTGGAGCGATCCCCCGCAAAGCATGAAGCTTCTTCGTCCTTAGGCGGTGGCAGGAGTATCTTGTAAGCGCATGGGCGTAAAGTGACCCCGTGGCTCTTCCGACCCTAGGTTTCGAAGTCGTCCTTTTTCTAAACATTCAGGATCTTTAGCACGAAAGCGTTTGGAAAACGATAAACAAAAGGGTAAGGTGCTTGCAGAGTGCTTTTCAGGAGGGGGTTCCCCCCTGTCCAGGCCCCGAGGGAGGCTCGGTTTTGATGGATCAAAGCCGAGTCTCCCTCGACTCGAGGTGGTGTGAAGGTAGTTCTGGGCCCTTAGCCCCCGAGGGCCTCGGACGTATTTCTCGTTTGCAGAGAATCGTAAAAATGAGAAGTGCTTCCCATTCTTAGTTAAGGAACATGAAGTACAACCGTATGTAGAAGCTTGGGAGCTTAAGGGTAGAAGCGACGTAGGCTGTTGGATGTTCCAAGCGTTGTTGAGGACTTCGCCCTTCGTTGGCCGACTTGTAGGTGCCTGGCTTGAGGACCTCCGCGACGATGAAGGGCCCCTCCCAAGGCGGCGTGAGCTTATGGCGGCCTCTGTTGTCTTGGCGGAGGCAGACACGAGGTCTCCTTCCTTGAGGTCTCGGATCCGGACTCGGCGGTCGTGGTAGCGTCGGAGAGACCTGTTGGTACCTTCTTTGAGTGCTTGGGGGCTGCGTCCCTAGCTTCCTCGAGCATATCTAGCGAGTCTTCCGAGCCCCTTGATTCCGAGCCTCGTCGTAGGCTTTGAGCCTCGGAGATCCGAACTCCAAGTCGGTGGCGGCATTGCCTCGGCGCCGTACACTAGGAAGAAGGGCGTGAACCCCGTGGCCAGGCTCGTCGTCGTCCCGAGGCTCCGGAGGGACCGAGGGGAGCTCCTCGAGCCATCTTTTGCCAAACTTGTTGACTTTGTTGAAGATCCGGGGCTTGAGTCCCCCGCAATATCATTCCGTTGGCTCGCTCCACTTGCCCGTTCGTGCAGGGGGGTGCGCGATGAAGACCGAACGATGCGATCGGTGTTCGTCGCGGAAGTTTCGGAACTTCGCCCCGTGAACCGGGTGCCGTGGTCGGTGATGATGGAGTTCGGGGTCCCGGCGGTGGATGATGTCGGTGAAGAAGAGCACCGCCCTCGGATCGGATGTTGGTGACGGGGCGCGCCTCAATCCACTTGGAGAACTTGTCAATGGCGACAAGTAGGTGCGTGAAGCCCGGGCGCTTTCTTTAGGGTCTACCAGGTCAGGCCCCATACGGGCGAAGGGCCATGTGATCGGGATGGCACGAGCGCTTGAGCCGGCAGTGCGTTTGACGGCGTAGTGCTGGCACCCCCGCGGTGTACGCACTACCTCGATGGCGTCGGCGGCGCGGGTGCTTGAGAGAACCCTTTGTCGGAAAGCGGCCGCCGACGAGGGCGGGGGAGCGGCGTGGTGGCCGCACACACCGGCGTGGATCTTGCGGACGAGGGTGAGGCCTTCCTCGATTGTGATACACCGCCGCAAGACCCCGAGGAATCAAGGCGTCGGTGAGCTCGTCCTCGATGACGACGAAAAGACTTTGCTCTCCTCGCGATGCCCCTGGCTTGGTTGAAGTCCTCGGGAGGGCGCCTCGGGACGATCCGGTCGAGGTACGGCTCTCTCCGCCCGGCCTGGGATCGGCCCGGGTTTTCCTCCGTCGACCTCCATGATCTCGGCGCTCGGTGCGAGTGCGCCACGGAAACCGGGGACCTCGGGCCGGGGGGTGTCGGACGATTCTCCAGCCCCGAGGGGCGGTGTGTTTCTCCTTGGCCTCTTCCCGCCCTCCGAACTCGGCGGGGGGGCGGCGAGGTCTTTAGTGAAGACGTCGAGGGGAACCGGGGCTCTTCGGCGGCGATCTTGGCGAGTTCGTCGGCGGCCGTTGTACTTCCGGACGACGTGGTTGAGCTCGAGCCGTCGAACTTGTCCTCCGGGCGCACCGCCTTGCGATGACGCGTCCATCTTTGGTCGTGGCGGCCCGAGTCCTTCATGACTTGGTCGATGACGAGCCTGTGAGTCGCCTCGGACGTCGAGGCGCTTGACGCCAAGTTCGACGGCGATCTTCAACCCGTTGAGCGGGGCCTCGTACTACTGCCATATTATTGTATTTGGGAAGTGAAGGCGGATTACGTACCGCATGTGCACCCCATGAGGGGAGACGAAGAGGAGGCGGGCGCCGGCTCGGTCTTCATCGGGGACCCGTCGAAGTACATCGTCCAAACATTTTGCCTCGGGGGGCGGTTCAGGTGTCCGATCCACTCCGCGAGGAAATCGGCCAAGACTTGGGACTTGATGGCCTTTCTTGGCGCGCACGAGAGGGCCTCTCCCATGAGCTCAACGGACCACTTGGCGACCCGCCCGAGACCTCCCGGTTTGGAGGATCTCTCCCAACGGGAAGGAAGAGACCACAAATCACGGGGTGGGCGTCAATAGTGCGGAGCTTGCGCGGCCGTCGGGACCACGGCGTAGAGCGGTTTACGGATCTGCGGGTAGCGGATCTTGGTCTCGGACAACACCTCGCCGATGAAGTAGGCCGGCCATTTGGATCGGCGGTGCGTGGCCCTCCTCCCGTCTTTCAACGGCGATGGCGCGGCCGACCCACTGGGTGGTCGCGGCGACGTCTGAGGAGGAGGGTTCTCCTTCGGCGGGGAGGGACGAGGATCGGGGGGCGGGTGAGGGCGGCTTTGAGCTTGTCGAGGGCCTCCCGAGCCTCGGAGGTCCGGGAGAAGCGCTCGGTCTTTCTCAAGAGGCGTCTGAGGGGCAAGCCCTTCTCGCCCGAGGCGTGAGATGAAACGGCCGAGGGCCGCAAGGCATCCCATGACCCGTGCACGCCCCTTCGGGTTCTTGATCGGGCCCATGCTCGTCACAGCGTTCACCTTCTCAGGGTTAGGCTCGATGCCGCGTTTGGAGGCGATGAACCCAAGGAGCATGCCTCGGGGGACCCTCAAGACGCACTTCTCGGGGTTGAGCTTGACGCTCTTGGGCGCAAGACAAAAGCGATCGTAAGGTCGGAGATGAGGTCGTCAACCTTTTTCATCTTGACTACGATGTCGTCGGCGTAGGCCTCCACGGTCTCTCCGACGTGGTCACCGAAAAACGCCCCCGCATGCATGCCGTCACGTTGCCCCCCGCGTTCACGAGTCCGAAAGGCATCGTCACGTAGCGAGTACATGCCAAAGGGGTGATGAAGGGCGTTGCGAGCTGGTCGGACTCCTTCATCTTTATTTGGTGGTAGCGGAGTAAGCATCAAGGAAGGATAAGAGCTCACACCCCGAGGTGGAGTCGATTATCGATCAATGCGTGGTAAAGGAAATGGAACTTTTGGACATGCTTTATTTAAAGCGGTATAGTCTACACACATCTCCATTTCCGCTCTTTTTCTTAACCATTACGAGATTAGATAACCACTCTGGGTGGAACACCTCCTTGATGAATCCGCCGCTAAAAAGCTTGTTCACCTCCTCGCCCGATGGCTCTGCGCTTTTCCTCGTCGAATCGGGCGCAAACGCCTTCACCGGTGCGGATCCGGCCCGAATATCAAGGGAGTGCTCGGCGACATCCCTCGGAATGCTGGCATGTCAGAGGGACTCCAACTAAAAAATGTCGATGTTTGCGCGGAGAAAGTCGGCCAGCACCGGCTCCTATTTGGGGTCGAGGAGTCGCGGATCTTCACCGTCTTGCCGGATGGGAGGCGGGGTCAGCGGGGACCTCCTTTACTCGTCGGATGGCTCGAATGCGCCCGGCGTGACGCTTGGTGTCGAGGGCCTCGGAGATCGCCACGGCCTCGGCGTGCTCGGCGCCTCGGCGTCGCAGAGTTGAACGCGTGCTCATAGGAAGAGCCAACGGTGATGACGCCATTAGGGCCGGCATCTTGGGGAGAAGGTAAGTGTAGTTGGGGACGGCCATGAACCGCATACGCGGGTCGTCCGAGGATGCCGTGATAGGTTCCTCGAAAGTCAACCACGTCGAAGGTGATGACCTCCTTGCGAAAGTTCGATGGCGTCCCAAAGCAGAGGGAGGTCGATCGGCCCAGGGGCCAGCGCGCGTCTACAGGCACTACGCCCGAAAGGGAGAGCTACTGGGCCGAAGCCGTGAGCGCTCTATCCCCAGGGTGAGGGTTTCGGAGTAGAGGATGTTAAGGGCACTTCCGCCATCCATCGGCACCTTGGTGAGCCGCACGTTTCCGCAATGGGGTCGACCACGAGCGGGTACCTCCCCGGCTTTGGCACGTAGAGCGGGTGGTCGTCGATCTGAAGGTGATGGCATCGGCGGACCACGGCAGTGTGCTGCGAGTGGCGGGATGCACCAGAATATCTCTCGACGCCGCGCTTGATCTGGCGCGGGGTGAGATTCGGCCGGCGATCCCCGATGACCATGAAAACGTCATGGACCTCGGGGAACTCCTCGCCTTTGTTTTCCCCCTCCTTCTTCTTGCCTTCGGTGGGGAAGCTTTCGATAGAAGCGACAAGCCAAGTCGCACTCCCCCATAGTGTGCTTGACGGGGGAATTTGTGGAAAGGGCGGGGGCTTTTTGAGCATGTCGTCGAAGGCCCCGGGCCGGGGACCTCGGGGGTCTTGCGGTCGGCCGCGGCAACGATATCGTCCTCGGAGTCCACCTCTTTCTTGCCCTTTTTCCCTTTGTGCTTGTTCTTCTTGTTTTTTAGGGGGCCGCGGGCTGCCTCCCCCTCGGCATTGTCCTCCTTCCGCTTCCCTTTGCCGCCCGTCGCGGAAAATTGCTCCCACCGCCTCCTCGCCGGAGGCCAAAGTTCGTCGCCACCTCGAACAGCTCGTTGGCGGTGGTCGGCATCTTCCGCCCAACTTCGTGGACGAGCTCCTTGCGGTCGTCGTGCCGTCAAGGAATGCACCGATGATAGCGATGCGGCCACGTTGGGCAGCTCGTGCACTTCTTCGGCGCTGATGAAGTCACTTGGCGTCTCGTCGGGCCTCTGGCGGCACCTGCGGAGATCCCACGAATTCCCCGGCGCACGTATGTGCCCGAAATTTCCCACAAAAACCCCGACTAGCTCAGACCGGTCGCGGATCGTGCGGGCGGGAAGATGCTCGATAGCGCCGAATCACCTAAATGCAGCGGAAGGTTGCGGATGATAAGCCGGTCATCGTCCCGCGCCGCCAAGCCGGGCACGCTAGTCGGTAGTCGTTGAGCCAAACCTCGGGGGTTCGTTTCTCCCGAGTATTTGGCTAGATTGACCGATTCCGCCGGAATCGGAAGGAATCGCGCGCCGCGGGATCTCGGTGAAGCTAAGGCGCCGGAGGATCGGCATCGTCGCGGTCCTCGTCGCTATCGCGCCTTCCGCCCTCTGGGGTGGCGGTCGATCCGGCCCAGACTCCGGCTTCCTTTGCGGCGTTGTTGATGGCGTTGCGTGCGTCACCATCGTCGATGCTGCCGCTGTCGCCCCGAAGACGCCGCGGATCGGCCGCCGCGATGGGTCATGATGGACCGAAGCTTTCGCTCGCGTCGTGGGCGTTCTTCGTCCTCCCTCGTCCCTCGGTGTCCGATGCCAGGGAAGCCGAGCTTTCAGCTTCTTGGACGGCAGCGGTCTCGAGATAATCTCGCAGATCATCTCGAATCCGTCGTCCCCTCCGGGGTCGATGGTTCGGCATCGGCCGGACGAGGAGGGCGGCCGCCGCGACGTTATGACTTGCGCGTGGGAAGATGGGGGGGGCTTCTCCACCCTCGTCGTTGGCGATTCTCGCTGTGACGCCACGCGCGTGTTGACGGGGCGTGGGCTTGATTGCGTGCCGCACGGTGGGCATGCTCAGACGCTTCTATCTCCCGTCGTAACAGGCGGCGGTCGCCTTCGAGGCTTCCCCCCGAGCTCCCGAATCCGTTCGAGCAGCGGGGACGCCGTGGCCTCCGAGGGGTAGCCGGTGGCTCGCGGCCCCGGAGGGCCGCGTGTGCCGGAGTTTGTGGCTCTGGCCTGGGGAGGCCGGATGTGTTAGGGTCCTCGGGGGTTGCGCCGCCGGAGTCGCTCTGTGGCGGGCCGGGATCACGGCCCGGTCGCCGCCGTCGTTCTTTGTTGCCGCCCACGCTGAAGCTCACCGCGCCACGTGAAAGCATTCACAGTCGGATCGTACATGTCGCCAGGGAGTCGAGCCGGGGTAGCCGAAAGCGAAGGCATGCTCCGGAAGGAACCCCGGGCTCCGTGTCCTCGAGGTAGCGCCGGATCGGATGGATGTAGCGCTTCGCCGTAGGCGCGCCCCATTTGCTCCTCTTGCCTAACAGTACTCCTCATAGGCGTGGATGGATCCATCGGGGATGTCCATGTCGAGGCGCTCCGTGGAGCGCCCGGCCGGGCGTGGTCGCCTCTCGCGGGCTCCCATGGCCGGTGGAGACGTCGTTGCGCACGTGGCGAAGGCGTTGACCGTGCCAAATGGTCGGGCGTGGTGGCGATGGCGTGGCGCGTCATGACCATAACGCCGCAAAGTCCTCCTCCCATCTGCTTGGCGTCGTGGTGCGTCCGTCGCGCCGGCGGCGAACGCAGCGCCACGGCGGCGCCTCTGCGACGGGCCGGGCGGTAGGTCCACCGGCTCGTCGGGAGGTCCCCGGATTCCGTGGGAGAAGTTCCATGTCGTCTTGGACTCCGGTTGACACGAACTTCGAGCTCACCAAACCGGATCGGGGTCCCCCAGCCTGCAGCTGGCCGGAGTGGAGTGGAGTTAGGGCTGGGAATCCGCTCCGAAACGTCGTTCTTGGCCATTCCGGAGTTTTGGCGGAAAGGAAAGCGAAAAGCACGCATGAGGCCCCTACTGGGTGCGCCAACCGTCGGTGCTAAAACTAGTGGTTCTAGTACCAACGAGTGAATTTGCGTGCGTGCTCCCAACTACGGATGGTGTGCAAGAAGGACACAAGAAGGTTTTGTATTATCCCGCACCAAGGTGCTGTAGGTAGGGTGTACAAGCAAATGGAGAGAGGGAACTGTCCCAAGTCTCGAGTGAGATGAGTGTGTGTGTGTGTGTGTGTCAAGGAGATTGCTTGACTTGCTTCCTTGGATCCACTTGTCTCTAGAAGGGCCCCCGTCCCCTCCCTTTTATAGCCGGAAGGGGAGGGACGGGCTTCTGCAGAGACTGATATTTGAATAGGAAAGACGGCGGTGGGCGCCGCCTCATCCTGCCGAGGCCTAGGGGCTCCCCCTCTCCCTTGTGCCGAGGCCCCGGGTGAGGGCGGTGGTTTCGTCTTGTACGGCGCCAAGATTGTCAATGGCGGGCGCCCGAATCTCGTGGAGTCGGCTCCTCGTTCTTGGTGAAGGAGAGGGCGTCGCCTCTGCCAGAGGTCCGCGTGGGCGTCATGATGAGCGTGCCCAGGTGCCGTGGCTTTCTTGTAGCTTTGACTCACCCCGGTCCAGGGCTCCCGAGGGGCCGCGGCATCGTCGTCGTATACGGCGTGGCCGGCGTAGAATCTGGCCGCGGGGCCATCCTCGTCGCCCCGCTCAGGAAGCTGGGTGCACAGTGGTCGGGGCTCGGGAAGACTTCGCCCGTCTTTGGGGTGGCGCCGCGCTCTCGCCGGGATGCGGCATGCTCCGTATTTGGACTTCCCGTGATGGGACATTCTGAGAGGTTAGTCATCATGTCGCCCCTACGGTGGCGAGGCATGGCCGCTCTTTGTAGGGATTGCATGTCGTGAGCGTGGGCGCGAGTGGTGACAGGGCGCCTCCCATCCCCTTGCCGGGGGCTAGCGTCATCCCGCCGATCCTTGTGGGAAGGCGGGCGGTGGATATATGTCACATCGAGCCCTAGTTTGACACAGGAGTGCGGGCGCGACTGTCAGAGACCCGTCCGCGAGGGGCTCGGGCGGGACGGAGAGTCGGCTCCCGTCAGAGCTGTTTGTCCCCCGGGGGCTCGGGCGGGGCGAAGAATCGGCCCCCGTCCGAGGCACATCCCCCCGGGGCTCGGGGCGGGGTGGAGAGTCGGCTCCCGTCCAGAGGCGATCCGTGGGGGGCTCGGGCGGGACGGAGAGTTGGCGCTCATCCGAGCCCCTTGCGGAGTGTGCTCGGGCGGGCCGGAGACAAGACGCCAGTCTGGTGCGATGATGCCGTAGCCCGTGTTTGAACAGTGGGTGGCTTGTTGGGCTAAGATTTGCGTTTGTTGGGCCTTCCTTAGGGGGCCTTTATTTTGGTCCCCGACACCTAGTAAACTTGAATCTCTCGTTTGTCCTTTGCTTCTTCTGTGTATACTCCATCCCACGTTTGTCCTTTGCCCTCCATCCCAAATTATAAGTTATTCTAATTTTTTTAAAAGAGTCAAAGCATCTCAAATTTAACCAAAATTATAGAGAGAATTATAAAGATTTATAACATCAAATAAGTGTACCATAATAAAGAATCTAATGATACTTATTTAGTGTCATAAATATTATTTTTTTTTTTGTTATATAAATTTGTCAAATTTGAAATGCTTTGACTCCAATATTTTAACTCTCTAAGAATGTTGGAATAACTTACAATTTGGAATGAGGAAGTAGCTGCATTGCTTTTGCTCTAGCTGATTGATAAATCCTTGGCGAGTCATGCATCTTGCCAGCAAGCAAATAGTCAAAATTTATTGATGTTGTAAAACAATTCCTTTTGTCTTAATTAAGTACGAGTGTATACCCGTTCGTGAAAAATCTTGAAATATGGATGGTGTTTGCTCCTTTCCATTGGTGATATATATAATACTAATTAATTAATAAGAGGATGCATGCAACTTAGAAACCTCTATCATGCATCTCTAGTCAACTTAGAAAGAAACCAACTTGCTGTATTATAACTCACTCAAATCCTTTGTCATTGATCATCTCTTGCTTGGTACTGTACCCTCTACCTGCTATAGAATGTTTCTAGTATCATGCAAGACACCCAGTCGCAAGGCTATATTCGGAATTGTACATGATAGTTGCTAACCACCTTTCGACTCTGAGACTCTGTCTGGATCAGCTTTAGTCGAGTCTTGTCTCACCCCGGTCCCCCGAAGCTTCCTGCCGAGGCCTTTGTTGAGTTTAATTCGGCACGTCGTTCCAATTGATCACGCTCCCATGGACATGACTTGAGTACTACTCTTAGTTTTTTTTATCATTGTTTCTTGACTAAGTACTACTACTCTTGTTTCCCTTTTCTCAATTTTGACTATGCTTTTGTTTGGTGTATGGACATGGACATGACTTGTTCTCCTCCTTGTGTGACCACTCAGCACACAGACACAGACGAAATGCCATGCGCTGGCTGCCTCGTCATTGATCTGTCACGGACGACGTCTATCCGCGTGTAGTCTGCCAATCACTTCGGTATTCTCCGTATCCTCGCCTCCTCCGCTGCCGGCATACCTGCTGCCTCCATCTCCATGTGTCGGCGTGTGGCAGAACCTTCAAGCACCTGACATTGTCCCTAAGACCTCTGTCGGCTATGCTTATACACCACATAACCTAGAACGTTCCGTCGGGTGGATCTCCGATAAAACACGATTACTCCAGGATCGATACTTACAAAGACATCACAGTATTACAACAACTTTTATACAAAAATACCAGAGTAGCGGAAGTCTTACAATAATTACAAACCATTTGATAAACTTATACAAAACCGTAGTATTATTATTACATAACAGCGGAAGTATCATTACGTAACTTTATTACAAACCACTCAACGGAAATGCCCTGCCCAAGGGCCACACATGCTACTCCTCATCAGACACCTTCTCAACGACCGTCATGCAGTAAGGGCCATAGCACACTTGCTCACGCGGTTCACCTGCAACGGGGATTTAGCAAACCCTGAGTACAAAAAGTACTCCGCAAGACTTACCCGATCAAAAATTAGGGAGAAGGCCCAGGAATGCTGGCTAATAGGAATCAAGGTGAGGCTTTAGCAAGATCAAAAGACACCTTTGCCAAAAGCAACTAAAGTTGATCCTTACTTTTCATTTTGATTATTCTATTCTAGAGCAAACACTTGCCATACATGTAACCATTTTCAAAACCTTTCCTCCATCAACTTTCATCATTACTACGATGTTGACGCTTGGTCAAGTCTCCCATATCGTGGAGCAACGACGATTCGAATCGCTTATATACCCAGCTGGGGCTTCCTAGCCACACGATGTATGCAGGATCGAACATCTTACATACATCAACTCACGCTTGGATTTCTCCAGACCAGAACGGGCCCTAGCCACGAGAGTACAGTACACCATCTCCCTACGCCGTCTGTACGTTGACGGTGCGCTCGTAGTATGGGTACACGCTACTTCACGTCCCGGTTATCCGTTCTCGCATGGATCATACAAGGGAGTTTGCCGCCATTAGCATGCGACTAGTACTATCCAATAACCATCTTGACCACAGGATCACCACAACGAACGGTCCTTAACCGACACAAGTGGACGACACTACACCAGGGCACTAGCCCATCCTGATGCAAGTCACTCCTCCGGCGTCTCGGTTTACTCATCATGTTCTTGTGCGTACCCCTGACCCGGCCAAGGTGAAGGGTAGGCGACAAGCAACATCAAGTTTTGAATTCTTTCTCAGAGATGATATTGTGATCAACTTTTAAAACCTTTCACAAAAACCTATGCCAATAGCAAGACTAAGCATGTACTAACATTTTCAAAATCAAAACAGGAATCCAGGATAATATCACAAGGTACGGTAATGCATCAAATAGGATATCACACAACTCCTACACGTAATGCATCATATCATTCACATAAAATCATAAAGACTTTCGAAATTCAAGGCAGGGTTTAAATGCATCCGGGGTTTGCCTTGGGGCTCGACGAAGTGAGGTTCCACTACACAAGTACCAGGATCAAATCCCACCTCCTCACGATGATCACCTTCTTCAAGAACAGGAGTTGGATCAACTCCCTCCTCAAACGGCACAACTACACGAATAGAATGCATGATTACGATGCAGTGAATAAAAGAGCATGCGATAATGATGCAACGATTGTTAACCTATCTTGAGTACAACTTCCCTTCACGGTATAGTTGCACTAAAGAAGTACAACTAGTGTCGACGACGACGGACTAACGATACGCAATCAACATGAAATGCCGAAGGTCATTAGGGTTAATGACCTAGGGTCATCACTCAATTCCAAAATCAAATAATCCTAACAGTGGTTAAGGTTAATTACTAATTTATTAACCATTTTTACAGTCGTTGAAAGCCACTAATTATCTTGCTAATTGGAGATTAATTAAACCCTAATTAATCAAAGGATTAATTAATTAAACATTAATTAATCAAGGTATTAATTAAGCATAATACAAAACTTAATCAAAATAGGATCAAACTTCATAATTAAGATCATCATCATCTAATTAGCACACAAAATAAGTTTCATAATTTTTGGACTTATATTTTAATTACTAAAAATCATGGAAGTTGCATTTATTAATTAAAAAAGTAATTTAAAGCATAATTAAATTTTATTGGAAAACCAGGGTTAGTATTTTTCTTGTGTAGAGCACAATACAGGGGGGGAGCACACACATATTTTTGTTATATTTTTAAGCGCCCAAATAAAATTATAGCAAAAAAGATGAAAACCAAATTCACTCGAAATTAATTTGGAAAAAAAAAAGCATTTCATTTCTCCCCGGGCTCTCTATGCGGCCTAGCGGCGTCATGTGCGCCCTGGGCCAAGCGTGGCCAGCGGCTCTCCTCCTCTCTCTCTCCTCATCCCTGGCGGCGCGCGTCGGTTCCTTCTCCCTCCTCCTTTCTTCGGCCAGGAAACAGAGAGGTGACGGCGGACCGATCGCGCGGGCCGGCGACGACTCCTCCGTGAGGCTGACTACCCCCGACTTCTTCCTCTCACCGAAACGATCACAACGAGCCACGAACGGCCCCCTGGCTACTGCGGAGCAAGCATGGCGGCGGCCGAGGCGGGCAAAGACGGCGCCGCCACGGCATGTCGTTGTTCCGGCTAAACCGCGACGAGATAGACGCAACCAACACCTTGGGCGTACTCAGAGGCTCACCGAGACTTCAAAACAACAACGAGACGAGCTGGAGGATGAGCAGAAGGAGATGGACGGCGGTGACCGCGGCTATGGTGACGGCGAACGCAACGGCAAGGTGGCGTCCCGGTGACAAGTCTGCACGACAAGAGAAAAAGATAGGCCGATGAGCATCACGAGCGCAAGGTGGAGTTAGCAACGCAACCGGTTGAGCTTGATACGCTCGGAAGGGCTCTGGCGAGGGGTAGGAGCTCACGGCGGCGGTGCTTGACCGGAGAGCAAGAAGATGAGGCGGTCCGGGCTACTCCGACCGTTGCAAACGGCGATGAGCAGCTCAGACGACGCGCAAGGACAAGGCGGAGTCGATGTCAAGAGCAATTGGGCGGTGATCGTGTGTGTTGCTCGAATTTGCAGAGCAAGCGATGGTGGCCGGCGGTGAGCAGTGCAAGAAAAAGAGAGATGATGACGGCCGGCTCTTGGTATTTATGGGGCAAGGATACGTCGTCGAGGTGGCCAGAGGCTTCACGACGGGGTTGAGGTGGGCGGTGGCGCGTGAAAGCCGGGAACGGCCGAGAACGGCCACGGCGACGGCGGGTGACTTCGCCCGGCATGGGCGCCGGGCAAGGTGTACCCCCCTGTTCATTACTGTAGCAGAGATCTTTTTTATTTCTTTTTTCAAAATTACTTCCAAAAATAGAACTGTACCCAAAAATATCCCAAAATATAGATTGCTCAAAATTTTGTGCTCTACAACTTTCATTAAGGGAGTTTGGTCAGATTCAAACTGGTTTTTGAATTTGAACTTTAAATTTGAAAAAGAGTAAAACCCTAACTGAAGAAATTCAAAATTACTTTTAAATTTTGAATAAAAGATGAAAATCTCCCAAAATAAAAGTTGTTCCATTTTCCAAGATCTACAACTTTTATTAAAGGGGTTTTGCATGAAAATGAATAATTTTTGAATCGTAGTTTAAAACCCAAAAGGGGACATTTTGCAATTCAAATAACTTTTGAAATTACTTCAAATTTTATTCAAAAACTTGAAAAACTTTATATACCAAAGTTGTAGAGCTCAAAAGATGCACAAACTGTATTTTTGAAGTTTTTCCCAAATTTTAAATATTTTGAGATGAAATTGAGAAAAGGGGCAAAAGGCTTTTTGAATTTCAGCTTTTGAAAATGATTTTCAAATTGGATCTTTGGGCAATTAATTAATGATGTTGTGATACTTTTCAAACCCAACCAATGACATATTTTCAAGTACAAAGTTCATACTTTGAAATGGTGCCAATGGTTAGCAACTTTTATTTAGAAAATTAATTATGGTTAGCTCATCAAAATTGAAAATGAAATTCAATTTCCCACACTTAGCAATCAAGCTAGGGTTTGGGATTTTGAATTCCAAATTTAAATTTGATTCTTCCTTGCACCTTATTTGATTTGTAGAACATGTTTGGGGTGTGAGTTAGGGTTAGCCAAACACTTGCAACATCAAGGCAATTTTAGTTGATTGCTTTTATAAACAAAGTGAATCACATGTGTGGAATTTAAATGGTAAACACATACACATGTGATATATAAGAGCTCAAACAAACCCTAAAATTGGATAAACTCATTTTAGTTGTTTAAATTAGGGTCCTCTAATCATGAATGCTTATGCAATGATGATGATGACATGGCGGGTTTAGGTTAGCGTAACACCGGAGGTGTTACACAGCGGCCTACAGATCCCTATGGCCTCCCGATCTCGACCATGGCAACCCCCTGCCTCTTCATAAGTAGAACTGGAGATGAGGCATGGTGATCGATATTCAGAGGAAAACAAGCAGATGAGGTCCGAATGGTGAGGTGTTAAGTATTCACCGAGCCTTATTAGTCTTTCCCTTTCATGTAAAAAAGTTGGAGCGATTTTTTCTTTATTACAACAGATGATGGCTGACAAGCTCTGGCTGACAAAAATGGATTTTACATGAATGAAAGAAAGATACCTGAAACACAATTAAACACTTATACTCTTTGAGCATATAGAGAGAGAAATTTTAACTTTGCAAGAGGTTACGTGAGAATTTTTCAACAGAGTGAAGGATTCCAACTAACTATGTCTCAGAAGGATTTGCCAATTTGCTTTACAAAGTTGGTGAGGCTTGAACATAACAGCACTTTAGCCGTACTTGTAAAAGAGTTATCGTTTCAGTCATGCTCGGTTGTTCAGACAAAATATCAACTATGGAGTACCACACAAGCAAAGCATACTACTACTGCAACATTCGGTTACTCTGCTCGCTTACTTTATTAAGCCATCCTATTGTGCTTGTGCCTCGGCACGATTGTCACTCCATCCTGAGACGCCCTTTGCTCTTTAAAGCAGCAGATTTTCCTTTTTTCTTCTTTGAACATGCATGGTGCGATCCGTCCCTTGAGTATTCTGAGCTTTATTCTTTACCAAAGAGCTGAGAGATGCATCCTTTCTCCTTTACTTGTTGTCGTAACCAGAGAATATTGCCCCTTTATTTCTTGTAAGAGAGTACTCTCAGCTTCAAGAGAAGTTTCTCATTGATACGAGCCATACATATATATGGATACTTGAATTCAGATATGAGCTAGTAGAAATAGTATTCTCAGCTTTAGTCTTTAACGTTCAGAGAGATGCATCCTTTTTCGTTTGCGTCTTGTCGAATGTACGCAAAGAATATTGCTCCTCACTTGCTGTATATAAGAGAGTAATTCAGTGGACAGATGATTCGCTCCATCTTCCCAGCTACCCGTTTTGCTGCCTGCCGCCAGCCCCTTCTTGTTCACTCATTCAGTCATTTCCAAGCTAAATCACTTGCATTGCATTCCCGTTTTGCTGCCTGCCACCAGAGCCCCTTCTTGTTTAGATGAAAAAAATACATCCATCCTCCGCAAATCCTCCCACCATCACTTGCTTTTTATTCTTTTCTAACAATCAGTCTTTTTATCAGATGATCCAGAAACAAACCACAAGAAAACTTGGCTGCTCTGTTAGCTAATCTGCATTGTTTCATCATTTTTTCCTAATCAATTATAGTATATAAATGATCACTGCCATTTCTTCCGCCTAGTGTTGTTTCCCATTACCTTTCTTCGAGATCTCGTTGTAAGCCCTCTTTTCTTCTCCTTTGTGATCAACTGAAAAAAAAACTTCGTTTTCTGCTGTTCTTTTATATAATAACACCCCTCTTATAGCATTGTCTCTTAATTCTTTTTTTTGTTTGTTGGTTCCATCCTTGATGTCTAGCAATGAATTGTTTCATCTAGTGACAAATTGATATATCAAAAAAAAAAATCCAAGCTCCTTCTGACTGAAGCTCACCAAGTCACCCTGATAGTCATCGAATTCTACTCTAGCACAAGGTAATAATATTCTTACTTCTTGTTTCATACTCCCTCAAATCTGAAATATAATGGATTTTGGTTATCTGTTGTCATAAATATTTTAATTCTTTTGTATAAATTCGGTCAAATTTACAATAGTCTTAGAAGAACTAAAAAATCCAATATGTTTCATGATGGAAGGAGAAATTATCTAACAGTAAAAAATAGTAATATAATGGTCGTGAACTGCTAATGTTTTCTTAGGGTCATAAAGAAGTGAGTGCTTTTGGAGATAACATATATTGGCAACCTTCAGCTTAAGAATTGCTTTTTCGTCGTAGAGGCTGGAATTTTTCCATTTTCTAAAAAGAATTGCTTTTTCGGTGAAGAAGCTATGTGTGAAATAATGACAAAAAGTTATTCCTTGAATTTCACCATAAACAAACACCGAAGGCGAAATCATAGAGGTGGAAAAAACGCTAACTATAGCTGTGGCTAACATTAATTTCAACTAAGATCACACAAAAGAATTGAAAATGGTTATAAAAATCTTCATCATGTAAAGAAAATTTTATTTGTCTTTGAGATACATAGAGGACTTAGATCTTGTCTGCTTGATAGAGGAGAATGATTTTTGGCTTGGATATTTTTTCAATCAATTAGTAGTTAGATTCTTCCCATCAAGCCTAGCCTCAAGATGGATATATAGATATACAACCAAGTTTGTGGTAGGGGCTATTAGTTTTGGAACCGGGAGGATCTTGCCCTTATCAGGGGTGACGTTATCTTTCTGGAAATGAGTCCGTGTTTGTGTAACACCCCGGTGTTACGTTAACCTAAACCTGCCACATGTCATCATAAGCATTGCATGAGCATTCATCATTAGAGAACCCTAATGCAAATAATTAAAATGAGTTTATTTAATTTTAGGGTTGGTTGCGCTCTTTTATACCGTATGTGTATGTGTATGTCATTAAACTTTAATTACAATTTTACTTTTTGTTTATAAAAGCAACCAATTAAAATCAACCTTGATGTTTGTAAGTGTTTGACTAACCCCGACTCACACCTCAACCATGTTTTACAATTTAAATGATGCAAAGCAAGAACAAAATTGGAATTGGAATTCAATTGCCAACATTTTCCATAGTTGGTTAAGTGTTGGAATTGAATTTCATTTTCAATTTACGGGAGCTAACCATAATTAATTTTTCTAAATAAAAGTTGCTAACCAATAGCACTATTTTTTGAAGTATGAATTTTATACTTTGAAAGTGTACTAAAGGTTGGTTTTGAAAAGTATCACAACATCATTAATTAATTGCCCAAAGATTCTATTTGAAAATCTTTTCAAAAAGGGTGAATTTCAAAGTGTTTTTGCCCCCTTTACAATTTCACCTCAAAATATTCAAAATTTGGGAAAACTCAAAAATACAGTTTGTGCATCTCTTTGAGCTCTACAACTTTGGTATATAAAGTTTTTCAAGTTTTTGAATAAAAATTGAAGTAATTTCAAAAGTTGTTTGAATTGAAATTGCCCCTTTTGAGTTTTAAACTCTAATTCAAAAATTATTTGTTTTCATGAAAAACTTCCTAAATGAAAGTTGTAGATATTGAGAAATGGAACAACTTTTATTTTTGGAGATTTTCATTTTTATTCAAAATTTAAAAGTAATTTTGAAATCTCAAAAACTAGAATTTGAGCTCCTTTTCAAATTTGAAATGCAATTCAAAAATTATTTGGATTCTGACAAAACTTCTTAAATGAAAGTTGTAGAGCATAAATGTTTGTGCAATCTGTATTTTGGGAAATTTTCAACTTCTATTCAAAATTTTTGAGTAATTTGTAAAATTCAGAAAAGGAGGAAAGGGACAAGGAGCTACAGTAACAGGGGAGGGAGAAATCCTTTTTCTCCTTCACCCATGCCGGCCGGTCGCCCATGGCCGCCGTGGCCGTTCTCGTGCTTTCTCCGACGATCATGTGCGGCCAACCACGGGCGGCTTCAGCGAGGTCACCGGCCAACTCATCGGCGTGTCCTTTTCATTTATACGCCCGGTGTCGACGCCGTTTCTTCTCTTCTTTCTTCACCGCGGCGGCGGCTATCACCAACCGCCACCAAAATTCACACCCGATGCTCCATCATAGGCTCGGCTACCTTGCCAGCGTCTCGCCCACTCCATTGCGGCGTGTTTGAGCCCTTAGGTGTAAGCCAATTCCGGAGTAGCCCATGCGGCTTCCTTTCTTCCTCGGCGCCCGGCCGAGCACCGCCGAGAGGGCAGCTTTGTACTGGCCGACAATCACGGTGACTCCCATACCAATCAACCGGTGCCTTAAGCTTCGCCTAGAAGCTGGCTGATCGCTATCGACCCCTCCATTTGGCCTCTACAGTCATCATCAAGCCGGAGCGAACCTCGCCGTCGTAAGCGTTACGGTGCTCACTGCGCCGTGCTTTCATCGCGATCGGCTACCCCCGCCTCATTTCTTGCCAAACCAACACTGTTATCGAGTTTATCTAGCTCTAGTGAAGCTCTTAGGCCTATCCGTCGCACCTTTATCATCTCCATCGCGTCGAACGCCGCCATCACGTCGTGCCGATTGCCCGGCGCCCGCTGCGCCATAGCCATAGCCACGCCGGGGGGCCGTGGTCGCGCCTCCTCCGTGCTTCAATCTGGCCGCCTTGTTCCCGGAAGGTTCGCGAGTCGTGGAGGTCACGGTGGTGATTCTTTCTCGGCCTTGAGGCGACCTCACCGGAGGTGCGCATGGAAGGCCGAGCCGCCCGTTGTCATCGATTCTTCCGTTCGGTCATCAATCGAGATCGTGTCGGTGTTCGCCGTGTTCGCCATGGAGAGAGGAAGCCGGTAGTGCGGTTGTGCCGCCCGCTAACATCGCCGGCGGCGAATGCCGGCCGGTCATCGTCGTCGTTCTATGGGGCGACAGGAGGAGGAAGAGGAAGTGCGGTCGGTCCCGCGTGTCGATGAAAGAAAGGGGGGGGTAAGGAGCCGCACGGTGTGGGGGCCAAGTGTCGGCGGCATGAGAGAGAGAGGCAAAGCGTGGGAGTGGGCCGAGCAGGCCGACTGGGCCGGACCGTGGCCCGCGAAGGAGAGGAAGGTGTTTTCCTTTTTCTTTTATGGTTTTTAAATGCTATTTTTCATAATTTCATAATTGAATATTCTGGGCAATTAAAAATATAACAAAAATATATATGTGATCCTCATGAGTTGTAGTTTCATAGAAAAATATGTGTGCAGCATGTTAAGTAATTTTGTCATGTTTAATAATTGCATGTTTTAATTAAGAAATGCTTAGTGTTTGATTTTTTGTAGAGCAATATATTAATCCAAAAATCATGAAAAATTAGGTGCAAGCTTTTCATGTTATGGGTGACCTTCACTAAAATTTGTGCACTGTTTTGAGTAAGTTTGTTTTTATAATTAATTTCTACCTTGATTCATGGCTATAAAATAATAAATAAAATAACTATTTAATTAATTAGTTGACTAATCAGTTGTTGTTTGATTTGTGGTATTGTTTGAGATCCATGGATCAGTAAACTTCCCTGGTCCATGGCATTGTTTTATATAGCTTAAATGTAAAGTTTGCTCACATGTTTAATAATTATTTAATTTGCTTAAGTGATTAGTGAAATGCTTCACTTAGGAATGCTTCCATTTAAGTGTTGATTGGAGACCATGAATCATTACTGCCATCTCCAATGATTCATGGCTTGATTGTGTAGTAGTAGAAGTAATCTATATCACATGTGTGGTAATAGCTAAGTAATTAGTAAGTTTAATTAGCGGCTTTCAACAACTGTAAAAATGGTTAATAAATTAGTAGTTAATCTTAATCACCATAGGTTTGATTGACTTTGGGATTGAGTGATGACCCTAGGTCATTAACCCTAATGACCTTCGGCAACATATATTGTTCTCGCATCATTAGTCCGTTATCATCGATGTTAGTTATGATCTCTTAATGCAACTTTACCGTGAAGGAAAGTTGTACTCAAGATAATAATAAGTTGAGTTGTCTCATCCATATTGCATCATTTTGCATCGTGCCATGTCATTAAATATGCATCATTCCTTTACGTATAGTTTACACGTGAGAGCGATGGATCACGATGGTCGAGCTTCGGAGAAGTTTCTCGATGATCCAACCCCACTGAAGTGATTCCACTGAAGGTGCGGATGTCAAGATTAACAACTAACCTTCTCTGCAACGCAGGCAAGCCCCGGATACATTAAACCTTTTCTTGAATTTCGAAAGTTCTTTATAATTTTATATGGATGATATGATGCATTAGGTGTAGGAATTGAGTGATATCCTATCTTGATGCATTTACCGTACCTTGATATACTATCCCTGAAACCTGTTTTAATTTGAAAATATTTAGTATATGCTTAGTCTTGCTGGTAGCATAAGTTTTGCAAATAAAATGTTTTCAAAAGTTGATCACAATATCCCCGTTGAGGGCAATTATGAAAAACCCGATGTTGCTTATTGTTTATCCTTTACTTCGATCGGGTCAAGGGTACTCAATAAGAACATGATGATGAGTAAATTGAGACGCCCGGTGGAGTGACTTGCATCGAGGAAGGGCTAGTGCCCCGGTGTAGTGTCGTCCACTTGTGTCGGTTAAGGACCGTCCGTTGTTTGGCGCCGGGATCATGAGGTTATTGGATAGTACTAGTCGCATGCTAATGGCGGTAAGCTCCACTTGGACTATTCGTTACTAGAGCGGACGATGGCGTGTACCCATCCTACGATGCGCACCGCCGAAGTGACCGAGCGGCCGTAGAGAGGTGGAGATACTTATACGCCCGATTACGGTGTGGAGAAATCCGGCGTTGAGTTGATGTATGTAAGATGGTGAGTCATGCATACATCGTGTGGCTAAAGCCCGGTAGGGTATATAAGCGATTCGAATCGTCGTGTGCTCCACGATATGGGGAGCCGTGATCCGAGTCCCGGCATCGTAGTAATGAGGAAAGATTTGCCGAGAATGGAAAGTTTTGGAAATCGAGATCTTGCTTGACAAGTGATTGCTCTAGACTAGGATAACCTAGATGGATAGCTTGATGCTTAATGAAAATATCGGATAAGAATAAATAGTAAGGATCAACATTAGTCGCTTTTCGCAAAAGGTGTCCTTGATTCTTGCTAAAGCCTTACCTTGATTCCTGTCAACTAGCATTCTGAGTCTTCTCCCCTCTTTTCCGTCGGGTAAGTCTTGCGGAGTACTTTTGTACTCGGGGTTTGTTTGACCCCCATTGCGGTGTTGACTAGTGTTCTTGACTTTGGTCATACCAGTGGGCTTGGCATGATCGAATATCTTTCGTCTACCAAGTTCTTTTTCTCGCTTCCATAAAATCCGGTTAAGTTTTTGTTTAATCAAACTCGATCAAGTGTTGTAATCCTCTTTTGTAAATCTTCCGCTACTACTGTTATGTTTGTATAAATGGTTGTAATCTTTGCAAGTTCTTTGTAAGAAGTGGATCCCGGAGGATCGTGGTGTCATCGGGGTTTCACCCGACAGAACTTTTTAAGTTATGTGGTACACAAGTATGGCTGACAGAGGTCTTAGGGACAATGTCAGGTGCTTGTGGGCCATATAATTTGGAAGGTTCTGCCACAGTTTGGATTGGCTAAAATAAGTTGAGCTGCTAAAAAACTCTAGCTATAGCCCGTATAGCACATTTTAAACTATTCAACCACCCAGCTTATAAAAAGATATTAGGTGGCTCCCTTGTTCATAACCAGTTGTTTCCTTTTTTTTTATATGTGCTCAGAACACAAAAATAGTAAGCAGGATTAGTTTTTGAAAAGGAAACAATATATATAAAGATGCTCTTATTTGAACAAGGGTTAAATGTATGTAGACATGAAAATGTCACATGGTTGCCTTTTATATAGGTCACAATGTGGACCTGGCTATATATATATCTTACATTCAAGATGCTCTTATTTGAAGTAAGTTCCTTCTATGAATATGCTAGTACTCAATGCCCGGGTTTATATTTTTCAAGTTTTATCTTACAAATAGAACTTAATAAAAAAATAGCAATTATATTGCCATGTTCATGAATATAAAAATTAAAAATGACTCCAAATTAGAACAAATACACCAAAATGCAGCCCTAATAAAACATGCAAAGAATGTTGTCGTTTCAATATGTTCAGTTACTTTATAAAATATTATGCCATAAAATCTGTGCTGCCTTATTAATATCTAGTTCAAATTATTTCTACCCCTGGCAGGTTTTGGGGAACTTGAGAGTGACACGCCATGAAGGCATCTTTTACATTTGATGAGACGTCATTAAATGAGTGGCGTAATTATCTTCGTGATATCAACTTTTGGTGCGTTACCTATCAAATAAATTTAGACTAAGTAAGCTTTTTATAGAATCATCGCAGAAATGTTTTAAAAGAAGGAATAGTCTTTATTCTGGCCTACGTAAGTTTTAGTGTGCATTTGTTTATAAAGATTAGTTTAAATTTGTAGAACCTAATTCAAACTTGATCGTTACACATCCCCTCCCCCCTCCAACTGGACCTCGCTTCCTAGACCATAATGGTTTGAGAGAGTCTAGTGATGTGGCAATGTAAACTAAAATTTTATTAAGATATATAGCAAGGCTAGGACAATGAACGAAAACTCAAAATTCATTAATTTCGATGGAATCATGACTGACTTAGATCGACTCAGTTTGTTAGGATTCTCTAACGAGCTGAGCTAAGCTAAGCTTTCAGCTCACTAGCTATAACGAGTCAAACTTGTGAGCCACTTACCAGCCCAACAAGAACTTCAAATAGGCCAGCATCAGCCCACACAAGGACACAAAGGCCCACTCACCCACTGTTTCATGTCTGTTGATTTATTGATCTGTAGTTTATTAAGTCTCTTCCAAACTATAAGTCGTTTTAATTTTTTTGGTACATTTATTTTGCTATATACGTAGATATAATAATATGTCTAGATATATAATAAAATTGATGTATCAGAAAAATCAAAACGACTTATAATTTAGAATAGAAGAAGTATAATTTACTTAGAGCTCTCCTCCTGCTGAGGAGTGGACCGAGTATAATTTACTTAGAGCTCTCCTTAGCTCTCCTCCTGCTGAGGAGTGGGCCGGCATTAGCTCACAAGTGCAAATTCACGCGCGCTAGCCGCGTGGTGATCTGCATTGCATCAGCTCTTGTCACGTGCATGCATGTAGTGAGTCCCTGAGACATATGGGCCCAGCAAGATGGAGCTCCATTTACATCTCGTGAAGCTAGGTCAACTGTTCAAATACATACGACGTGCGTATGAGCCGTATATATACCAGAGTGCTTCTAGAATGTTCCGAGCTTCACCCAGAGTCGCGCCACACGCCCACACCGCGCTGACTGCCTGGTGGGCCCAGCCAGCATAGTCCGTACGTTCGCGTGTTCACAGAGAAAAATATGTACTCCGTACTTATCATGGCCGGCTCGCGATGCTGCAGGCCGGATACAAAGGCTGGACATGCAGGCCGACTTGCTTTCTTGGTCCTGCACTCCGTACGTATATAAAAATTATCTGGCCGCATACAATTAATATCTGCAGCACGTATCACTAGCTACTACGTACGAGCAGCCCAGGCTACCTTGCTTCTTCACGTGCAATATATGCACATGATGAACGAAGCATGCACATATTGTTTTTTTTTATCTTCATAATATATATGCATGAATTGGCACATGTGAAAACATACATATATATGTATGCATGTCTATACTCCCTTCGTATCGGATTTAGATGATGTTTTGGACAAGATTTAGATCAAACATTGGGAATATAAATCATGAATAACTTTTAAATTGTTGAATTTGAAAATGTAAAAACTATATGAATAGATTTGTTTTGAAAAATACTTTCATAAAAGTATAAATATATCACTTTGTAGTGAGTATTTTTATAAAAATATAAAGTCAAAATTATACTTTGGAGACCGTGTCATGGTTAAAAACGTCATCTAAATATGATACGGAGGGAGTAATTTTGAACTTAATTGGCTGACAAAATCTCATCAAACATCTTCTAATGAAAAAAGTCCAAATATAATTACCACCCACTCTAGTTTAATTGTCTATGTTCAAATAACCTCCTCAACTAATATGTTTGATTAACTAATATATATTCAGCCTGCTACTTACTAGTAGTCCTATACGTAAGCACAACCTGTTTGATCAATCAAGCACTTATAATAATTAATGGACCCTTTTTATTGGTGCGGCTAGGCTGGATGGATCATATCTCAACACCCCGGTGTATCGGAACTTGGAAGCAAAACTCTATCGTTATATCGTGCAATGGAATGTTGGGGTCGGAGCCACAGCATGTTTTGCACGAGCTATATCAAGCCTCGCCCGGGATTGTATTATCGGGATGTATGGTCCCTTTGATCTGATAATAGAGGTGGACATGAAGCATCATGAAGCCGTTGTAGGAACGACGAGCCTAGGCGTTAATGGCAGGCTGGCCATCAAAGTGGCCCAGCAGCTCGGGCTACTGGACCAAGAAGAGTACTACCACCGCTGGCGCTTGATCAAGGCAGACGGCGAAGAGCTGTGGTACTATACCTATGGCTTGCACAACACAACAAGCTCACTAGAGTCCCTGGCAAGCTCATTGGCTGTCAAAATATTCCAAATATTGTCTACCAAGAAATATCTGGCAGTGGTTGAGAACCTCGATGAGCCCATCGAGACCAACACGATGCCGGTAGATAATAGCGCAAGGGGATCATTATTTTGTCTTCCTCCTCCTCTGCTCACAAGCTGTTTTTGGCTCACATCCGCCACCTCCAAAGATGTCTACAATAACAGCAGCAAGCCAACTTATGATTGTCTTATCGGACCCTCATCTGGGGAAGATATGGTGATTCTTACTCTGTACTCACTGCATCAAGCGGCCAAGTACATCTTGGATGCGATAGGCGGCCACAAAGATGATGAGCAATATTGGCACCACGTGGCTGTCCGGTGCTTTCACTATGCCATCATGCTCCTTGTTCCCCACTATTGTCGTTCATCTTCTTCTCATCATGGAGATGCTGGAGGCCAGCAACAGAGCTTTCCTGCTGGCTTAGCCGACAACATTATTACTTCAGATGAGCTGATACGTCAGTGGTCTGAGCAAGGCATCCTTGTTATCGACAAAGAAAGAACGGGGGAGACTACAGGTAGAGGCAAATACAGTGATATATACCAAGTTGGAAATATCATCCTTGAAGCTTTCCAAGACTACTCCTTGCTGCCGCAACTCCCATTTTCTCTTTCCCTTGGGACAACTGAAAAAGCTGAAGAAGAAGCCACAAAATCTGCTGCACACTTTCTAGCATGCCACAACCTCATCGCAGAGCACCACACAACAGATGAACTTTGTGATGGAGATCATCCTAGGTTGGAACACATGCAGTGGATCTTACATGTGGGCGACGGAGACCAAGGATGGCACTTAAGCAGGGAATGGTTGAGGAGTAATAGAGCTAGTAGCAGCCCCACCACACTCATTTTAAGGCATTGCTCACAGCAATCAAGGTTGCTCGCAATGCTTGATCAGTTGCTGGCTAAGCTCCCATATCTCTGTGTTCTTGATCTCTCCTATTCCTCAATCGAATCACTCCCTCCTTCGGTTTCTTGTCTCCAGATGCTAAAGTTGCTTTACCTCTCGTATACTCCACTAAAATCACTTCCTCCTTCAATTTTCTATCTCCAGAAGCTCCAATTTCTTTCCCTCAAGGGCTGCTATAACATGATAAGTCCATTGGACTTCTTCTCAGATACTACTGATATCACAACAACTCCTCTACTTCCAGAAAACAACAACAAAACAGAAATAACTGGTTTGCTCCACCTTGATCTTTCTCACTCGAATGTAAAGACTTTCCATTATGCCTTCTTCCATAGTATGCCTAATCTACAAGAGCTATTGCTTCTCAACTGCTCTAACCTTGAAGAACTGCCACCTTCCATTGCTGCCTTGTCTAGTCTAGAAAAACTCGAGCTTAGAGGTACTCAAATCAAATGTTTTCCTCCCGGGAAAATATTTGAAGATATGAAGAAGCTTGGATCAGTCAAGATAATCGAGAACAAGGCATTGTTTTTTGCACCAGCAGGGTTGTTTTCTCAATTAGCAAGTGGGTTGACCGATCTACACATTGAAGGATGCGAATCAATTACAGAGGTAGATGTAAGCTTAGAGAGGCATCCAACCCTGAGATCATTCTCATTTAGTGGTGCACCTCACACGAAGCGGTTGTCCTTGCGTGGATGTACAAATCTGGTGCATGTTGACATTAAGGAGGTGAGTGCTTTGGAGGAGCTTGATCTGTCTGCTACGGCTATCAAGGAGCTCCCGGAGAGTATCCCTAATCTTCCCCAGCTTAAGCGATTGCTTCTCATGGGTGTTTCCTCCCTGAGACGATTTCCTTGGCATAAGCTGCAGAGACTCCCAGAAGTGTTTTGCTTGGATCAATGCTCGTCAAATAGAGCTACTATTAATAATCATTCAGATCATCCACATGTTGCTCATCAGGTGTGCATCATAAGTGATTCTAGATTGTTCTATAGCTTCAATGATGCCACCAAAGATTTAGTAAGGGCTGGAAAACTTTTGAAAACTTTCTATGTTCAAGTTACATCATGCAAGGCCACAACTAGTAGGAAGATGCAGGATGGAGAGGACATGGTGATGACCAACAAGGTTCAGGCAGCACCAGCAGCTTATTCTAATGTAAACTATCGGTATGTGACAGATAGAGTCTCTATGGTGTTGATGGATGATGTACCAACCTGTCGTGTGAGCGAGCGTCATGTGGGAATCTCAGCTACTGATCGGTATCCCTATGGTGTGGAGGATCTTGTGGAATTCACCAAATCAATTAGCATGTGGGATGATACCCATGTTTCTTGCCTCAACGAGTTTAGGCCTCATTTGAATGAGTTGGAGGAATGCAAGCTCCGGTGGTGCCATAAGATGCAGTATGTGTTTTATTATGGGGCATCGAATCTGAAGAATACATACATCTCCCATCTTAAAATTCTAACCCATATCCAACGGTATAGTGGTGGTTATGATTTTAATTCACTGAAGCACCTCGTCTTAGAGGACTGCCCGAGGTTGGAGGGCGTCTTGGGACGTGATTGTGAGCTAAGAAGCCTCGAGACACTGGACATCCTCTTCTGCTACAACCTCAAGGCAATTTTCCACAACGACGATTACTCTTCTTCTAGGAATAATAATTACCAGCTCCCATGTCTCCAAAGGATACGGCTGCAGGAGCTACCACTGCTGGAGCATCTCCACGTGGACAACCCCATCCTAACCGCGTCCGCATGGGAGGAGCTCCACGTCCGCGGCTGCTGGAGCTTGCGCCACCTCCCGCGCTTCAGCCGACAACAACCAGACAAGAAGAAGGCCGCCGTGAAGGTGAGCGGCGAGCGGGCCTGGTGGGACAAGCTGCGCTGGCATGACCAGGACGGCGACACACACTCACACCGCGGCAGCTACGAGCCCAGCTTTCCCCCAGCTTTCGCTTCGCGCCGCGAGCGGGTCGTCATCAAGAGCTACCTCAGATGAATGAATGAATGAATATACCATGCATGCACGCCCGGTACGTCATGTGATTTCAGTTTCCACTGTTATATATACTATAGTTTTATTTATTTATCCTCCCGATCAGCTTCCAAATATCTGTCAGTTGTAATCTATTTTGTCCCTTCCACAGCGGCCAGCATCCCGACGCCGATTTCATGCATGCATGCTGCATCCGGATCGAGTTGGAGTCACTCACTCTGCCTGCCTGTCAGCCTCTTCAGTTTCGTGTTCGCCAACACGTGCTTGTCTTCCATGATTTGATTGCATGGTCCATGTGTGATTAGCTCGCCGCGCTCGTGACTCCTCGGTGCGTGTGCAACTAATAAGGTATGGTTTGTCTCGCTGGATCATCGACGGGCCTCCCAGCACGCAGCAGGACGGCCCATCCAGCGATGGCAGCTGAACCAGATCCCAGTTTGTCAAATATTGCATCGTGTATTCGTGTGTGTTATGTGCTTGCTTCATTTTCTACAGCAATGACCTTGCTTGCCCGTGTGAAGGTGATGTCTGATGTACGTTATTACTGTATTTATAGTAATAAGTTTGCTTGCTGCAACTACAGTTGTACTATGTATCAGAGTGACGGCTCTGTTTCCGCTCATAATAACCATGGCCATCTGAATTATTGGATGCGCTGTGCTCGTATGCTTTGTACTTGTTGTTGAACTTCTCGTTATTTATTCATCCTTCAAGCATTGAACTGGTATGCATAGTTTAGTGACTGAGTCCGCTTTGTGTTAAAGTAAAGTGGAAGCAAAGCATGGGCACATAAATTTATTTACTGAAATCAAGGTTGGTTTGCTCTTTAATTACTCTTTTTTTTTCTTCTTTATCTTTATATAGTGATTTATTTTACTGAAACCCAGCCCTGCCACATGTTAAAATAAACCACCACCATGCATTTACTCGCCTTCAGCAGGGGCAGGCGCCTCTGGCAGGGGCGTGACGACGGCGACGGCGCGCTCGAGTACGGGGATGGCGTCGGAGTGCCGTCCGAGCCCGCAGTGGATGGCGGCGGCGGCGTGGAGGCTCATGGCGAGCTCGAGCTCGGCGCCCTCGCCGCGGCGCTCGAGCGCGCGGGCGGCGCGCTCGGCGAACTCGAGCGCGCGCGCGGCCCCGCCGCCCTCGCCCGACACCATGGCGTCGCGCGCCTGCTTGAGGAGGAACGGGCCCAGATCCGGGTTGTCGAGCGAGTCGTCGGCGTCGGGCGCGGGGAAGGCGAGGGCTTCCGCGGCTTGGCGCGGGAGGAGGCCGAGGGCGACGGGGACGGCGGCGCCCGGCGCGGGAGCGGCGACGAGAGACGCCGCGGCCCCGGCGCCGCCGCCAGGGGCGAGTTGTCGGAGGCCGCGAGGCCCGGCATGGCCGGTGGGTGGAGGTTGGTGGGTGGGGAGGGGGGGAGCAGACGGCCGGACAGCTAGCTTGGTGGTGGTGAGGACTGGAGATGGGTGCGTGCTCGGGAGGGAGAGGTGGCTGGCGACAACTAGAGCTAGAGGTCGCACGATACCATTCGGGGAAGGGAAGGGCAGCTAGGCAAGGAGGGGTGGCTGCTGTGTGGCTGGCTGTCCTGCCTGCCTTCTTCTTGCTTGCTTGGTTGCAAAGGGAAGACTGGGCTGGACAGCGGTCAGTGGAGTCCGTCGTCCCTCACTCTCGCCTCCGCCGGGGGAAAGAAGACTGGGCGGGATCACGTTGGCATCCGATGTGCCGGCGCGTCTCTCTCGCTCTCGCCTCGGGTCTGCCGTGACGCCGACGCCTGGATGGCCTGCCTGCCGTCATAATGACTGCGCGCGCAGCAATTATTGTTAATTAAAATGGTAGGGTCGTTGCCGATTGCCCTGCTTTGGTTAATGAATGAACGTAAGGTGTGTGCTGTGCCTGTGATTAAGCTGCCATTAATTGATTAATGGCATGCTCGTGGAATTTTTTAGGCTCAAACCTGCCTGCCATGCACAGGCAAGGCAACGCATACTCCTAGTACACAAGAGTAGTAGGCCGGGCCAGTATTTGCTTGTGGCTTAGCATAGCACTAGCAGGCAGTTTGCCAACCAGGCGACGATCTCAACTACCAGAGGCAACGTTTCATCATCTGAATTCCCTCAGTCTCTTTGGATGATCTTCTGGTCCCGATTTCTATACCAGAGACCAGAGTAGCAGTGGCCGTACTTACAGATGCTCATAGTGGACTGTATGCTGCTGGTGTTTGACCTGCAGGCTGGTGAATGGCAGGTGGGCCCTCCCGTTCTATTGCGATTTTCATTACATATACTCTGCCAGTCCTGGAGTTTTTTTCGAAAGATCCTGCCAGTCCTGGAGTACATTTATATTCGACATCGTTAAGCATGTACAGTACAGTATGTACTGCACTACCTCCATCATGAAAGAAGTGATTTTTAGATTTGTTTTAAATTAAAATTTTAAACTTTAACTGAATTTATAGAAAAAATATTAAGATTTATTTTATTAAATTAGTATCATTAAATTTACCATAGAATATATTTTCATAATATATGTCATAAATTTTGTTCTCTTTTTTATAAAAGTTAGTCAAAGTTAAAAAAGCTTGACTGACACAATTTCTAGAAATCACTTCTTTTAGAGACAGAGAAAGTATATGATGATGATTTGGGCGGGCCTGCAACCTACTGATCGAGCTGTCCTTAGTGCTGTTTGTCTGCCTGGCACTAGTTGTAACCGAATGGATGGATGATGAACTCCTACTGGCAACTGCCGCCGCGCCATCCTCGCCCCACAATTAGCGATACAGGGAACTGATTACAGCCGCCACTATGAATTGCGACACAACACAATCATTCTGTCGAATGAAATCCGTCATGAATTTATTTACAAAATGTGACCACATGTGATGATAAGAATGTTCTGTTCTTTTTTTTCTTTCTACAGAAATTGCTACGCGCTACGGCATGGACAGAGGTAATAAGCAGGCGTAATTAAGACATGCGCAAAGGGACGGATACATCACACAGAAGGGCACATGCAGCTAGCCTTTGCTCTCAAATTTCCATTCTCAGCTGAACGCGTCGCTCGCATGGCATGGCATGGGCATCATCACGATTAGATTAGATTATTCACGCGGGGAGCGCTGCATACAGATAGCATACCCAACCAAATCATTGGTCATCAGTGGCTATCTACGGCTACGATTATGCTCTAGTACTACCCACCATGATGAATCGTTCGTTTATCATTCTGCATGCTCTGCTGTCCGTCGGTTTGGAAATAAATAAATAAATAAAATCTCGACTGCTGATTCTCGGATTGCGGCCAATTGACAACGTGCGCATGCTGACACAGTGTGTGATAACCATGCATCTGTTTCGTTGCTTGCATTGGGTGGTTACAACGGTCAAGGGAGCGGAGGTCCTGCATATATTTTCTTTTCTCACCAACAGCTTTGTTTGGTCATCCGTGGGAATAATGTTGTTGTAATTTTAGAGCCTATTCGGATTCACTATCTACTAATAGTAGGATAGTTACTCTCTAAAGGTCTAGCTAACAATTAGCTAACCTATTATCTATATCTGTTTGGATCTAAAAGAAATAATTGTTAGCAAATAACTACCTATAGGGGATCCAAAGAGGTGTTTATTTTGTGTGTAGTGATTTTCCTCTTTTTTCAATCAGAAAAATATGACAATCACTTTTTTCTATAGTAATCTATAAGTATGAACTAGTAAACTTGCCCGTGCTGCCACGGAGAAGAAAATATCAAATGTTTGACTGTTCGATTTAGCTTGCTGTACAACTACAGTAACTGTGACAGCTTAATTTGTAAAGGTGCTACTTTTGATGTATGAATGGTTGTTACAACAACCACAAACAAATGAGCGCTAAACTTGTTCAATAGTATCATCCTTGTCCTTAAACTCGTAAATCAACCGTTTATGTCCTTAAACTTGTTCGCTTGTGTCATTCTAATCTCTAAACTTGGAAATTACCTGTCTATATCCTCAAACTTATTCAAATTGTATCATCTCAATCACTAAACTTGTTCAGTCCTATAACCGAGAGTTACACTGTTTATGCAGACAACTTGATATGAAAATAGCTTGAAGAAATATTTATTAGGTTGGATGATAAAGTTTTCAAATTTAAGATTTGTTAGGTCGCCGGTTGAATCCTACTAATAGAAACAAGGATCAACGTTTAAAGACATGTATTGGTTTTATTATCTATCTTATTTTTGTAATAAAAGTATAGTTACTTATTAGGAAATAAAAAAAATAAAAACAAAAAAGAAAGAAAAAAATTCACGGATATTATAGATGGGAGGCACCTTCATACTCGAGTCCTGACGCATGAAGAACCTAGCGTTGTCTATGTCCAGAAATAGGAGATAAAAGTTGAGACGGAAAAATAGAAATAGTATCCAAGTCGATGTCTTAGTTGGATGAAAAAAGTTTATAGCAGAAATTTTGCCTAGAAACAGTATCTCGAGTCGATCTCTTAGTTGGACGAAAAAATTTATCGCAAGAAATTTTGTCTTTTAAATATTAGGATAGATACATGTATATACATGTATACCTATGGCGTTGTATGTCACGGGTGTGTCTATATTGATCTTTTCAAACAACCGATGAGATTTTTGGTAGCCACCAGATAAAAGATTTAGCAAACCAAATCTGAGAAATTAATAAATTTTGGTAGCCAACCAAATGTTAGCTAATAAATATCATAGCTCGTCAAATTTTTGATGTGACAAACTTTGAATTTTAGTAGCCAGCAAAATATACTTGTTGCTGAGGGACTGTTTTATTGGCACCTGCCAATTCTGCTTATTTTCAAACGTTGGATACTTCAGGACTTAAACCAAACAACAGCCAAGACTTTGGGCTCACAGCTTGCCACTCGGAAAGATAGGCGTGCAACACCACGTGCTGGCATACCCCCTCCAGTTTGCAAATGGAGTATTTGACACTACTACAAAAAAGGCCTTTTTGTCGATGCGGTAAATGAGCTTTAGTCCCTGTAAATTTTGTGTTCGAACTAAAAATGATTTAGTCCCGGTTGGTATTACCAACCCGGACTAAAGGGTCTCCATTAGTCCCGGGTTTGTGTTACCAACACGGACTAAAAGTCTCTAACCTTTAGTCCCGGTTGGTAACCAACCGACTAAGCAAAGATCTTTAGTCCCGTTTGAGACACAAACCGGGACTAAAAGGATCTTTAGTCCCGGTTTGTGTCTCAAACCGGGACTAAAGGTGCTTCCAGAGCGAATCTAAAAAGGAAAGTATATCTCTTGCATGTCACATGCGCGGTGGGGTTTAGATGGTCGGTGCGTGCAAGCTACTCCCTCCGTCCAAAAAATAGATGTCATTCTCGCTTCCCCGAGAAGTCAACGTTTTCAAAATGCCGGCAATTATATTTTAAAATATATAAATATTTATGCTAAGTAATTAGTATCATCGGAAAGATCTTTAAGTATAGTTTTTTAACAAATTTATTTGGAAATATAAATGTTGCACGTTTTTTCTATAAATTTAGTCAAAATTGAAAAAGTTTGACCGGCACGCTTCCCATAACGTCATCCTTTTTGGGACGAAGGGAGTAGACAAAAGTGGATGGTCTGAGTTTGAATCCCAGCACCGCATCTATTTTTGCGGATTAACGATTAGTCCCTGTTCGGGGCGATTAAAAAATCGTGACTTTTAGTCCCGATTTCCTAGTCTCGGTTTCCAAAACCGGGACTAAAGGGCCTTTAGGCCCGGGACTAAAAGTCCTACCTGTAGTAGTGTGATGCTTGCAACAACACGATATACAAAAAACAGTTTTGACCACTTCAAATTTTATGCATGGACCAAACTTTTTCAATGTCATATGGGTTCACGATTTTTCAGCAAAAAGTATAACCATCTTGGAAAACTGTGCTAATTACTCACCGAGTCGCCTTCCTCTCCTTGGATTCGACTTGACGCGCCAGCCTCGAGACTTTTGTTCCTCCCTCGGTTCCAACAAAACAAAGGAGCGTCACGAGCAGCACGTGACCGACACCGCCGTTCGTTACACCCGCGCAAGTCAAAGGGCCGGATGTTGGTAGGCTCACATGTATCAGCCCAGCAGGCTCAATGTTCCAACGTCTGCCTGTATGGCTTATACCTCCTGCAGAAGTCCAGTCCAGCCCACCTTACGATAGAATGGATTCCTTCCGGGCTGGGCCTAAAATGCTCCACGCCGTCTCGTCGTCTCGTTTCTCTCGACAGCGCCGTCCGCCCGTCCCGACTCCCGCCCCCCAGCTTCAGCGAGCGGCCGTCGTCCCGTCGCCGTCCCCGCAAAATCCGCCGACCTCGCTCGCGCCACCGCAAAACCAAACCGGAAAAAAAATGCCGTCCCCGTCTCTCCTCCTCCGCGCCCCTCCTCTCTGCCCCTCCCCTTCCACTCCCACTCCCCGCGCCGCTTCGCTTCCCCTTCCTCACCACCTCGTCCCCGGCCGCCCGCCTCCGCCCCTCTGCGCCTGCCTCCCGCCGCGTCCCGCCACGCGCCTCGCGCCAGCGTCCGCGCCGGGGACACGCGCGTGGCGGAAGACGGCGACCTCATCCCGATCGCGCGCTGCTACGAGGGCCGCCTCGCGCGGCTCGAGCTCGCCGGCGCCGCGCGCCGGGAACAGGCGGTCGCGGCGGCGGCCGCCGCCGACGGAGGGGCCAGGGGCGGAGGCGCACCTCGCCGCCGGCTCCGACGCCATGGTCGTCGAGGCGTTCCTCCCCGGGCCCCATGGCGGCGGGACGACCGCCTCCTCCACGCGAGTGGTGAGTCAGTGCTGCGGCTTATCCACGCACCACTTCTGAGGCGCTCGCGCTACATTAAGCACTTAACTTATTCAGTAGCTTTTTCATTGTTCTCCTCTGACAATTCGGTGGAACTTATTGTCATCGATTTAAGTTATGCCAAAAATATCAACTGCACTAAGCATTCATTCGTCATTCCTATCCGCAATGCACAACTGGTTCAATTGCACCTTTCCTTTAGATGTGCTGCCCTGTGCGAAACATGGTTCTTATGCAAAAATGCAGATAGGTCATACAATTAGGCAAAGCGAAATCACCATGCACATTCATCTTCCTGATAGAGGTGCTTTAAGTTTAACCAATGAAAGAGCTTATCCACCTTTTGTTGTATGGCACCCTAGGATAGGATTATAGGACGGACCGACTGGTTTACTTGTGTATGCGAATAATTACAGCAGCCTTGGATTTCTGTTGGGTTTCCCATGTTTTGCTGGATCATCATGAGTAAACTGTAAACAGTGGCGAATTTTGTAGATTTTGCAAGCGAAGGAAGTTAAAGATAAGGCCAGTAAGATAGAGAAGCAATTCGGATCTGATTTTTTCTTTGCAAATGAGCCTGATTCAGAGAGTATGTTGGCTATGGCCTTTAAGCAAGTTGTAATTCAGCGGCTCTCAAACTTTCGGCTCGAGGTCTTCTCCCCAGGTTCAGAGAGAGACTTCCAAGATTTTGACAAACATCGAAAGGTGCAAACTTGCAGAGTTCACGAGTTTTCAGTAGTTTCTGCTCTGTTTACTTCTTGCTAATTTGTTGATGCACACCAGGGGTCTTCGGATTTTAGTATCAGCTCAACAACAACAACAACAAAGCCTTTTGTCCCAAGCAAGTTGGGGTAGGCTAGAAGTGAAACCCAAAAGAGACACGAAATAGAGAAACACATAAAGGACACAAGACAGATGGAGTTAGGGTCACGGTTCAGGCACGTTGATTGCTAGTCTCCAAGCGCTCCTATCCATAGCTAAATCCTTGGAGATATTCCACTCCTTAAGGTCCCTCTTAACCGACTCGTCCCGGGTTAGTTTAGGGTCGACCTCTACCGCTCTTTACATTATCAACCCGCTTTAGAACCCCCACTACGCACCGGCGCCTCGGGGAGGTCTCCGTTGAACATGTCCAAACCATCTCAACCGATGTTGAATCAATTTCTCCTCAATTGGTGCCACCCCAACCCTATCCCGAATATCGCCGTTTCGGACTCTATCCCTCTTTGTGTGCCCACAAAACCAACGCAACATACGCATCTCTCGCTACACTCAATTGCTTTGGACATGTCGCCTTTTTGTAGGCCAACATTCAAAGATCAGTATAACATCGCCCGGGCGGATCGCCGTCCTATAAAACTTACCTTTTTAGCTTTCGAGGCACCCTTTTTATCACAAAGGACGCCAGAAGCTTGACGCCATTTCAACCAACCGGCTGAAATTCTATGTCTAACATCTTCATCAATGTCTCCATCTTTTTTGTAGCATCGATCCTAAATACCGAAAGGTGCCCTTCTTAGCCACCACCTGCCCATCTATACTAACTTCTCCCTCCTCATGCCTAGTCGCGCTGAAATCGCACCTCATGTACTCGGTCTTGGTCCTACTAAGTCTAAACCCTTTCGACTCTAACGTGTGTCTCCATAGTTCTAGCTTCCTATTAACCCCCACCCTACTCTCGTCAACTAGCACCACGTCATCAAGAAAGAGCATACACCAAGGGATATCACCTTGTATGTCCCTTTGTGACCTCATCCATTACCAAAGCAAATAAATAAGGGCTCAATGCTGACCCCCCGGTGTAGCCCCTATTTTAATTGGAAAGTCACCGGTGTCGCCATCACATGTTCGGACAAACGTCACCGCATCCCTATACATATCCTTAATGAGGGTAATGTACTTAGTTGGGACTTTGTGCTTTTCCAAGGCCCACCACATGACATTTCTTGGTACTTTGTCATATGCCTTCTCGAGGTCAATGAAGACCATGTGCAAGTCCTTCTTCTGCTCCCTATATCTCTCCATTAATTGTCGTGATCAAGAAAATCGCCTCCATGGTCGACCTACTGTGCATGAACCCAAACTGGTTTTGGGTCACACTTGTCACTCCTCTTAGGCGATGCTCGATAACCCTCTCCCAGAGTTTCATCGTATGGCTCATCAACTTAATCCCACGGTAGTTAGTATCAGCTCATCAGATGGAAAACTTCTGTCTTCTCTCGCTGAAGCCATTTTCTCCTGTGTCATTGATGATGCCAGAAAAAATCACCTTGGGGGCATAGGCAGTTCTTTCAGAATCGACAGCTCAACTGCTCATTGGATTCCTCAGTTTGTATACACAGAATTTCTGAGGCAGAAGTAGTGGAAAATGCTAAGAGGTGTCTGGAGATCATTAGTCTAGTGAAGTCTTCTCATGAAGTATGTGAAACAAAGAATGGATGGTGGCCACCTCCACATTATGAAAGTTTGGTGAAGATTGGGGGTCCTGAGTTAGTGCTTTGGGCCAGTGAGTACATTCCTACCTATAAGCTGCAAATTAATGCCAATGCATTGGAGAATTCTAATCTGGAAGGTGTTTATGAGTTAGAAAGTAATAGGTGGGAAGTTCTCTTAGCCCACTCCCAAATGGTACACTGTTATCCGTTAAACATATTTGTTTTCTAGAATTTGGTCTTTTGTATGCTTTTTAACTTGTTTCTGTGCATTTCCTCCACTTGTAGGTGGAACTAGGGGATGTTCTAGACATGTACTTTGAAGATCAATTCACATTACCAGGCAAAACATTCCATTCTCATTGGAATTCAGATCCTTCAAAGATTAAAAAGAAAAATGTATGCTGGTACTTTCCTGGTCAAAATTTACCCACTTTAAATATTTATCAAACTCTTTATGGCTTTTTTTTTATGCAGGGCTATTTGAACAACCTTTTCACTTTCTTTGCTGGGAGCTGTATTTTTCTTTTTGTCGCCTTCTTTGCTCAGTTATGCTGGCCTCAATCATTTAGAGACAAAAGGCTATTCAAGGAAAGTTCAAATGCCTCATCATCTCAGAACTATTGTTCTGATCTCAAGTCTCTTGATAACAGTGAGGTACTTAGTTATCTAGTTCTTGTGAATCTGTTGTTTGTCCAAGGTAGATTGATGCTCATTTTACTGATGGATTGCCTTTTGTAATACACTATAAACATTTCACATAACATTGGTACTACAACAATGTTTCAACTAATTACCTGAAGGAAAGGAAAGTTCGTCATGCCATTTTAGATAGTTTAGTTTTGTCCCAGTTGCTTATACATACTTGTCTCAATGACCAAATAAACACCAACTGCTTGGGACTATTCTGTCATGATGCATCTTATCTGTTTCTGCCCCTTTGAAAATTAGTACTTTCAGGATGTGACACTTCATTTATAAAGTTTAAACAAGTTGAGTTCAAGGAAAGCTTGTTATATGTGTCTAAGGAATACTTGAATACTGAATTAATATGCCTGCCTGCATAACTGGATGGTTGCATAACTACTCTATTCATTATTTATGTGTGCTGCATATTTTTATCTGATTTACTCTTCTTCAGATACAAGCTTATTGTACGTCTCTTGTTAAGAAAATGAAAGACTCATATGGCTGCCCTGGTGATGTAATGGTTGATGCACGCATTGGAGCTTGGGTTGGAGAACTGCCTAACTACTTCAAGGCAATCAATAGCAAGGATTCTGCTGCTTCTGGCTATTTTCAGCATCCTGACACTCTTAGCCAAGAAAATCAATCCCAATCGGTGCCAATTAATATTAAGATGTCCCATTTGGAACAAAATGATAGAACCCAGGAAACTCTGCAGAATATTGCTAGTTTTCAGGTACCTCATGTGACATAAAAGGGAGTTCTCTTTGTAGTAGTGTCTTTTTTTTTGTATTGATTATGTCTCTAATGAGTCTAATGTCTAGGATCACCTCTGTTTCTAGCAAATGTCTATCATATAACATTTGTTCATATATCACGATATACCTGCTAAATTAGAATCCACCTTTTAGTTGCCATCTTAGTAAAGTGTTGCAGTGTTTGCTAAGTATTTCTCTAAGCTGGGTTGCTCGAGGCATCCAGTGCTAGTTCTGCATTGTATTTTGAATTTTATGATAGAAAAAAAAAATTCTCTGCATTAGAATTTATGTAAGCAACTACCAAGTTTATTTCATTCTCTTGAGGTCATCAGCTCACACTTATACCACAACACTTGATTCACGTATTTTTAGGTGGTCATATCAGAAGAAGGTAAAGTAGTGGGATTTCAGCCAACTAACCGCCTAGCTGTGAACCATTGGGCAGCAAACCCACTAGCAACACTTCTGTATCAGGGTCGGTCACTTTCTCCAGGTACAATAAGAGCAATGGGCTTTTTCTTAATATGTATTGGCACTGAATATCAAATTGATCTTTTAAATTGTACTTTGTCAGGTATTCTAGAACCAAGGCTTAAAATTTCTCGTCCAGCTAAGGCTGCCCCAATCGAATTATTGATTTCAGTAAATCAAGAATCCTTTTTTGCTTTGGCAAGGCCTCTTCGAGACCCATGGTATCTCATTTTATTTCTCCTCTACTTGCTTTATATCAAGTTGTTTCCTTTCCTAAATTTGATTTCTGTTATTAAAGTTACTCCCTACTGATACAAAATCTTGTAGTTGCCAACTTATCATAGCTTTTGCAGTCTTACTCACTTGCTTTTTTTATGGTCACGTGATCTTAGTTTACCTATTATGTTGCCTTCTATAAAGAACTGACATTCTTTGCTGTTAAATGATGTTATGCAAGGCATTCCTTAGTTCCGCCTATTTTTATTCAATCACACATTGGAAGTACGTAGATAATTATTATTAATTTTTTCTATGATCATTACTTCTACTGATGGGTCCATGTATGGTCGAGAACTCATCTATGAATATATTTTTCCCCTTAATTTCAAGCACTAGGTAGAAAAAAATGAACAGACTTATCTACAGACCACAGCAGGTCAGCAGAGCCATCGTGATGTCATTTTCTTTTCCATGATGCTCTAGCATCTTGAAAATTTAAAATTTGTGTATGAAATCATCCGTTATTCAGAAAAGTGAATTCTTTTACTTGTTTTTCTTACCCATAGATTAACTAATTTCTGTTGCCTCCTATACTTTGCAGATGCATAAACTTTTGAAATAGCACACTAGGGAATGTATGAATTAATATGGTTAGGGGGTTAACACGAATTTATATATATAAAAAGTTAGCCTTCCCAAAAGGCTGATTTCGGGGTTTTGTTCTCCTTCTCCTTGGATGCACATGAAACAAGTGCACAGTTGACAACTTGGGCACCTTTAACTGCCATTCTGAACTGAAAACTATTACTTGTGTGCTGTCCCTGCACAAGGAATCAACGAGCCTTCATTCATGGAGTTCCTGTTGGTGACTCAAGCGTGGGGTTCAGCACTAACAGCTGCATGGAAGTGCATACATGTTTTTGCGATTAATGCCTTTTGTGCATATGGAAGTCTCAGTAGCCTGCAATATTCAGTCTGCTTCTTGAGCTCCAATTACATTGGTATTACAGCTCAAATTAATTCATTTTACATAGTTATTCAGCATCACTTGTTCAATTTTATATTTCATATGACATGTCTGGACTCTTGCTGGTATCTAGTAACATCATCATCTGCAGGGGCAGAGGACTCGGTAGGGCAAGATATGGTGCTCGCCATACCTTGACTTAGATGCAAATCTCCACCCTAAATCATTGGTCAATCACCCGTCTGCCAACATAGGTCACGATCTCTGAAGAGTATGAATGATGAACGCCACCAGAAGGAAGAAGATAACGAGTAAACGAACAGTTATTTATTTCCATACTTGGGCCTTCCGGGCTGTAGCTTTGGCCTGCACGTGGACTTAAGCCTTAAGGGATTCCATATGCTGGTAATGCCATACACTTGTACCCTCTCTCCATGACACTTCCAATTCTATTGAGTCTGCTACTTTTTACATTACCTCTTGGTGCAGTGCTGTTGATTGAGATGCGATACTAGCAAACGGAAGTCATGGCCCCACAGTCAGAAACCTGTAGTCTGAAACTATTTCTTTGACTTTTTATTGCTTTCAGACCACGTCGCTAGCGATTTCATGCTTACCATCGAGGACGCTTTAAGTTTCGCCATACCTTGATTTTATTCCGTCCTCCGCCACTGATGGTTGCTCCATGCTGGAAAGAATTTTAGCGGGTAATTTTCTCAGTTCTTTCTAAATGTTCACTAAAATGGTTGTGAAAATCTCCAGCGAGATCCTAAAATAAACAAGCACCCAAATTTCAGCCCATGACCATTGGGGGTCTAAGGACAGTGTTTGTCAGATCTCAGTAGATGGTGTTCATTTCGTAAGTGGTAAGCAGTAACTGCACTTGTCATGCTGTTGCCTATAATTCATTAGTAACAAATTGTTCTTGGCTTGCAGCTTCCTCTGATTCTACTGCAAGATTATGAATGATGTCAACTGGAGAGGCCGTCATGGGCTCATGACCTGTCAGGAACATGACAAAGTAACTCTCTGCTGCACTCTATGATCGTGCTGAATCACGAGGCAAGCTTGTGCGCACTGGTGATCTGAACACAACCGTGCAGTTCTCAGCTCTGTAGCAACTCGAGGAAAAGGGATCAATATTTGATTAATGTAAATGTAACAGTATGTACAGCCTTTGGTTTTGTGTACAAATGGCATTCCATTCCCAGGGTAATGTCGATGTATGCTTTCTGCGAAACCTAAGCAATCTGTTACTACCCTAATTCCTTCGGTAAGGGTAGAGTTCTGGATGATATCTGTCAATTGGGAATGATATCTGGTTCTGCTGTTTCCGTTTCTGTTCTGATGCAGTGCACAAACTAATAAACATGAAAACGTGATAGGCAACCAAATAAAGTTGGATCGAGTCTGAACATGATTTATGTAGGGAAATAAAAATACAGTTATTAAAAGGAAAAACAACAAGATGTGATCACAGGTACTCCACTACAACTTTGATCTGGTTGGTCTTCGGACGTTCCTTCATGTCCTCGAGCTGCTTCAGAACACGTTCCAGCGATTTGTTTTCCATACCTCTAAGCACGACCTCTCTAATAACACTGTCCAAGTTCTGCTGCATAACACTGTCCAAATTCTGCTGCTCCACTGCTGATTCCGACGGGACTTCTCGAGGATTCCTCAAGTTCCGCTCCACTCTACTCCTACCTGCCCTCAGGACATCTCTAAGCTCCTCCAAGTTCTGCTCTGCACATTCCAACAGGACCTCTCGACGATTCTCCAAGTTGTGCTCCTCTGCACGTTTCAACAGGATCTTTGTAAGGCTCCCCAAGTTCTGCTGCACTTTACGTTCCATCGGGTTGTCTTTTTTACCTTTGAGCTTGACCTCTCTAAGATTCCCCAAGTTGTCAATGCCGACAATGCTCGTGTCCATGTAAGAGAGCTCCAGTAGAAGCGTCTCGAGCTTTGTCATTGACCCTTTCTCAAATGTAACTACTTCCGGAAATGCTGGAGTGAGGCTCAGATGGAGGATCCTCAGGGCTGGGAACTCGTGTGTGGTGCGTACAACTAGTTCTCGGTCTTTGCAGCCCCAGTACCCCAGTTGGATGCTCTGCAGCTTGGGCAGCTTACTCAAGGAATCAAGTAGCTGGTCGCCAGCAAGGTTAGTCTGTTCCACCGAAAATTCCGTAAGGTGCTTGAGTGATGAGATCCAATCAGGAAATTGACTAAAGGGCCCAGACATGGTAAGACACCGGAGGAGTGGTGGCGGTGAGGAGATGTGAAGGAGAGAATTCAGGTTAGAGGAATGCAGATGGAGTGATCGGAGGGCGCATGTCTTGCTCAGGGAAGAGCAAAGCTGACGTGAAACCTCAATGTTGTACTGAGCCACAAAAACATATAGCACCTGCAACTGTTGCAACTCACCGATCTCTTTAGCAACCTGATAGTCCTCTTTGAGATAGGCCCAAACCACCTCGCGCAGCGCCTTCATGTTCCCTATCCCCTGTGGCAAAGTCCACCTTGACACCCTCATGCGCTCAAGCCTATGTAGCTTGGCCATGGTTGGCGGCATGGTGTACAACATCCTACTTTCAACTTCCAGACTCTCCAAATACTCCAGGTCGGTAATTTCACTAGGCACCTCGGTGATTCGTATGCCGGTCAATCTCAAGAACCTGAGAAGATACAGCTGGCAGACATATTTCATATGCTCATTTTGTAGAGCGTAGCAGTCTTCCAGATCAAGTACCCTCAACAATTTGAATTCACCTAGCCGAAGCTTGTCGAGGCTTTCCAATTGAAATATAGTCAATGATCGAACATGTTGTAGGTTCTTCTTGGCAATACTATGCTTGTCGTCACTGCCATGGATAGAGAGGCGACGAATCTTGCCACGTGGCAGTCCTCCGTGCTGCCACCCTACCAAGCTAACAAAGTTAGCATCTCGAGATTTGGACACCATGACCTCAAGCATCATATCGTGCACTCGGCACGCTTCGAACATTCCTGTAGCTGCAGGGAAGAAGCTTCTGGTTACCAACAGCTTGTCTGGTTGAATCATATTCCTGCTTATCAACTCATTGAAGTACTCTTCTGCAACATCAAACAAAGTCTGACCCCACTTCTCAGCAACCAAACCTTCAGCAATCCATCTATACAACACAGCCTATCCTTAGCAATCACATAATCCTCTGGGAAAATGCTCAAATACATCATACAAGCCTTTAGATGATGAGGCAGGTAGTCATAGCTGAGTGTAATCACTTGCCTCATCCCCTCCAGGGTGGGGTGGCTCTCCATCTGAGAACCAATTGACTTGGAAACTCTTTCCCACATTTCTACACTCTCGGCTGAACTGTAGCTTGCTAAGAGCCTGGCAATGCTGATAATGGCTAATGGCAATCCACCACATTTTTTCAAAATCATTTCCATGATGCCTTCTAATGCTTGTGGGCAAGCGCATGAGGAGCCAAATACTCTCCTCACAAACAGTTCCTGACTGGCCTCTGGTTTCAGGGGTTCCATAGGATGGACAAGGTCCTCTAAAACACTACTTGCACTGGCCACGGTCCCTATCCGAGTTGTCACTATGATTCTGCTGCCGTAGTTATTCTCTGGCAATATGACGCGGATAGCTTCCCATGCTGGTTGGCTCCATACGTCATCGATCACGATGAGATACCTGGTTTAATTGGACACGTTCAAGCTTGGAGTTATAAAATGTGTAACATGCAAAATAAGAAGTATAAAGAGCTGTTCAAAGTAAATACAAATTGAAACGATTAACAATAAGCTAAAGAGTTTTACTTAGTCACCGAAAATAAATTGGTTTCTCTGCAATGGCATCCAAGAGTTTTTTTTTTTCCACATGCTGCGGATGTGAATCAAGGAGCTTTAAAACAACATCGATACTTCAAGCACTATGGGGATTTTATTGAAAAGTTTTAGCTTTCAAATATATATATGAAACAATACTCTAGTCCATATCTATATTCTATTCTATCTATCTATCTATGCTATAAAAGAGCTAACGAATTGTAAAATATCTGTTACCCACAAATTCCCTACACACCTACGTTTTCCACCGTTGGGTATGTTTCAATCCTGCATCCAAAGGTTGATAGAGATATGACAAGGGGTCCCGAAATCTAAAAGGACGATACTTATGTGACGAAACACCCTTTCCTGTTGCCGATCTCCCTCGCTCCCTAACTTTTTTTACACGAGAGAACCTACCCGCCGCTCTTCGTGGCCACGTACCCCACTTGAACCAAAGCCCGCGCTTCCTCGCTCCCCTGCCCGCCTCCCACACGCGCGTTGCCCCGTCGGCGGCGTGACGGTTCCAATTTCCCCCCTCCGTGCCTCCTCCCACAATTTAGTAACCGTCGACGGAGACTCTTCCCTCTCCATCGCCGCACAACCCTAGGATGAAGCCGCCGAGTACCTCGTCGGAGACAGCACTGGCACCGTCCTCATCACCGCTCGCAACGAAAACCCAGGCGCAGCGTGGGGAAAGCGTCGGGGTTTCGAACCGCTCCATCGGAGAGACACGGCCACCAGCGGTCATCAATTCATCATCCACTCGAAGGCTCGATCGCGGTGCCCGGCGTGCGGGCATGCCCGCAGCGTCGCCTACTCCCGTTCCCTTCGAGAAGCAGTCCAGAAGACTCTCTCTGGTCTCTGCTGCTCGTGGGGGCTTACCATCAAGTCTGGTGCGTGGGGGTCTCTCTCTCTCTCTCTCTCCAAATCAGCCCAAGAACAAGACTTCTGCTGTTGCTACTCATCCGTTCCTGTAGCCTTCTTGTTGGCTGGCGGAAAACAATGAACCACGCGTCGTCCTCGCTGCTTCCACCATGGTATGTGAATATCTGAACCTGCCCACTCAAGAAACTCCAATCCATTCGTCGGTTTTTCTCGAACCTAGATTTCCTCTTCGAGTAGCCACGGCACAGACCATGGAGGTGACCATGCGGCCGGTGCAGCATGCTCGACGCCGCCATGAAGCAACGTAACCCAGATCAAAGATAGCAGCCAGCAGCAGTGAATTTAAGATGCAGGGTCGTTGCAAGCACACAAGGATCTCACTTTGCCATGCTGGAAGCCGCAAAGAAGGAACGTGACGCAGATCAGAGCGGCTGAATATTTGGTATGCTTTAGTACAAAATTTTTTTGCTAGTCTTTTTTCATTTTTATTTTGGCTGAATATTTAAAAACTATAGTAAATTATAAAAAAATCATAAAATAGAAAATTATATGTTCACTGTGTAGATCTACTCATGTGGAGTCCAACAAAATTAGAATTTCTATTTTATGAATTTTTTATACTTTTATGATTTTTGAAAGATTCAACAAAAATAAATTAAAAAAAGGAAAAGACAAAACCACCTCTAGCAAACCTGAGGTTACTGTAGCAAAACCTATGTTACTGTAGTAAACTGCCGTTCAAAACCGCCTGGGGAGTAAAATAGATGGTTTTAGAAAGTTCGGGAGGGTAAATTAGACCGTTTCATAGTTTGGAGGGTTATATAGTCCACTCTCCATAGTTGGGGGTGAAGTAGACTTTTTCCTATAAAATTTTGGATTATTTCTTGTTGTCTTCTTAATGCTGATGCAAACTTCTGTCTCTTAAGCTAGATGCAAACATTGGTTGTCTTTGTTTCATTGTGCTCAAGATGCAGTGGTGAAAATGAAAAATGCATGCATCCATCGAATGTACTCCCTTGTATTAAGAAGATTGTCTTATGATGTATGTTACCAAACTACCTATGTATTCTGACTTACAGTTTCTATATTGTGCATTAGAAAAATCAGGAATTACGGTTGCACCCTATGTATAATTAGCATATAAGGCCCTATTTGGATGCAAAGTATTTTTTTAAGTATTGGAGAAATACTATGGTTTTACAAAATACATTGGTTTTTTTAAAAGTTACTAGGTGTTTAGATGCAATAAATCTTGTAGTATCTAAAATCATAGTTTTGTTAAAACTGTAGTCTTTTTGAAGTTTTAAAAACTCCACTCATGACCTCTTTTTTCTAAACCACGGTTTTGTATCTCTTTGATTTATAAAACTGTAGTTTTGTGATATCATAGTTTCTAAAAACTGCATTATCCAAACAGATCCTAATTGTTTTTGTATGGCATTATGGTGCATTATGATCTTGTAATTATAATTATTTGATTTACAAAATTTATTTTTATTATTATTCATTAATAACGAAAAAAACCTTTTTAGACACGTGCGTGTCGCATGTGCATATCCACTAGTGATGTATAAAGAACCAAAAGTAATTTAGCTGCACAAACTTTTCAAACATTTTCCATACATTTTTAAGCTCTTCAGGAGTCATGACTGATGGAACATGGTAGCTGCTGATACGCAACAAGTACTTCTTGGGCTCTAGGACTTATATAGCAGTCCCATGGAAAGCAAAGGATACACGCTTTTATGCTAGGCTAATGAAGGTGAATCGAGATTTTCTCCATTCCAAAGGTTTCGCAACGTTAGATATAGCACCCAAATCAAGTTTTGAGAGAGAGCCAGTGGTCGGGAACATTCAACCCTGCAGACATAGTATTCATGCCAGAAATATTGTCATAAAACATATAGGATATCGTAGTAGAAAGTCGTCTTGATCTCCCCTCCAAATGTCTCTTTTCTAAGGGATCTTATAGGGACTAAATTAGTGCGTGGTGCAGAACGCATTATGTTTGTCTCTTTTTTTTAAAAAAAAGAGAATGCATTACATTACTTCCGTTAATGATATTACTCTCTCTGCGAGTTTCTTGTGGTGCAACCTGTTCATCGGAGTTCAATTTCTAGACTTGGCATGGTTGCTTGTATTTTTCTAGATTTATTCTAGAATTTCAACTCCTAGACTTAGCTCGGTTGCTCGTATTTTTTTAGATTTATTTTAGGATTTAACGGCTCTATACTTTTAGTGGTAGGCGATGTCCCCGTCGACAGCGAGTCACATGTGGTGATTTCATGAATCTTAATATCTGCCGATTTCGGTTCTTCAAAGGTGCTCATAGGAATAGGATTTATATAAATTAAAATGTCTTATAATTTACAATAGAGGGAGTAGTTTTACTTGATCTGAACAATCGGTTAGTTCTATGTAAAGTACCACCATCTTGCTTTAGTCCATAGCGATGTTCCCCAAATTAACAAAGGCTTTTGAAAATTTAAGGTGCCACTTGAAGCTAAGATCGTCCTAGTGTGCTGAATTTGATTTATTTATCATGGCACTACTCTAACTCCTACTGAAAGTGAACACCTAAATATGGTTAGAAGAAATATAGGCACGCCTAGCGCCTAGAGCTTTTGAAACGTTGAACGCACCATGTGGTCACTACCGGTAAAGCCCATATTGCACTCGGTGAAGGCTTTCCCGAGTAACATACTTGGCAAAGATCACTCATAAAAAAGGTTGCAAAGTCATCTTGCCGAATGCTTTTTTTCGGGTACTCGGCAATGACTTTACCGAGACTCGGCAAAGTTCGAACGGAAAAAATAAAAAATAGAAAAAAATTTTAATCGGGAGAGGCCCCCACCGTCGAAGTCGCAAGTCGCGGTATTTTTCACACAAAAATCACGCGCTTCACGGTCGGTGGGATTCAACCCCGCAACCTCTCCCTCGCGCGCCCCCTAACCAATGCACCATACTGTCACATGTGCCTAGATATAGTTTTGGTTCCTACATATTATACTAAACCGAGTGTAAATTACTTATTTAAGGCCCTAAATAAATTACAATAAAAAATATCAACTACAAAGTTTTATAACTTCTCAAGATCTACACTTTTCATTTAGAAAGTTTTCTCCATCTGAGATTGTTTATAAAATTTGAATTTCAAATTTAAAAAAAAATTCAGAAGTAGTTTTACATGACAAGATGATTTTAAATTAAAAAATTATCAACCATAAAGTTCCATAACTTTTCAAGATCTATAAAATTTATTTTGATTATTTTTTCATCCAAAGTCTTTTAAAAAAATTTAAATTTTAAAATTATAAAATTCACATGCAATTTTGCATGATAAAATAATTTTAAATTAAAAAGTTATCAACTATAAATTTTTATACCTTTTTGAGGTTTATAAAATTTATTTTGTTTGTTTGGTTATTTGTACATCCGACATGGTGGTTCTAACATTATTCACAAACTTATATCTCTCTCTTGTAGTTTCATAAACTACAAGAGAGATATGTAAGATTTATGAATAACTTTACTTTCACTTTGTCATATAAAGAAATAACCAAAACAAAAAGGGAATTTTACCATAGGACACTGCAAGTAACCACACTTTGCTGCTGGACATTAAAAAAATAAGATTTACTGAAAGACACTCTATTTCTTAATAAATTGGTTAGTGGACACCATGTCTAACAAAATACTGTTATAAAATAGATATAAAATTATATAAGTGCCCTAAAATTGTACCATAAAATATGTTACTCTACATGATAAGAACTACACAGTAATTTTACATTGAAAATAACTATTTTGCCTCTTCATAAATAAATAAATTTGATCGTAGTTAAATTTATTTATTTATAAAAAAGATAAAATAATTATTTTCGAGTGTAAAACATATTTTTTACTGTGTAGTTCTTATTATGTAGATTTTAACGAATTTTATGGTATAATTTTAGGACTTATATGGTTTTATATCTATTTTATAAAAAGTATTTTGTTAGGTATGGTGTCCACTAGCCCATTTGTCAAGAACTAGAGTGTCTTTCAGTAAATCTCAACTTTTTTAGTGTCCAAAGAAAAAAATGTGGTTATTTGCAGTGTGTCTTGTGGCAAAATTCTCCAAACAAAAATTAATTTACTACTTTAAAATATGCTTTGAAATCCATCTTTGTCGAAAGTATAAAAACACTCAGGAACGACCTTTGCCGAGTGTGTAAAAAAATACTCGGCAAAAAGCTCTTCGCCGAGTGTTTGTCAAAGAAGTTTTTTTTGAGTGTTTTTTTATACTCGGCAAAGAAGGTTTTGCCGAAAGTTTTTTTTCCCGAGTGTTTTTTTTATTTGGCGTTTGACAAAGAGCTCCTTTACCGAAGTGCCAAAAAAACACTTGATCAACCACTTGACATACGGCAAAGAGTCAGGTTCCAGTAGTAGGTATATGTATCAAAACGTGGCCGACAATCTTTGTGGTCCTACTGCCGCTCAAACTATTTATTTTTTCGTGCAGCTGTTGTTGGTACGGTACTGACGGATAGAATCAGAAGCCTACATTTTAAAACTACAGTAAAAAAAAGTCCAACAGATAATTAAAATTATCATAAAATAATATAAAAAGGGTAATTGGTTTGGGGATATAAACGTTATTAAGGGAGTTGCTATATATATATATATTTAAGGTGTCTAAATTTCCAGATGATTCGTGCAACAATCTTATTCAACTAACTGCTAGTACAATTTAAAGGATAACTAACAAGAGATAATTTATAATTTTTTCTATAAGAGACTTTATTTTTCCAATGTACCAATGTCTCCTCTTTAGACTGACTCCAACCGTTCACACCCTAATACGTGACCCATCCTTCATTTTGGGTCACGCACAGCAGAGAAGGCACCGACCCAAAATTTTTCGTCTCCAACAGCCAACGCAAAAGACCCATCCCTGCACACGGCTCGCAGCCTCGCCGGCCACCGGCGATCATGGCTGCTGCTCCTCCACTGGTGGTCGCGGGCGCACTCTCCCCTGCGGCAGATCTGGTCGAAGTGGTTGGCGCGGCGCCCCTTTCCCGACGAATATGGCCGCGAATCCCCCACGACGGCGACGGCGATGAGCGGGGGCCCTCCACCGCCTCCGCCTAGCCGCGGCGGACTCGGCCTCCTCTTGAAGTTCCCCTCCGCCCGTGCGCCGTCCAGCCTGGCCCGATGGACACGCCACCGCAACCCCATCAGCAGAGGTATGGCATGCACTTCTCGGGTAGGTGGGCCTTCTCCTCTAGGTGCCAGAGATTTGGGTCTGCGGTGGGAGGTGACCTTTATTTGCGTTCCCTCTCTCCTTCGATGCAAAATGCATCCTCTATTTGCCTATCCTGTCGGAGGATGCCTTTTCCCCTGTGCGCCACCCATTTTAGGTATAGGTAGTGTGATGGGTAGCTTCTTGAAGACAGCCTTAGGAACACAACTTTATTTCCATCGAAACTCAATTGATATGCATTATTAATCGCTAGGGACGTCAATAAGTGAGAATGCATTGTACGACATGCATGGTTACTACCTTAAAAGGCAAAGTAGAACTGTACTTCCTCCGTTCCAAAATGTACGTTGTTTTTGTTTCCGAGAAACAACTGTCGGTAATTTTTATAAATATTAAATATCATCAATTAGTATTATATTTAGTATCATTAGAAAGATCTTTGAATCTAGTTTTTTTAAAAAAATATTTAGAAACACAAATATTGTACGTATTTTCTACAAATCGAGTTAAACTTGTGGCACGAAAACCAATAACGACAGTTAATTTGGAACAGAGGGAGTATCTATCATCCCGTGCTGCATGTCCAGTACTCCCTCCGTTCCAAAAAGATGTCGTTCTCGCTTTTCGAGAAACGACTGCCGGCAATTTTTTAAATAATAAATATCATCAATTAGTATCATAATTAGTATCATTGTAAATATCATTTTTTTCTATAAATCGAATCAACTTGTGGCACAAATAATCAAAACGATATTTTTTTTTTTTTTGGGACGGAGGAAGTATCATTTAAAGATGATGCATGCTGAGCAGATTTCAAAATTTTATTTGAGGAAGAAAGGTTGTCTATTGTTGTATAGTACTCCCTCCGTCCCTTTTTTATTTGTCGCCGCTTCCCGAGACATAAATGCCGATAATTTTAATAAATAATAAATATCATCTATTACTATTATAATTAATATCATTGGAAAGATCTTTGGATCTAGTTTTTTAACAAAATTATTTGGAGATATAAATATTATACGTATTTTCTATAAATTAAGTCAAACTTGTGGCATGCATCCTACGACGACAAATAAAAAAGGACGGAGGGAGTACCTCTTCCCAGTGAGCTGCTCCTTGAGGTGCCTCGACAGGTCTGCCACATTCATATCGTCAATCTCGTCGATTTCGAGTTTGTCGATCTGCTTGAGCACTCGGGCCAGTAGTCCCTTCATGTCCTTTCCGGCATCGAACGCCTGTGACACCGACACCAGCGCCTGGCTCTGGAAGTCGGTGTCCAGCTGCCGGCACAGCTCCACGGCCAGGGTTGTCTTCCCCAGACCTCCGAAGCCCACGATGGAGAACACCTTGAGCTTTTTGTCATCCTCAACCTCAACACGGAGCTCCTTGATCCTCTCGGCCAGTGGGGTGGCTTGTTCCCTGATGCCGACAAACTGATCATCGGGGTTATTGGCACGGCGGAGGGCACTCGCAGACACGGACGCCCCCGAGACCGGGGCGAACCATGGAGACCTGGGTAGCGCCGCCCGGTCGATGCCGTAGCGAATGCGGCGCTCGCTGACGGCGCTGGTACGAGCCAGAAGGTCCTTGACGTCGGCCGCAAGCGCGTGTCGCAGCAGCAGCTTCTCAATAATGGAAGGCAGCTGAAGCAGGACCGGTCGTTTGACGCGGAGCCAGTAGGTGTCGGCGCAGTCCTTGGCGTCGTACGCGAGCTCGCGCACCTGCTTCTCCCACTCCCTCGTGAGGTGGTCGACGGCGCTCTGGTCCGCCTCGGAGATCATGCGGAGGACGGCGTTCATGGTGGACAGCTCGTCCATCAGGAGCACCACCTTGTCGCCGACGCCGCGGATGTTCTGGATCTCGTCGACCACCAGCTGCTCCAGCCTGCTCACAATGCCCTGCACTACGCTATCCATTAATTATCTCTCTCAGTCGATGTGTATGAGAGCAAGGTGGTGGATGGATACGGCCTCGAAGCTTTGGTTGGGGGAGGCTGCACGCGCTTGCGTGTCACTTATATAGGCCCAAAATTGCCCAAGAGGTTTACGTTTTACATTTATAATATGCGGAGTTTGTTTATGACTTGATTTACAACCTAGTACGATGTAACAGACTCCTGTCCTTCTATAAACAAAGGCGAATAACAACCTGATATCATCAGACAATAAAGATAACTATACTACTTCCTCCGTCCTAAATTATAACACGTTTGATTTTAAAAATTTATATAAAATATTACTTTTTGTTTTTATCGTAACTTGCTTTATTAATAAAAAGTTTGTTAAGAATGACTTAAATTTGACTATATTTATGTAAACTGTTTAAATAAGAAGAATGGTTAAATTTGAAGTCAAAAAAATCATACGCCTTCTAATTTGAGATGAAGAAAGCACTTTCAAAAACAACAACAAGAACCACATCACTGTTGATTTGTTTGTTTCGGAGTGGCATCCAACATCCATTAACCCTCGATCCGTGTCCTCTATGAATTTTACAATCTAGAGCCTACCAAAATTTACCACATCAAGAATTACAGTAAAAATTTAATAAGTCATGATTTTAGCACGTATTTAGTTGGATACTAAATTTTACCAATTTTTTACATTTGTCTTGTCAAATCTTTAGCAACTTTTTTACCTAACTTTTTGCACTTTTCAAATCCCTTGTTGCTGTCCTCTCTCTGCTTCTCTCTCCATAGTACAGAATAAATACCGGTGGAACAAGTATCGGTAGCTGCAGTGTATAGAATGATGCTTAAAGCTTGTCTCTAAGTTTGAAACACCACTCAAAACCAACACTATGGAAAGCCTAAATCTGGACAACAAAATGTGTATGCACGTACTAGAAGCAGGGGCAGTAGCAAGCTATGGGCCTTTTTGCTACAGCTCCCAGCCCCAGTTTCACTTTTAGTTTCTGCGGAGCTCACCAAATGCTGAAATGCATCTAGATTGTAGTGGAGATTGTCGAGAATCACTTCTCTATTTTTTTAGACAAATGTAGTATCTGATTACCCGATTGGTCGCATACCATACCTAAAACTAATCATGTACAGATTTCTACTAAAACTAATCAGAAAGGTGACTGTCTCTCATTTTTTTCTTGACATACTCTCCATTCATTCTATAAACTTAATATTTTAGGATTTTCCCGGACATGCTAGTATTGAATGGCAATTACCCATGTATCCTTATTCATTTTAAGTGGACCCCACACTAATTAAATAATGGGACACTTATTAAAAGGAATGCATAAATGCCGCAAATACTAAGGCCATGATTGAGATTGCTCTAGAAAGTCTGCTCTAGACTCCACTGTAGAGCAGCTCCATAGAAAAAGGAGTTTGTGGAACACCCCATTAAGTGTCCTCACAACTATCTTTTTTCCCCGCAAGCTGCATGTGTGAAACTAAACATGGTTGACCAAAAAACATGAAGCAGAGCTAAAAAAACGTGGAGTGGAGGAGTCCCAAACACCCCGCTTAAGTTAATATGAGCTAAAACATCAATTTTTCTTGGACGGATTTTGAATCTTAAAACATAACTTTTTTTGATAAATTTTGAATCCTGAAATACAAAGTTTTTTAGGACAGAGCGAGTAATACCATTTAGATACTATATAATCTCGTGATAAATTTACCGCACTCTCTCTCTCTCTCTCTCTCTCTCTCTCTCTCTAATTTGCATTGCAGCTCTGTATGTTTCTAAAATGTAGTTACATGGATCTTAGATTTAGCTCATCAAGATATATTATCTCATGTTGTATCATTTTTTGACATTGTAAAACAATATTTTGGCTTATAACTTGTGATCTTATTGTTATTGTATTTTTTTCCACACGTCAAGTTCAAACCCTAATACTTATCATATCTTTTATTAAAAAATTACCAATATTATTATGTTATAATGTTATGATCATAATGTATAAGCTTATCTGAAGAAATAACTTACAAAATTTATTGACATAGAGTTTTGATATAATTTTTTATAATGATTTGTCAATGTTATTGGCGCATGGGTTGTTAATTGAACATTTTAAAATCATGAAACTATAAACATAAATACTCAATACACATGTATTGCTAATGTATATTTACATTGAATTTAATAGTTGTATATAACTAGGCACTTCAAAAAATATAAATTTTTTCACAATAACTTATGTCGGTAATTTAGATGTAGATGTGATGTGTACCTTAATTTAAGTTTTATAGTGGTATAGGTAATTTAGAAGCAGACCCTTCCTGCCTCGCTCATCCTGTAAATATATAATGTTTGTGCATAAGAACACGTTTGGTTCAACTAAAAAACCGTTTCAACTTATTAACCAATAGTATTTTATTCTCATAGAAAATTAGCTGTTTCAATAATATTTTGGTTTATTAGCCGATTTATAAGTTCTACCAAAGACTCAGGATGGGTGTGGCCGTGTGGGTCTGTTCGTCTTAGAGAGTGGAGACTGTGATGGAGCTAGAGGGAGGACACAGTCCTGACCTCTTCTTTGGCTCTCCTCTCCTCTCTGCTGCGTTGTGCTTCTTGGTGTGTTTGTTGTAGAGTGATATCCACCGTCCAGTAGCCCCTTGATCCGCGTCCTCTCCACATTTTACAATCAAGACCGTCTATTCTTCTCGATCGACCTTACCCTCGATCCGTGTCGTCTCCACATTTTGCAATCTGTAACCATTTTCTACTTGCCCGGCGCAGGCCTTCGTTCCATTGATTGCTGTACTGAATGCTTGGTGTACACCTCAGTCCCAAAAAGCTTGTGGAGTACTGTGGATATAAAACTGCACAACGAAGGGTGCATGGCTCCATGCACGTATTGGTGTCAGTAATGAGGCGGGCGGCCAGTGTGGTCACCGGCGGAGCTAGGTGGGGGCTATACTGGGCCATGGCCCCCCCTTGCCTCCCTGCACGCTCACACGTTGTCTGTGGCCCTTCCTGGCTTGTTGTTCGATGGGCTGTCCCCGTTCGTCGAGCCTGCTGTCGGCCGTGCCCGTAGAAATAGGCCACGAAGCCCACCTGTCTTCCCGTGCATCGTTTAGCCCTCTACAGCTCTCTACTTGAACGCTGTGTCCGTGATTTCGTGAAGGTTGAACTACTGTGCCGCTGTCCCTGCATGCGCTGTGAAGTTTGCAAGTAGCAGTGACCGACATGCATGACCCAATCGTGTAGCATTCCCTCCATCTAAAAAGAATAAAAAAGCAATTGTGTAGTAGTACGTGCTCTCACCATTGGGCTTAGTCGTTACTCCATCACCCTATTTTCTTTGCTTCTATTGCTATGCGCCATTTTGAGTCTTGTTGACTTTTTTCTTTCTAACTTTTCAATCGATAAAATCTACATGGTGTGCGTAATAGAAGTGGCTAATTGAGTAATATTTTATTGTTAATCTAGATCTTATATTGCGTTTTTAGAGAATTTTTATGCTCAACTATTTTGTTATCAAATGTATTTTTGTGTAGTGTGACTTAATTATAAATACTAACATTGTTTTTTTCACCACTTACGTACATAGAGATTGAATTGATAAATTGGCCCCCCCTATGTTTTATTTCTGGCTCCGCCACTGAATGTGGTCCTTCTGATTTGTGGCATGTGCGCTAGCTGCTTCTTATGCTACGTTCGGTTGTTGGGAGTTCAATTCAGTCCATTCCCCTGCACCAACTCAATTTCTGTGACGTTTACTTCCCTGCCTTAGGGCACGTACAGCGGGTCCTTACACCCCGTCTGTATGCTGGTTTTTCTTCACACAACCCCTGCAGCCTCGTCGCTTCATGAAATGACGACGGTGGGCTTGTGCTCCAACTTTTATGCATCTTTTGTTCTCCCTTCTAAACTTTAGTCTATATCTTATCGAATGTTTGAACATTTATCATTAAATATTAAATATAATCCAAAAAATAACTAATTATATAATTTATAAATATTTTGTGAGATGATTTTTTTTAAAATCTAATTATTCTATAATTTAATAATATTATGTTATAATAAATATGTGCTAATAATAGATTAATTATACTTAATTAAATAGCCTTTTCAGGATTTACCGGCGTTATACATTAAGTGGTATAAAGAACGCTCCCGTCGACGACGAGGTGCCGAGTGGTGACCGGGGAATCTCCGGATCTGTCAATTTGGCTCAGTCCTTCGAAGGTGCTCATAGGGGTAGGTTTTGCGTATGCGTATTTATAGGGATGAGTGTACGTGCGTATTATGAGTGTTTGTGTTGTACTGTGTCATTCTCAAAAAAAAATTGGTCTCACATAGTACTAACGATACCTGTAATTGGTTTTTTAATTAAGTATCTGAACACTCCCGCATCCTCCGACACTCCGACCGGCCAAGTAGACTTTAATTATCTGAACACTCCCAGCCGCGGTGCGTTTGCGATATGCTGGCAGACGGGAAGGTGAGGAGCGGCCCTGCGCAGCGGCATGGCCCAGGCCGTATCAGCTGCGAGCCTGCGACTCGCCATAGCTCGTGAATCGTGATTTGTTAGCACACGGGGAGGTGATCGGCGCGGCAACGGTGCTGTATCCGGCAGCCGTGTTCGTTCTGATTTATTTTAGCAAGGAGCTAGTGACAAGGATATGAAGAAGTAGAATAATAAAATATAAGAGAGAAATAAATAGTGCAAGTTGTTCATATGATTTTTTACATAATGTCGAGAGTTCCCACTGTAAAATGGTTTACTAGCTTCTTCTTCAAGATGCCTACATCGCCTGGTATATTTATAAAGCCCATGTAAATCAAAATCAAATCAAAAAAATATGATTGAAAATTTGTTAGGTTCCTTTCAACTACTATAACATCGCCTGGTCTTTTTTTATGTATATTATTTTTGTTGAATATCTAGTGCATATTTTTTTAGAAAATGGATGTGCTCAATAAAATCCTGCAAAATTTAGGATAAGTCTGTGACACTATAGTAAAAAATTTCACCACCAAAAATAGCTTCCTTAACATATTGCAATTATATAATACATGACTTGTATCATGTCTTTTAAAAAAAATACAATGAAGCTCATCTTAATGAAATCAACATAATAGTATACAAAATGGAAAAAGTCTAGGTTACCCTCTCAACTATAAGGGGGTGGACTACTTAAGACCCCCCAACTACGAAACCGTTTATTCTATCCCCTGTACTTTCTAAAACCAGTCAAATTACTCTCTAAAACGGTTTTGAATGGTGGTTTTGCTACAATAACGTGGGTTTGTCTTTTTCTTTTTTATTTATTTTATCTAAATCTTTAAAAAATCATAGTAAATCATAGAAAAATCATAAAATTTTATTAGACTCCACACGAGTAGATCTACAAAGTGAATATATAATCCTTTTATTATAAAATGAATTATACTACTAGACTCCACTTTAGTTACTAAAATGGCCTATAATCATTTTAGCCAACACCACTGCACTCAACATGTTGAACTTCTTACATCAAAGAATTATATAGATAATATAGAGTGTTTATAATAAAATACCAATATTTTTTTTGAGAATGACACAATACAACGCAGACGTTCAAAATACGCACACACACTCATCCCTATGAATACATATACGCATACCCTACCTCTATGAGCATCTCCGAAGAACTGAGCCAGCCGGCAGATCTGGAGATTCTCGAAGTCACCACTGTCGTATATAATGTACAAATAAACTTATTTAAAGCAACAACTTACAAAAATTAGTTAACATTGATTTTTCAAAATGATTTGTCGATCAGTGTCATTGTCACATGGTTTGTTTAACGAAAAAATATTTTCACGATCATGAAATTGCCAAAATACTCAATACATATATATTATATTGTTAACTTATGTTGGTAGTTTTAGTTGTAGATGCCATTTGTTTAGATAATGAAACAAATAAAATCAGTGAATTATAGTGGTAGGTAATTTAGATCTAATGAAATCCGTCCGGCCTCACTCGCTCCTCCCTGCAAAATCAGGCTATCATAAAGCTATGCTCGAGCTGAAGAGGTGGGTGGAACGTGGACGTGGGTTTCTCTTCAAGACTGATGATAGATGGCGGAGATGGAGAGAGCTGGAGGGTGTGGGTGTTGTGCTACCTGTGCTTGTTGGTGTGTTTGTTGTGGAGAGGCATCCACCGTTCACTAACCCCGCGATCCGTGTGCTCTCCGTATTTTTGCAATCTACTAGACCGTCCGTTCTTCTAGGCCAGTCTACCCCTTGATCCACGTCTCCTCTGCCTTTCGCAACAGTGCTACTGTTATTTTTCCGGAAAAAGGTTACTTAAGCGAGGAAGCCCCTTCCTTTGATTGCTGCAAGAGTACTGTACTGATGTTTTCACAAAGAAGGGAAAAATGAATGCTGTGTACTCCATACACCTCTGTCCCAAAAGCTACGTAGTACTTGTACAGTTGTACTAGTTATGAATCCGGACAATGAAGGGTTCATGCACGTACAAGCAACAAGCGTGACATAACAGTAGGCTATAGTAGTACCACATGTGACATATCACATCATTCACATGGCAGCAGCAATGAGAGGCGGCCCTTGCGAGAGGACTTCACTAGTTGGTGCCTCGTGAGTTCGTGACAGTTGGAACTTGGAAGCCGGAACGCCCTGCCTCTGTATTAACGCTCGATAACTACGGCTTTGAACCGTCAATCATTTATTTATGAAAAGGATCTAAAAGCAATATAATTATCAATATAGGTTTATAGAGGTTAAATTGACAAACTTTCACAGGTTTTGGTGGGTCCGTAAGCAGGAATTAAATAAAAAAGAAACAAGATGGACTCAAGATGTCAGATTAAATCACGAATTCTAAACGAGAGACAACTCTAGAGGACATGAGAAGACACCATACCGCGGCGAGGAGACACCACACTGGCGGGAGGTGAGACACTACCGGCCCCACCTGCAGGCCGGCTAGCCCCCTAGCCCACCGTTAGCCTCCACCTTCCGAAGTCGGTTTTCCACCGCCTTAGAGTTTGTATCTCTGACGTCGCTTAAAGTTCGGTTTGACCCGAGGCTCAGGATTGACGCTCCGGCATATATAAGTAGTCATAGACCCCCCCCTCCGAGAGAGAAGCCCCCAGAGGAAGCTCCTCGTTATCTCTTTGCTCATCAGAAGCTAGGGTTTCTACCAGCGAACTAGAGAATTAGAATTAGAAGTCCAATTTCTCAAAGCTCTAGTGTAGACTAGCTAGGAAGATTCAAGTAGAGTTAGACTACTTCTCAGAATTCTAGATTCATCATTTGGATGCTGGTTGTATTGTACATTTTTTATTTCTTCTTTTTTTTTATTCTGGTCATTTTTTTAATCTTTTAATTGGATCAGTCCATTTGGGTTTCCGTTTACCATCTATATTATATATTTTCTTGTTTTTAGGATTTTATTGTCTCTCGAATACGGAAAAGGTTTGCACATATTTATATTGCAGGTGTACAAAGGAAAGGAGATAGAAGATATCTATAACTCCTATATTTTCAAATCCACTCAAGCCTATTCTTTTGATCCTAATTGGTTGAGAGCTTAAAGATAATATCATCAAAGGAGTTACTCCTACTAAGTCTCTCATTTATTTCCCCTTTTGAAATAGAAAAAAAGTCGTAGCATCTAAACCAAATATTATAATTAAAATCTAATTGCACCATAGTGTTCCTCGTAATAAACTCTTCAAAACAAGATCCCACATGAATATATTTCGATAACTTTTTTATAAAAATTTAAACCATTTCTAAAAAAAAATTCTTTTGTAAGGGAAAATCTAACAAAACTGTATATCACATGGATTACATGTGGTCCTCTAAAATATGCGTATAGATGAGATTTGCGTGATGTACAGTTCAAATAATTTATACCATGTCAATAGATACAACCTCCACAATTGATCTACTACATCCATATATATGTATCTATTAATTCATAGTTTGACCATTATAAATATTTTACATTTTTACTTCACACCGCTAAAGAACGCGCGCGGGGCATCCTACTAGTTACAATATAGCTCGCACACTCTAGCATTAACCCACTGGTCGGTGGCTTGCTTGATGGTGCACAACATTTGGGGTACTGTGGATCTTATATTATTTCTATTTTCCATCTGTTGGGTCCATTTTATATTTTCTATAATTAGCTAGGTATTGACTTCTTTATAGCAAATAAGTGCAAACATTATAATTATTTCAATAGCTAACTCTATCATTGGAAATAAAGTTTTAACATTTAAGTTGTTGATAGTTTTTTTATTAGAAATTGAACCTAGTCTTATGAATAAATCAATATCAATCAATGGTCCAGCTAATCAATCTATAAATTGAAATTGAGCGGTCCTTGAGAAAGCCAACATATAGAATATTGAGAGAGCTCTTGTGTCATAATCAGGGACATAGCGGTCCATCCCATTTTTCGTCAACTCCCCTAACTATGGTGGAAAGTTGATGTATATATATAAGCTAGAACAACTCGCGTCTACTAGCTAGTGATGGATACATGTTTGGGTTCTAAGCATTGAATTGCGTCCTTCATATCTCATATATGACCCGAACTCATGACCGGCGCTCGTAAAAGTTAGAAGAATTCGTGTCTAGTGTTAATATAGAGTTGGATTCCAATACGTATCGGGTTCTGTTGTAAGGCATGTTTACTAGCATGATAACTACAATCCAAACGACATTATCCTCATGGCATCAAATTAAATCAAAGAGTCAGATTCCAATACGTATCGGGTTCTGTTACAAGGCACGGGCATGTTTGCTAACATGATAACTGCAACCCAAACGATATTGTCCTCATGGCATCAAATTAAATCAAAGTTACTAAGTATCACAATTCTCATCTCATGGCTAGCTAGCTAAAAGGAAGCTAATTATTTGGCGAAGAAGTGATCCCAAGGGGGCTCTCCATATAGGGCACAAAGTTGAAGTTCCAGAGGTTCTTCTGTTTCCGCATCCGATGACCCTCAGACCCTGGTACCTCATGCCAAACCATATTCGTAGAGGTCGAAATCACTCTACAGTAGGTTTATTAGTAGTGTTTGCTTGTCTTATCAGTTAGACTTATCAACCATTGAACAATATTTCTCTCTTACAATAAATCAGGCGGCTTTGTATATGACCAGCCGAACAACCCGACTCGAACTGTTCGGCTGATCATATAAGCTGACGGATAAGATAAACCGATTAATTTGTTGTGAAACGACAGCCAGCGTGCAGCTTCAATTTCCAAAGATAGGAAAACAAACGAGGTGCTAATGCTTATTTATGACCGGTTAAACGTCCTATATAAGCGGTCCTGCGCTGCGTGCGTCCAAACGCAAAACAGAACGGAAGTCTCTGTTGAGCAGTCAGCGTTGAACACAAAGTAGCTAGCCTTGTCGTGCTGTTGCTTGCTTTGCCTGATGCCTGAATGTTGATGGATGCCGAACCTGACCTGTACTGTACGTACCGGTCGGCGTGTACCGCTCCAGCGCCGCCGCCAAAGGCCAAAGCCAATGCAAGTGTGCGTGCATGGGGTCAGGCGCCGATCCACAGCTCGTCCGATCCTGTGCTTCGTCGATACGGCATGCGATGGCATACGCTTGCTGGGGCGGGCTACTCTACTCCCCTCTCGGCTCTCGCTCTGCTCTACTCTGTCCTACGGAACACGGATGCATTAAAAAAGGTGTGTATGTACGTTGACGGTTGTACTGTGCTAAACTGAATGGTTGGACTCGGGCCGATTCTTGTTCTCCACCTATGTCGTGAAATCAGCCACCTCAGATGCAGAGGCAGACATCATGCAGTCAACTCATCGTATGCGACGGGTTCTTCTCCTTACCTTGAGCGATCGAGCTTCACCTCTTTAAGATGATGCTGTTGCCAGTATGTACTGTATATATGCATTAGTTACTGAATAAATTGTTCTTGGCTTATTGCTGTTTCCTCTGATTCTACTGCAAGATTATGAACAATAATGTCAACTGGAGAGGCTGCCTTGGGCTCATGACCTGTTAGGCAAGCTTGTGTGCAGTGGACTCTCCATGATCGTGCTGAATCATGAGGTAAGCTTGTGTGCAGTGGTGATCCAAAGACACTGCAGTTTCCAGCTCTGTCGTAGCAAGTCGAGGAAATGGGATTGATATTTGATTAATGTAATGTAACAATATGTACAGCCTTTGTTTTTTTTGTGCAAATGGCATTCCAGTCCCGAGGTAATATCGGTGTGAGCTTTCTGCGAAACATAAATGAGCTGTCTGTTACTACCCTAATTGCTTTTTTTAGTCTCCTTCTGGATCGGATCTGTTCAGCTGATTCTGTTTTTGTTGTACAAGTTGGGTACTGTTAGCAATCAGGTACGGAGAAGGGAATTTGGGGAAGGAGCAGAGAAGGGGATAACGAGGAGGACAGATTCAGTACTTCAGAGAGCATGCTTGTTAGTACAATCTTTCATACACCAGTCTGGGTGCGTGCTGCAAAGGGGAGAAGGCAGGTCGACTGAGATGGGGACGACCTATTCAATTCAGATATAGGGATGGAATGGAAAATTCCATTTTGCCCTTCAAGGATGATGATAAAATTACCGTTTCACCAATAAACAAAAAAAAAAATCAAAAGTAAATTTGGCTCCATAATTTTTTGATACTAATCCCATCTAATTTTGGTATTATCCCCACCTATTTAATATCTCTAGGTACCTTCACATCGGTACCTTCTATTTTTAACTATTTGATCTCGATCTATGAATGGCTCATATTTTTTTCAACCATTATAAAACTAACAAGCTCTGGCTGCTGAGAATAGATTTTACATGAATGAAAGAAATATACCTGAAACACAATTAAAAACTTCTACTCATTGAGCATTTTGCAAGAGGTTGCGAGAGAATTTTCCAACAGAGTGAAGGATTTCCAACTATGTCTCGGAAGGATTTGCCAATGTTTTGCAAAGTTGGTCCAACCGTAGGCTTGAACATAACAGCACTTTAGCCGTACTTGTAAAAGAGTTGTTGTTTCAGTCATGCTCTGCTGTTCAGATAAATTACCAACTACGGAGTGTACCACACAAGCAAATCATATTACTACTGCATTATTCGGTTACTCTGCTCGCATACTTTATTAAGCCATGCTATTGTGCCTTGGCACGATTGTCACTCCATCCTGTGACGCCCTTTGTTCTTTAAAGCAGCAGATGTTCTTTTTCTTCTTTGAACATGGTACGTTGCGTCCCTTGAGTATTCTCAGCTTTATTCTTTACCTGTAAGCTGAGAGATGCATTCTTCTTTTTCCTTCGCGTCTTGTTGATTGCACGCAAAGAATATTGCTCCTCTCCTTAACTGTATATAAGACTGAGTACTTCAGCAGACAGATGACTCCATCTTCCCAGCTACCCGTTTTGCTGCCTGCCAGTGCCACCAGCACTTTCTCGTTCACTCATTGAGTCATTTCCAAGCTAAATCACTTGCATAGCATTGTCCTAACCAAGTGAGTGGCTAATAAAAAAATACATCCATCCTCCGCAAATCCTCCCACCACCACCAATAAAGGATACCTATTTGCTTTTTATTCTCTTGTAACAATCAGTCTTTTTTATTGGATGATCCAGTTCGCTGCTTTGTTAGCTAGTCTGCATTATTTCATCAATTTTTTCCTAATCAATTAAAGTATATAAGTGATCACTGCCATTTCTTCTACCTAATGTTGTTTCCCATTACCTTTCTTCCAGATCTTGTCGTTTTCTCAGCCCCCTTTTCTTCTCCTTTGTGATCAACTGAAAAAAAATCTTCGATTTCTGCTGTTCTTTTGTATAATAACACCCTTCTCATGGCACGGACTCTTTTTTGTTTGTTTGTTGGTTTCGTCCTCGATGTCTAGCAAATTAATTGTTTCATCTAGTGACAAATTGATGCATAAAAAAAATCCAAGCTCCTTCAAAGTGAAGCTCACCAAGTCACCTTAGTCATCGAATTCTACTCTAACACAAGGTAAAAAAAAAAAAATCCTCCCACCACCACCAATAAAGGATACCTATTTTATTTCTTCCACCCAGTGTTGTTTCCCATTACCTTTCTTCCAGCCCTCATTGTTTTCAGCCCCTTTTCTTCTCTTTTGTGATCAACTGAAAAAATCTTCATTTTCTATTGTTCTTTTATATAATAACGCCCTTCTTACAGCATTCGTCGCTCTTAATTTTTTGTTTGATGATTTCATCCTTGATGTCTAGCAATGAATTGTTTCATCTAGTGACAAATTGATATATCAAAAAACAATTTCCAAGCTACTTAAAACTGAAGCTCACCAAGTCACCCTGAGTCATCGAATTCTATTCTAGCACCAGGTAAAATCTTCATTTTCTATTGTTCTTTTATATAATAACACCCTTCTTACAGCAATGACTCTTAATTTTTTTGTTTGATGGTTTCGTCCTTGATGTCTAGTAATGAATTGCTTCATCTAGTGACAAAGCTCACCAAGTCATACTGAGTCATCGAATTCTACTCTAGCACTAGGTAATAATATCCTTACTTCTTGTTTCATACTCCATCAAATATGAAAGATAATGAATTTTTAGTTGTCCTAAGTCAAACCATCTTATATTTGACCAAGTTTTTACAGAAGAATGTTAACTTATACCACGTCGCAATGATAAATTATAAAAATACATTTCATAATGTATCTAATGTTGCTTATCTGTTGTCGTAAATATTTTAGTTTTTTTTATAAACTTGGTCAAATTTAGAATAGTCAGAAGCACTGAAAAATCCATTATATTTCATTTTAATGACAGTTGACAGAGGGAGTAATTACCTAACGCTAAAAAACTCAGTATAGGAGAATGATTTTGGCTTGGATACTTTGTCAATCAATTAGTAGTTAGCTTCTTCCCATGCACCCTAGCCTCAAGATGGACATAGATATACAAGCAGGTTTGTGGTAGGGGCTATTCGTTTGGGAACTCTGTGGGGGCATCTTGCCCTTATCGAGGATGACATGTTTGTAAATGGCCTAATCGGCGAGGACACCCCCTCCACCGCCTCAAACGCCCCTCACCTCCTCGCCATATCACTCCAACGGCCACCACCATCCTCGAAACTCCATAGGTGAAATTCACCTTAGGTCTTATTTAGCTGCACCTAAATACATTTTAATTCCTATAGTTTTAAGGGGATTGAAGTGTATTTTAATTTAAAATTAAATATGCCTTAATTTCCTTAAAATCATAGAGATTAAAGGGTATTTAGGTGCAACCAAACGAGACCTCAAGGTCCTCGGTTCTGGCTGCGTGCCTCCGTGATCGCCAGATCCATTCGTCCGTTGCTAGCTTGCTAACGGGGCGGTTGCATGTGCAGGTGTCAACCGTGAGGGAGGGCAGATCAGATTACAGGAGATTCTCCGTCTTCTCAGGGATGAACACGTTGCATCTGCAGGCGGAGACCAGGGAGGGTAGAGCTGCGTGAGTCGAGGCGCTGCGGGTGGTCCCGAGGATGTCCTCCAGCGAGATGGTCGGGCCAGGGGACACCGAAGCAGCAGTGGCCGTCTCGACCGAGCGCCTAATTAAGGCAGCGGTTGCAGCAGGAAGGGCTCAGCGAGGCAGCCATTGCTGACAGCGAGAGGATTGTGCGAGCAGAATTTGAGGCTCTGCAGAAGCAGCAAGCGCTCCTCTTGGAAGAAACTCCTCAGGTACTTCCATAAACTATACCTGCGGATCCAACTTGTCCTAACAATATCAATATGCCATTCATGGTTTCATATGGACTGTAATGCCGAAGCTGAAAATATAGGCAAGGTTTTGAGTAATCAACTGATCATCCACTAATTAAATTGCTGGTCTCGATGTCTGGGAGTCCATTTTAAACTATTCGACCACCCAGCTTATAAAAGGATATTACGTGGCTCCCTCTAGCTATTGCACAACTTATTCCTTCTATGAATGCTAGTACACAATGCCAAGATTTATATATTTTCAAGTTTTATCTTATAAATAAAACTTAATAAAATAAAAAAAACATAGCAATTATATTGCCGTGCATGAATGTAAAAATAAAATGTATCCAACAAATTAGCACAAATGCACCAAAAGGCAAACCTAATAAAACATGCGAAGAATGTTGTTTCTATATGTTCAGTTACTTTATGCCAAGAATGCTACTGCTTTACTAACTATCAGTTTAAATTATTTCTACCGCTGACAGGATTGGGAAGACATGGAGGCATCTTTTACATTTGATGAGACGTCATTAAATGAGTGGCGTAATTATCTTTGTGATATCAACTTCTGGTATGTTACCATCAATCTAGCCTAAGTTTTTTGAATCCTTGCAAAACAAATTTTTAAAGAAGGAATAGTTTTTATTCCGGCTTGAGTAAGTTTTAGTGTACATTTACTTATAAAGATTAGTTTAAATTTGTAGAACCTAATACAATCTTGATCGTTATGCACCCCTCCCCCTCCAACTGGACACGACTTCCTTATCAGTATAACGCACTTACAAATCATAATGGTTTGAGAGAGTGTAATGATGTGGCAATGTAAACTAAAATTTTGTTAAGATATGTAGCAAGGCTAGCTAGGGCATCGAGCGAAAAACTTTTTTCGCGAGCGGAACTCATTAGCTCTTTGGACTCATGATCGGCTCAACTCGACTCGAATTGGTTTGTTAGGATTTTCTAACGAAGTTGAGCTAAGCTTTTAGCTCACTAGCTATAATACGCTGGGCTCGTGAGTCACTGACCAGCCCAACGAATTAGAGGCAGCATCAGCCCACACAAGGACAAAAAGTTCACCCACCCACCCACTCACTGCTCCCTCTGTTGATTGATTGATTGATCCGTAGCTAAGTCTCCATCTTCGTGCACTTAGAGCCTTATAGAAATTTAGTATAATTTAGTGTTAAACTAATAAATTTAGCAAGTGAATATAAGAAAAATAGCAACCTTAAATTTTCTTCTTCTCCAATAATCCCATACAATAATAATTTTTTAAAAATTAAAGTAGGGTTTACATCTTTTTTATTTTTTTGGCGGTGTGGCCTGATGCCTGAGACGGCTAGGGCCGGCAAGGTGTGCCTAGCTTGAGGACTTGCCGGCCACTCTGTTCGCTCGAACCTTAGGAGCCAGGGATTATGAACTTGACCAAGTTCCCGTTTCCATGTTCCACGTTTCGGGGACGTTTTCGTTCTGGAAACATGAATGTTCCCATTTTTATGAGTAAAATAACATCCCAAGGGCGGGCGGATCGAATGGCGCCAGGGAACCAAATTGCGCCAAAAATATTTCTTGCACCAAAAAAAAAAAAACCGCTCGTGCCAGAGAAGTAGCGTGGAAACCTATCAATGGAGGAGGGCTAGGGTGTTCCTCAAGCCAGACAAGTACAATCTAACCATCGCTAATGGTAACAGTAACCCCTTAATCTTCATCTTAATTACCCATATGTGCAATTATGAAAAATAATGTAAAAAAGTAACCCGTAAGTTTATATCTGAATAAAATTACCCACCATGAGTACTAGAAATAACCTCAAGTCACCCTTAAATCTAAATTACCTACATCTATAATAAGAGAAAAATATCTCAAAATATTTCTATACTTTGAAATTACTGAATTTCTTTCATTGTTAATATAGAAAAAATACCTAAAGATACCTCAACATATACAACTGAGTCCCTAAATTTCCATCTAAATCACCCATCTATGCATATAAATAACCGAAAGTACTCAGCTTGGATCAGCTATCTGTGCAGAAGTGGGATCGATTGAGCCATGGTAGCCTCGATCTATCATATCCTAGCGAGGAGGAGGTGGGTTCAATCTTTGTTGCTGGAAGGGTGCTTAGGTGTGTGGCAATCGCGAGATGGAGGGTATGGGGCGAGGGGGGGGGAACGACAGCTGAGACAAGATTCGACTCTCGGACGAGAATGAGGGTTGTTTTTATTCAACGTGGGAGCCATCCTATGAACCACTTTATGGTTTCACATAACCATAATGTTGCTCAAAATTAGTCCTTGCTCAAAATTAGTCCATAGCTATTAAAATAATACCCACCAGCTAGCTAAAATACTGTGAGACCAGTCTATAGAGAGATAGAGTAGTCCATCCATTCTCTCCTCCGGGCTGAGCAGTGGGCCGACATTAGCTCACAAGAGCATATTCACAAGCCTGGTGCCCGCTAGCCGCGTATATGTGGTGGTGATCTGCATCAGCTCTTGTCACATGCATGCATGCATGCAGTGAGTCCGTGAGACATGGGGCCAACAACGCCTCACATTTAGCTTGCCTCTGTTAATTAGGAGCCTTGTCTCCTAAAAGCACTTTTGTATTAGTGGTATTTCTAGATGTAATCACCTAAGCCTACCACCTCAAAATATATATTTAAGCCCAACTGCATATAGAAATTGATTCAAAAACAAAATTGTGAAATAGGATTGGAAAATTTTCGCATGTCACAAGTCACAAAGTTTTTTCGTATAGCGTATTATTTTCATGGGACTTCTCCCTCTCATACGATCCTTTCTTACCATCCCACAATATATATTCATTATTAATAGTGTTTAGATAAGCTTTCCTTTTTTTTAACATTGTTGAAAGCAATTTCCGTGACTGTTCACATACCGAACTGCCTCTGGAAATGATAGTTTTTAGCTATATGGCTGCCTCTCCGTGATTGGTCGGCCGTCCTTGCTGGCGCCTTGCGGTGGCGGCAGCTGCCTCGGCCCGCTCCGAGCTTCTGGATGGGCGGCGCTGTCTACGTGGCGGCAGGCTAGTACGCAGCTAGGGTCGAGGGTGTTTCTTTTTTATAGGAGTAGGCAAAGGGGGTGGTGTGGGGGCGCCCTCTTTGGCCTTATTTAGTTCCATGCAACTTTAAATTGAAATTGCAAGTTTTTCCACTCTTTCTCCATCACATCAATTGTTTTTCCGCATGTAAATAGCATTAAATATAAATAAAAAATAACTAATTGCACAGTTTGGTTGTAAATCATGAGACGAATCTTTTGAGCCTAGTTGGGCCATAATTGGAGAATATTTACCACAAACAAACGAAATGCTTCTGAGGACTTTACAATCTCTCTCCTCTCACAAATTTGTTGCCGCATGTAAAGAATATTAAATATAAATAGAAAATAACTAATTACATAGTTTTTGTTGTAAATCACGAGACGAATCTTTTGAGCCTAGTTGGACCATGATTGGACAATATTTACCAAATAAAAACGAAGTGCTACAGGACTTTACAATCTCTCTTCTCAAAAAGTTTCGTGGAACTAAACAAGGAGAGCGAGATATATACTCTTCTATATCATAATTAGAGTATGTTTTAGGTATGACTGTGATTACCAAAGAGTCATTCGTGATTATCCATCCCCAGCTAGCCGGCATTAGCTCACAAGCGCGCACATTAGCAGTACGCAGTGATCTGCATCTGCTCTTCTCACATGCAGTCCCTGAGGGCTGATCAGGAGTTCCATGAAGCCAAGCTCAACTGCATGCTTGCTCAAATACTACTGGCCCGTATGTATATACCAGAGGGCTTCTAGAATGTTCCGAACTGCTGCACGCTGAATCGTGCCACGCCGCGCCGACTGCCTCGTGGGCCCAGCTAGCATAGTCCGTACGTACGTGTTCACAAAGAAACATACGTACTCCCTCCGTTCCAAATTGTAGTTTGTTTGACTTTTTTGACCTAAAGTTTGACCGCTTGTTTTATTCAAAAAATTTATGCAAACATAGTAAAATTTAAGTCATCCTTGAAGATTTTTTATTAGTAAAGTAAACTATAACAAAATTTATGATATTTGACACAATTTTTTGAATAAGGCAGTGGTCAAACTTTGGATCAAAAAGTTAAACGAACTACAATTTAGAATAGAGTAGTACGTATCACGCTAGCTAGGATACATGCATGTGCACACGCATCACGGCCGGCTCGCGATGTAGGCCGGATACGTACGTACAAATAAAGGCTGGCCGGCTTGCTTCTTCGTCCTGTACTCTGTAAATAAATTATATATACGTGACTCCATTCACTATATCTGGCCGCACACAATTAGCCAGCTCGATCTGCAGCACGTATCACTCACTACTACAGAATGGGCTTTTAGCCTCGGTGCCCAAGGCCTTTTAGTCCCGGTTCTAGAACCGGGACTAGGAAATCGATTTAAAAAGTCCGATTTTTAGTCCCGGTTCCCTCCAACCGGGACTAAAGGTCGTTATTCCAAAAAAAACGCGGAGCTGGGATTCGAACTCAGACCATCTGCTTTAGCCCTCGCTTGCACGCACTGACCATCTCAACCCCCGCGCATGTGACATGCAAGAGATACACTTTCCTTTTAAATTCGCTCTGGAGGCACCTTTTAGTCGGTTTGGGACACGAACCCGGACTAAAGGGACCTTTAGTCCGGGTTCGTGTCCCAAACCGGGACTAAAGGTTCCACCTTTAGTCCGGTTGGTATTACCAACCGGGACTACAGGTTAAGGACCTTTAGTCCGTGTTGGTAACACGAACCGGGACTAAAGATCGACCTTTAGCCCCGGTTGTTATTACCAACCGGGACTAAAGATCTTTAGTCCCGGACGCAAAAAAATACCGAGACTAAAACCAAATTTGTGTATTCACCAAAGGCCTGTTCTCGTAGTAGTGACTACTACGTTACCCTTGCTTCTTCACGTGCAATGCACATCAACGAAGCATGCACATGTTGTTTTTCTTTTTAATCTTCAATCTTCATATATGAATTATTGGCACATGCGAGAACATACATATGTATGCATGTATATAGAATTTTGAACTTGGCTGACAAAATTAAATCTAGCCAAACATCTTCTAATTAAAAAAGTCCAAATATAATTACCACCCCCTTCCAATTCAAATAACCTCCTCAATTAATATGTTAGATTTATTATTCATGTAATAAATCGATAACGTCATTAGACAGAGGATGTAACAAGAGCCAAAGTAACTTAAAGTAAGGTTCGTTTCAACTAAATACAATTGCATATTAATTAAAGACACACATATTATGGAGGTGACGTGCAAAGGGATAAATACTAGTATGGATATGGACTAAAAGAAAAACAAATAGAAGCAATAGGTTTATCACAACTAAATAAAAATTTATGGAGTATTTTTTTTTTTTTTGCGTTTTAGAAACTAAACAAAGAGATTGTGCGTCCAAAAGATAGGCAATTGTTGGCTCTAGCTCTAAGTATCATGCATATATCTCAATATTTTTCTAGCTAGCTCATATATATATCTACGGGTTTATATATATTATAGACTAGCTAGTGATTAACTAATATATATTCAGCCTACTTATTACTATATATAAGCACACAACTTGTTTGATCAAGCACTTAATGGACCCTTTTTATTGGTGCGGCTAGGCTGGATGGATACCTCAACACCCTTGCGTATCAGAACTTGGAAGCAAAACTCTGTCAGTATCCATACGTGCGATGGAATGTTGGGGTCGGAGCCACAGCATGTTTTGCACGAGCTATATCAAGCATCGCCCGGGATGCTATTATCAGGATAAGGGGTCCCTTTGATCTGGTAATAGAGGTGGACATGAAGCATGCAGCTGTTGTTGGAACGAGCCAAGGAGTTAATGGCAGGCTGGCCATCAAAGTGGCCCAACAGCTCGGGCTACTGGACCAAGAAGAGTACTACCACCTCTGGCGCTGGCTCAAGGCAGACGGGGAAGAGCTGTGGTACTATACCTATGGCTTGCAGAACGCAACAATCTCACTAGAGTACTTGACAAACGGATTAGCTGTCAAAATATTCCAAATATTATCTACCAAGAAATATCTGGCAGTGGTTGAGAAACTCGATGAGCCCATCGAGCCCAGCACGATGCTGATAAATAGTAACCTAGGGGGATCATTATTTTGTCTTCCTTCTCCTATGCTCACAGGCAGTTTTTGGCTCACATCTGCCACCTCCAAAGATGTCTACAATAACAGCAGCAAGCCAACTTATGATTGTCTTATCGGACCCTTATCTGGGGAAGATATGGTGAATCTTACTCTTTACTCACTGCATCAAGCGGCCAAGTACATCTTGGATGCGATGGGCGGCCACAAAGATGATGAGCAATATTGGCACCATGTGGCTGTCCAGTGCTTTCACTATGCCACCATGCTCCTTATTCCCCACTGCCGTCGTTCATCTTCTTCTCATCATGGAGAAGATGGAGGCCAGCAACAGAGCTCTACTGTTGGTTTAGCCAACGACATTATTACTTCAGATGAGCTGATACGTCAATGGTTTGCGCAAGGCATCCTTATTATTGACAAAGAAAGAATAACAAAGACTACATGCAAAGGCAACTACAGTGATATATACCAAGTTGGAAATGTTATCCTTGAAGCATTCCGAGAGTACTCCTTGCTCCCGCAGCTCCCATTTTCTCTTTCCCTTGGGAGAACTGAAAAAGCTGAAGAAGAAGCCATAAAATCTGCTGCACACTTTCTAGCATGTCACAACCTCATCGCAGAGCACAACACAACAGATGAACTTTGTGATGGAGACCATCCTAGGTTGGAACGCATGCAGTGGATTTTACATGTGGGCGACGGCGACCAAGGATGGCACTTAAGTAGGGAATGGTTGAGGAGTAACAGAGCTAGTAGCAGCCCCACCACACTCATTTTAAGGCATTGCTCACAGCAATCAAGGTTGCTCGCAATGCTTAATCAGTTGCTGCCTAAGCTCCCATTTCTCTGTGTTCTTGATCTCTCCTATTCCTCAGTCGAATCACTCCCTCCTTCAGTTTCTTGTCTTCAGATGCTACAGTTGCTTTACCTCTCGTATACTCCACTAAAATCACTTCCTCCTTCAATTTTATATCTCCAGAAGCTCCAATTTCTTTCCCTCAAGGGCTGCTATAATATGATAAGTCCATTCGACTTCTCAGATACTACTGATATCACAACAACTCCTCTACTTCTAGAAAACAACAACAAAACAGAAATAATTGGTTTGCTCCACCTTGATCTTTCTTACTCGAATGTAAAGACTTTCCATTATGCCTTCTTCCATAGGATGCCTAATCTACAAGAGCTATTGCTTCTCAACTGCTCTAACCTTGAAGAACTGCCACCTTCCATTGCTGCCTTGTCTAGTCTAGAAAAACTCGAGCTTAGAGGTACTCAAATTAAATCTTTTCCTCCTGGGAAAATATTTGAAGATATGAAGAAGCTTGGATCAGTCAAGATAATCGAGAATAAGGCATTGTTTTTTGCACCAGCAGGGTTGTTTTCTAAAGCAAGTGGGTTGACCGATCTACACATTGAAGGATGTGAATCAATTACAGAGGTAGAGGTAAACTTAGAGAGGCATCCAACCCTAAGATCATTCTCATTTAGTGGCGCATCTCATACAAAGCGGTTGTCCTTGTGTGGATGTAGAAAGTTGGAGTATGTTAACATTAAGGAGGTGGGTGCTTTGGAGGAGCTTGATCTGTCTGCTACGGCTATCAAGGAGCTCCCAGAGAGTATCCCTAATCTTCCCCAGCTTAGGCGATTGCTTCTCATGGGTGTTCCCTCCCTGAGACGATTTCCTTGGCATATGCTGCAGAGACTTCCGGAAGTGTTTTGCTTGGATCAATGCTCATCAGACAGAACCATCCTTAATCATTCGGATCATCCGCAAGTTACTCAACATGTGTGCATCATAAGCTCTGATTCTAGATTGTTTTATAGCTTCAATGATACCACAAAGGATTTAGTAAAGGCTGGAAAACTTTTGAAAACTTTCTATGTTCAAGTGACATCATGCAAGGCCACAACTAGCAGGAAGATACAGGATGGAGAGGACATGGTGACAACCAACAGACTCGAGGTGGCACCGGCAACTTATGCTGATGTAAACCATCGGTATATGACACATAGAGTCTCTATGGTGTCAATGGATGACGTAACTTCTTTTCAGGAGACTGTGCGTCACCTGGAGATCTCAACTGCTGATCAGTATCCCCTTGGTGTGGAGCATCTTCTGAAAGTCACCAAATCAATTAGCATGTGGGATGATGCTCATGTTTCTTACCTCAACGATCTTAGTGGTGGTTTGGATGAGTTGGAGGAATGCAGGCTCCGATGGTGCCATAAGATGAAGTATGTGTTTAATCGCGGGATATCGAGTCTGAAGAATGCATATGTCTCCCATCTCAAAATTCTAACACATTTCCACACTTCATGGGGTAATGGTACTGATTTCAATTCACTGAAGCACCTCGTCTTAGAGGACTGTCCGAGGTTGAAGGGCGTCTTGGGACGTGAATGTGAGCTAAGAAGCCTCGAGACACTGGACATCCTCTTCTGCTACAACCTTAAAGCAATCTTCCACGAGAACCATTACTCTTCTTCTAGGAAGAATAATTATCAGCTCCCGTGTCTCCGAAGGATACGGCTGCAGGAGCTGCCACGGCTGAAGCATCTCCACGTGGACAACCCCATCCTAACTGCGCCCGCGTGGGAGGAGCTCGACGTCCGCGGCTGCTGGAGCTTGCGCCGCCTCCCGCGCTTCAGCCGACAACAACCAGACAAGAAGAAGGCCGCCGTGATGGTGAGCGGCGAGCGGGCATGGTGGGACAAGCTGCGCTGGGATCAGGACGATGGCACAGACTCACACCGCGGCAGGTACGAGCCCAGGCTTCCCCCAGCTTTGGCTTCGCGCCGCGAGCGGGTCGTCATCAAGAGCTACCTCAAATGAATGAATGAATGAATATACATACCATGCATGCATGCCCGGTACGTCATGTAGTTTCAGTTTCCATTGTTACATATATTACTAGTTTTATTTGTTTATCCACCCGATCAGATCAGCTTCCAATATCTGTCCGTTCTAATCTATTTTGTCCCTTCCAAAGCAGCTAGCCAGCATCCCGACGCCGATTACATGCATGCATATGCTGCATCCAGATCGAGTTGGAGTCACTCACTCATCCTATCACCCCCATGCCTGCCTGTCAGCCTCTTCAGTTTCGTGTTCTTCGCCAACATTTGCGTGTACGTCTTCCATCCGTTCGTGACAGCTGAACCAGATTCCAGTGTGATTGTGGTGTGTGCAATAAGGTATGGTTTGTCACGCTGGTTCATCGAGCGGTGGCAGCCGAACCAGATTAATTCCAGTGTGTGTTACATATTGCTACATCGTGTGTCCATGTTTTATGTGTGCTTCCTTCATTTTCTACAGTAGTGACTTTTGTTGCCCGTGTGAAGGTAATAAGTTTGCTTGCTGCAACTGTACAGTTGCATGTATCAGAGTGATGATGCGCCATGCGCGTATATATGTTTTGTTCGTGTTGTTGAACTCGTCGTTATTTGATTCATCGTTCATGTACTGAACTGGTATGTAGTATAGTCTAGTGACTGAGTCCGCTCCGTGTGGAAGTAAAGCACGGGCATGGATTTATTGAAATCAAAGTTGTCCTTGCTCTTTAATTACTCCTTTTTCTTCTTCTTTATCTTTATTATATAAGGAGAAAAAGGGGTTACCCAGCGCTGCCATATGTTAAATCACCACACCGTGCTTTTATTCTTTAGTTACTCCCATTTTGTCTTTCAAAAGAAAACACACGCGCGCATGCACCTCTGCATGCTACGCTCAGCTGAATCAGAATAAAGACCAGAAATGACATAAGCTGTTCTGAAAATAAAAAGAAATGACATAAGCTAGAGCTAGATCAAAAAATGCCTAACACAATTATGATGATAATTCCTATTTTCAAAGATTGATCCATTGAATTGACACTAGCTTATTAGTAATAAGAAAAATGACTGGAATTTTACGAGCGCAAGAGGCACACAAGCCGTGCACAAATATATAGGCTATCACACACACTCAGCACGTCGGGCGGCAACAAGGACCAAAGGTACGTGCTTGTGCCTAACAATGCACCAAACACTATTTCATCATCCCGGTCTCTTCTACAAAGTCGTGTGGGAAGTCATCAAGGGGGACGTCGTGAACGCGTTTAACACGCTGTGGTCTTGAGACACACAAGCCTTGCACAGATATATATAGGCCACCCGTCAGGTTAATGAATTAAATAAATCAAAAGGCTATCACACACCGAGCGCGCCGGGCAGCAACAAGGACCAAAGGTATGTGCTTTGTGCCTGACAAGCACCAAAACACTTTCGTCATCCTGGTCTCTTCTACAAAGTCGCGTGGGAAGCCATCGAGGAGGACATCGTGAATGCCTTTACCACGCTGTGGTCTCTAGATGCCCCTAGTTTCCACTTGCTTAATGATGCCTTGATGATCCTTCTACGAAAGACCACTTCGCTTACACGTTTAAAGGATTACCACCCAATCAATCTAATGCATAGTTTCAGCAAGCTCTTTCGCCAATGCTTGGCCTGTCGTCTCGCACTGTGGCTGAAAGAAATCGTCAACAACAATAAGAGTGCATTCATCAAGGGTTGCTGCACAAGGATGTCACGGGCTAATGAACTGGACGGAATTGAGGACGAAAGCAGAGAGGATTCGAGAAGATAGCAAGAACAGAGTTAGTTCAGAGAATGGATTTCAGGTTCAGAGTTTTGGTATTTCATTTCATAGTCTGAACAATACAGCTGCCTCGGCTTATTATATATTTTCCGATTCGTTCGCAAGCAGCCATCTAAGCAACACGGCCCATGGCCAGCTAACAACTTACACCGCTCACATACAGGTCCACCTGTCAGCTCAATCCTCGTTCCCCTGTCTTCTGAATCCTTATTGTCGGACGCCCAATAATAGCTTGCGCCACACTCCTCCTTCGTATCCTGACAAAGGAGTCAAGGTCCCTACACTCATGGAGTCCTTGTTTCGGTGATTTGAGAATGGGGTTCAGCTTTAACAGCCATATATGGAAATGCATATAGTGTTCATGTCACAGTTATTCAGCATGACTTGTTTATTTTTTATATTTCATATGATATAATTGGCCTTTCTTGTAGATATCTAGCAACATCATCATCTGACCACATCGTAAAGATTTGGAATGTCGATCAACAGCTTCAAGATGAAAATAATTTTAGTTGGTAATTTTCTCAGCCTTTTTTCTCTAAATCATTCAGTAAAATGGCTGTGAAAAATCACTAAGCGAGATCCTGGAATCAGCGTCCGCTCAAGTTCTCAGGTTATCATCATTGGGTCTAGGGCCGTGTTTCTCACTTCTCAGTAGACCGTGTTCATTCGCTTGCTGCTTCCTCTGATTGTACTGCAAGATTGCGAACAATTCTAGATGCGAAAAGAAATGAACAGATAGCAGAGCCCGAACAGGGTTTAGGGATAGTGTTGGACTACCACTTGGATCAATCGTCGCTCCAATGCTCACTCTTTTCCACTCTCACTCGTTGAATTCGTGACGAACACAGATGAACACTGGAATTTTAGCGCAGCGCACGAACTGTTGCTTTTCTAGGTTTTTTTCTTCCTTTTATTAACACACCTGATTACATGCTAGGCAAGGCCACGAGCACACCCGCCCACGCCCCAATTTTGCTGTGCCATCCCACAGCCACGGAATATGGGCGCCATCGCCGGACCCAGCTTCGCCACACACACACGCACACACATTGCATGAAACGGTAAAGACACATACGACACGGACAGCGTAGGAGTCATTAAGAGGAGAAGCAAGGGCGTCCGCAATGGAAAAAAATAAAATCGCCGGCTAGCTGGGGATTGGAAACAATAAAGAATAGAAAAGCATTCGTTAGCACAGTGCGGTTGAGAGAGGGAGGATTCTAGGATTCTGTGCGAGATAGACGAGATGGGAAGCGCTAGCGCTCAATTCTCTTTCATCTTCAGCCAATCAAATCGTTCCTAGCTTGGCGATTTAGACGCCGTTGGAGACGCCCATAGCAGAGTAGGGAAACAACAGCTATGTAGTGTGCATTTCAGTGATGGGTTATTTTCCCAACCTCTTTAAGCCTCTTCAAGTTGTCAATGCCCACAATTCTCCTCTCCTTGTCAGAAAACTCCAATAGAAGCGTCTCCATCTTTGTCATTGACCCTTGCTCAAATTTGACTACTTCGGGATGTTATCCAGCGAGGTACAGATCCAGGATCCTCAACGCTGGGAAACTGTGCATGGTGCGTGCAACCAGTTCTCGTTCTCTGCAGCTCCTCTGGCCGGGCGCTCTGCAGGCTGGGCAACTTACACAGGGAATCAAGTAGCTCGTCAGCAGCTATTTGGAATGGAGGGAGTATTATTTTGTTATATAAATTTAGTCAAACTTAAGAAACTTTGTGCGAACACAAGGTTCATACTTGTGGTTCAGTTGTGATGATGAGTGATTGATTCAACTACTAGCATCTCGGATGGGGTGCTACTGATGGTGGTGAAAGCCACGAGTTCCACATGTACCTTGGCTTGTGTTATGCAGGTGTCGAGTATGGAGGCGGTGGCTGACGGCGAGGTGAAGGTCAAGTGATGGCGGGCGCGCCCGAATGGACGGGAGCGGTGAAAGGGCGGACGATCGAGACTTGGACTGAGGGACCGGAATCGCCGGGCGGGATCGCGTTCTTTGGCACTTGGCTTCGACAAGTGCAAGGACATGGGCGGTTTGTTGGTTTGGGCCTCAAAACTAACGATGGAGGGTTTCGGTGGTTTGGGCCTCAAAACCACCCGGCGGGTTTTCGGGTTGAGCCACAAAATCCTGGCGGAGGTCCCGAGGCGGACGGATGGCACGTGGCGGCATCGGGGAGTTCGCGTCGAGGCGAAGCTTACCGTGAGAAGGCGCGGTGGCCGTCGGATCAAGAATTGCATCGAGTCGGTTCGAGTTGGACCGCAATGTCCCTAGGGCTAGGCGGTTTGCTCGGAGTTGTATCGAGGGGGCAAAAACTGGAAAATGAAATAAGCCCGGTCGATAAGTAAGGTGGAGGGAGCCCCATCTCCCTCACCTCTCCCATTTGCATTTTCCTTCATCCTTTCTAGGGTTTCCCTCTTCTAGGTGCTAAGTGCTAAGAGAGAGAGGTCCACTAATCTTTTTGCAATTAGTGTAAGAACCAAGTTTACTCATGGGAATGGAGGTCCCGAATCCTCCATGTTTCCTCGTGGAGTCAGATCATTGAGTGGCTTGCATCGATTCGCGTTTTGTTCTTCGTGTTCTTCGTTTTCCTCTCTTTCCCCTCTTCGCGTTCTTGGCGATTTCTCGGGCTGTGATCCATCTCTTTACGAACCACTTGTTTCTACTTGATCTTGGTTGTGGGTTGATCCTTTCTACCGAAGGATTTCATCCAATTCCTCACGAATCCACAGATCGGGTCAAATCGAGTTTTTCGGGGAAAACTTGCTCTTGAATCGGATTTCATTGATTTTTGGAGTTGCAGTGAGTTTGGGGTTGTGATCTTCATGGATTAGTCTTAGAACTACCCTGTGAACCCCTCTGCAAAATCTCAGGTCGATCCTAATTGATTTGGTTGAGTTTTGGCTTTGGAATCAAAATTTCCAGGGTTCTGTCCGTAAATACCGGACACGTCCGGTGTGCATACCGGACACGTCCGGTAGACTTAACTTTGGAATTTTGAGCTGAAATTTTGTGGAGACCTTCTTCTGTGTGTCTAGTTTCTAGGATTAAAATTTCACGATTTTTGGACACCGTTTGATTGGGTTTTCCATTTTTCTCCCAAAGTCGCTTTGTGCTGAAACTGAGGTCCGGTATATACCGGACGCGTCCGGTATGAGGTCCGGTATTTGCTGAGTGTGTCCGGTCTGAAGTCGTGAATACCGGACACGTCCAGTATGAGGTCCGGTATGAGGGTCTGAAGGCTGTTTCGCTGAGTTGTTCGTTTCTTGATCGTCCAAGCTCCGATTTGAGTTCTGTTTGTTGCGTTGGGTTCGTAGCATCACGTGCTTCGTATCCAAGTACTCTTGTCACAAGTTGGCTTGAGTATTTTGGATTGGCCACTCTCTCCTTCTCTTGAGGAATTGAGTGCGTCACTTTTGGAGTTTCGTCGAGCGCTCGTCTCCGATCTTCCTCGGTTGATCCGCTGTACTTCTTGGACATCTCCAAGGGTATCCACCTACCTGTTAGGTCGTGATCCTACCGCTCTTGTGGTTTTGATTTTGGGGTTTGATTTTGGGACAGCGGTCGAAAGTTTCGAAAGAAATTTAAGGCTCCCATTCACCCCCCCTCTGGTCGCCGCTTTCGGTCCTTCAATTGGTATCGAGCGGTTAAGGATCATTCCACCTTAATCGGTTCGTGATCCGCCGAAGGCGACATGGGGCCTTGTTCGGGAAAACCGCCGCATTTCAATGGGACCAACTACCCATACTGGAAGATTCGGATGTCCGCCTATCTCCAGTATCAATGCGAAGGTGTGGGAAATGCGTGAGAATGCCGATTATGTTGTCCTTCCGCTTTCGTGTTGGCCAAGAGCAAATGGAACAACACGATGCAAACGGCAAGGCACGTAATGCCCTCTTCTCGAGTCTTTCGAAGTCCGAGTTTGAGCGTGTCGGACACTTGACTCTTGCTAGAGATGCGGGTGAAGCTACTGAGCTATCACGAGGGGACTCCCCAAATTAAGACCGGACTCTTTGACACATACAAGCGGGGAGTATGAGAGTTTTCGGCAGCTTGATGGCGAGACCATCGATTCCATGTTCTCACGCTTTCAGACCATCGTCAACAAGATGCGTGCGAACAAGCCGAACTTGCCGTATGATGATCATGAGAGAGCTTTGAAGTTGTTACATGCTCTTGATCGGAGGGTTTGGGATTCGAAAGTGCAAGCTCTTCTCGAGTCACGAGAACTACGAGACTCTCACCGTGGGACGAGCTCTTCAGCAAACTGAAGTCCGGTGAGATTGACCACCAGATTCAAGCCAAGATTCACAACCCCTCTGCTCCGACTATGGCGCTGGCGTCAGGTAACGGTGTCTCTAGTTCTTCCGCTAACCCCTCCTCTGCTATGTTTGCCTTGTCTTCTTTGATCACAGTGACAGAGGAGCAGTTGGACGTGCTCGGAGACGATGAGCTGGCTCTCGTCATCGGCCGGTTCTCGCGGTTCCACAACAACCGCTTGAATCGCGGGGGGTGGACCGAAGGATGGATGCTATGGATGCGGGCGGCCACGACCCTTCGCCGCTAAGCGTCCCCAAGCGGAACAAGCACTCCTTCGGCAAGTCCACCTCCGACAAGCACAAGGAGAAGCGCGACTACACCTCCGGCAAGCACAAGTCCAAGGGAGGCTTTGACAAGGAAGCGATGAAGCGCAAGCTCATGAAGAAGTACAAGGCAAAAGAGCGCGCCTTCCTCGCCTCCCTCAGCGACCTCGACTCCGACGATGAGCATGCTTCCTCCTCTTCGAGCGACGACGAGTCCGAGAGGAAGGTCGAGGACAAGCTGAACGGACTCTGCTTCTTCGCCGACTCCACCCACGGAGGTTTCTGCACCATGGCACTTGGTGACGAGGTGGAGGGCAGCAACGGCGATGCTCCCGACGACGACGACGACTCATCTAAGGATGGAGGCTTGGAGAACACATGGCTCATTGATTCTGGATGTTCGCGCCACATGACCGGAAGTTCAAAATGGTTCTCGGCCTCGACCCCGTGCAACACAAGGAGTACGTCACATTCGGGGATAATAGCAAAGGTAAAGTGGTCTCTCGTGGAACCATTCGGGTTAACGAGAGCTTTGTTCTCAAGGATGTTGCTTTGGTCTCGAACTTGCATTTCAATTTGCTCTCTGTTTCGCAACTCCTTGAGGATGGCTTTGAAGTGCGCTTTAAGCATGGTCTTTCTCGAGTTCTTGATTCTCAGGGAGATCTTGTTTGTCGGATCGTCCCCTTTGGCCGTGTCTTTCGAGCTGATTTTTCTCACTCTTTTTTTGGTTCTTCCCATTTGTTTTGGTGGCGGATCCTCTTCCGAGCTTTGGAAGTGGCATAGGAGACTTGGTCACTTGAGCTTTGACCTTCTTGCTAGGTTGAGTTCACTTGGCTTAATCCAAGGATTGCCCAAGTTAAAATTTGAGAAGGATCTTGTTTGTCACCCTTATCGTCATGGGAAGATGGTAGCCGCTTCTCACCCACCTGTGAACCAAATTATGACTAAGGAACCCGGCGAGCTACTTCACATGGACACAGTTGGTCCAGCTCGGGTTCGGTCAGAAGGTGGAAAGTGGTATGTGCTGGTGATTGTGGATGACTTTTCGAGATACTCTTGGGTGTTTTTCATGGAGAGTAAGGATGAGGCTTTTTCACATACTCGTGATTTGATTCTTCGGTTGAGAAATGAGTTCCCTAAGAATGCCATGAGAGCTATTCGTAGTGACAATGGCACAGAATTCAAGAATACTCATTTTGAAACTTTTTGTAAGTCTTTGGGTCTTGAGCACCAGTTTTCATCACCTTATGTTCCGCAACAGAATGGCATTGTTGAGCGCAAGAATCGGACCCTTGTTGAGATGGCTAGGACGATGCTCGATGAGCATAGGACTCCTAGGAGATTTTGGGCCGAAGCAATCAACTTTGCTTGCCATGTTTTCAATCGCATCTTTCTCCGTGCTTTTACGAAGAAGAAAACTTCTTATGAGTTGCGATTTGGGAGGCTACCCAAGGTGAGTCATTTCAGGGGTGTTTGGATGTAAGTGCTTCATCTTGAAACAAGGTAATTTGGACAAGTTTGAGTCCAGGTCCTCCGACGGTATCTTTCTTGGTTATGCTTTGCATTCTAGAGCTTATCGTGTACTTAACCTTGAAACTAACCGTGTGGTGGAGACCTGTGAGGTCACCTTCGATGAGACTATGCCTTGTACAACCCCCTGTCTTTGAGCGTGCGGTGATGAAGAGCTTGGAGAAAGCATTTTTTGTGGAGGAGGAGGGGCGATGCCGATTGGGGTGATCCCGAGCCGACTCCACCGGTTGCCCCTATCGAGCCTGTGACGACTACTTCAGCTCACGGTCCAGATCCCTCTACTTCCACTTCTTGGGGACCGTTGGAGCAGCTTTCTCAGCCTACACCGGCTGCACCTGAGGAGGCACCGGCCGGCTTGTTGAGGGAGGCAACTTCTTCCAGAGAGGCTCCACGACACATTCAGCGTCGCCACCCCGCTCGAGGCGATGATTGGCGATATTGACCGGCGCGAGTCACGCGGTCCAGGTCGTATCACATCTCTCACTTTGCTCATTCTACATTTGTTGCCTCTTTTGAGCCCCGAGATGTTGGACACGCACTTTCTGATCCTGATTGGGTTAATGCCATGCATGAGGAGTTAGAGAACTTTGATAGGAATCAAGTCTGGGTCTTAGTTCCTCCACCTCCAGAGTGTCATCCCATAGGTACAAAGTGGGTGTTTAAGAACAAGCAGAGTGAAGATGGGGTGGTTGTTAGGAATAAGGCTAGACTTGTTGCTCAGGGGTATTGCCAGAAAGAGGGGATAGACTTTGAGGAAACCTTCGCTCCTGTAGCTCGCTTAGAGGCTATCCGTATTACATTAGCGTTCACCGGCCGCTAAGGGCTTTAAGTTGTTTCGGATGGACGTCAAGAGCGCTTTTTCTGAATGGGTACATAGAGGAGGAAGTATATGTTAGGCAACCCCCAGGCTTTGAAAATCCTAAGTATCCTAACCATGTCTTCAAGTTGCACAAAGCTTTATATGGTCTTAAGCAAGCCCCTAGAGCGTGGTATGATAGGCTGAAAACCTTTTTGCTTAAGAAGGGTTTTAGGATGGGATCGATAGATAAGACTTTGTTTCTCCTCAAGCAAGGCGGTGACCTTCTCTTGGTTCAGATTTACGTGGATGATATTATCTTTGGTGGCTCTTCTCGGGCTTTGAATGCCAAGTTTGCAGAGTTTATGAGCGAGAGAGTTTGAGATGAGCTTGATGGGTGAGTTGACCTTCTTCCTCGGCCTTCAAATCAAGCAAACACGGGATGGGGACGTTCGTGCATCAAGGCAAGTACACAAAGGACGTCTGAAGAAGTTTGACATGGGTGAGGCCAAGCCTCTTTCGGCGCCCATGTCGACTACGGCGGCCCTCGGCGATGAGGATGGAGAAGCGGTCGATCGGAAGGAGTACCGGAGTATGATCGGATCGTTGTTGTACCTGACGGCGACAAGACCCGACATACAGTTTGCTGTATGCCTCTGCGCATGCTTTCAGGCTTCCCCACGCACATCTCACCGTCAAGCGGTGAAGCGCATCATGAGGTACCTCCGGTTTACCCCTGAGTTTGGACTTTGGTACTCTGCTTCTTCCTCGCTCTCTCTTTGCGGTTCTTGGATGCTGATTTTGTCGGGTTGCCGCTTAGATAGGAAGTCCACGTCGGGGGACTTGTCGAGTTTTGGGTTCGTCTCTTGTGTCTTGGTCATCCCATAAGCAGTCTAGTGTTGCACAATCCACCACGAATTTGAGTATGTCATTGCTGCCGCTTGTTGCTCCCAGTGCTTTAGATGATAGCCACCCTACGTGATTTTGGTCTTGAGTTCTCTAGAGTGCCCTTATTGTGTGATAGTACTAGTGCCATCAGTGTTGCTAAGAACCCAGTACTTCACTCTAAGACCAAGCACATAGATGTTCGCTTTCACTTTCTCCGTGATCACCAAGAGAAAGGCGACATTGAGTTGCATCACGTAGCCACCCAGGATCAGCTTGCAGATCTTCTCACCAAGCCCCTCGATCAAGCGACCTTTGCTCGCTTGCGAGGAGAACTGGGTGTGTGTTTCCCTTTTTAGAGGAGGGAAGCACTTTGTTTGGTGTACACTAGTTTCAGTTTCTTTTATAGTTTAGATTTTGATTTATCTTTGTATAGTAGTGCATTTGCATTGCATTCTGTGATATACTTACATTTTGTGCTTCATGTATATAACACTTAGAATGAAACTATGCTCTTGTTAGTATGCCATGTGAGTACTTGTGGTGCTTGTCAGCTTAGGCTCTCATTGATCATCTGCTACATGTTATGAGTTGAGCATGATTTTCTAATATGAACTTGTTTAAACTTGCTAAAATTGAAAATGTTCACCGCTTGAGATGGTAATTAGCATGTGTAGGATGTTGAGATCCCTTTGTGCTATATTGTGTATGCTTGGTTACTATGTCTCATGTTTTGAGTCCCATACTTGCTTAGATACTTTACTTGTGCTAAAATCTGAAATCTAAGTAAGTTGAATGAAAAGATCGAGATGGGTCCGTATTGTTCCCACATCAAGGTATTGAGACTGCTTCCAATTGCACATTTGGATGAACTTGAGCCTTGTAGTGGATGACCGAAACCATTGCTTTGAGCTCCTGATTGTCTTTTGACATAGGCTCCGCTTGGTTGAAAAGTTAGGCTTGACAGTACAGATAACCTCTCGCACACACATGTTTGATCAATACTTGTAATTTGCTGCTAACTCTGAAAATCTGATAAAATTGACAAGTTTGAGGTCTTTGACATGATGTGTGACCATGGTTTGGGGTAGTTCACCTTGTTTACACATGACTAGCACTAGGTTGATCTCCAGCTTGTATTTGCTAAGTGCTATCTTTTGTGGTGAACCCCTTTCTGAAGAACTTACAATCTGCTCAAAACTGCTTACACTTCATATTTCGTATCACTTGATCAGTTTGAGCATATGCTAGCACTTGTCTGTTGATGCCTTACTCACTTGTATTACCGGCTAGAGCATCTTTTCACTCTGAATGCTATATACTTGAAGCTTCTGTATTTGTGCATGTCATTGCATTTTAGGCTTGCTGTGTGCATTATTCAACAAGGGGGAGAAATTTGACACACACACATGCCTGACACATCACATGCTTATGTCAAGGGGGAGTTACTTGACATGTCTTAATTGGTGGTCTTCTCAGAGGGTGAGACTAGTTCTCAAAGGGAGAAGGGGAGAAGATTGTGTGCACTCATGTATGCATTTGCTCAGGGGGTGCTAGATGTGTTGAGCCTTTGCCTCTTTCTGGAGGATCTAGCGTTTCGAGTGCTTCTTGCTTGGCTAGCGGTGTTGAGCCCGTTTTCTGTCTCTTCTTGAGGGCTAGCCATATTTTGCTTGGTTGCGTCGAGCCGTTGCCCATGTCTTCGGGGACCAAGTTGTGCTTGCTTCAAATGACCCCATTTGGCTTCTTGTTGGCTTTTGGTCATTTGGTGAGCTTTCTTCTTTTCTTCTTCTTCTATTTCTTTTTCTCAGCCGTGGTGTGTTGGTGTTGAACAATGCACTCATCAAGGGGGAGATTGCGAACACAAGGTTCATACTTGTGGTTCAGTTGTGATGATGAGTGATTGATTCAACTACTAGCATCTCGGATGGGGTGCTACTGATGGTGGTGAAAGCCACGAGTTCCACATGTACCTTGGCTTGTGTTATGCAGGTGTCGAGCATGGAGGCGGTGGTCGACGGCGAGGTGAAGGTCAAGTGATGGCGGGCCGCGCCGAATGGACGGGAGCGGTGAAAGGGCGGGGGACGCATCGAGACTTGGACCGAGGGACCTGAAATCGCCGGGCGGGATCGCGTTCGGCACTTGGCCGACAAGTGCAAGGACATGGGCGGTTTGTTGGTTTGGGCCTCAAAACCAACGGTGGAGGGGTTTCGGTGGTTTGGGCCTCAAAACCACCCGGCGGGTTTCTCGGGTTGAGCCACAAAACCCCGGGCGGAGGTCCCAAAGGCGGACGGACGGCACGTGGCGGCATCGGGGAGTTCGCGTCGAGGCGAAGCTACCGGTGAGAAGGCGCGGTGGCCGTCGGATCAAGAATTGCATCGAGTCGGTTGGAGTTGGACCGCAATTTCCCTAGGGCTAGGCGGTTTGCTCGAGTTGTATCGGGGGCAAAAACTGGAAAATAAAATAAGCCCGGTCGATAAGTAAGGTGGAGGGAGCCCCATCTCCCTCACCTCTCCCATTTGCATTTTCCTTCATCCTTTCTAGGGTTTCCCTCTTCTAGGTGCTAAGTGAGAGAGAGGTCCACTAATCTTTGCAATTAGTGTAAGAACCAAGTTTACTCATGGGAATGGAGGTCCCGAATCCTCCATGTTTCCTCGTGGAGTCAGATCATTGAGTGGCTTGCATCGATTCGCGTTTTGTTCTTCATGTTCTTCGTTTTCCTCTCTTTCCCCTCTTCGCGTTCTTGGCGATTTCTCGGGCTGTGATCCATCTCTTTACGAACCACTTGTTTCTACTTGATCTTGGTTGTGGGTTGATCCTTTCTACCGAAGGATTTCATCCAATTCCTCATGAATCCACAGATCGGGTCGAATCGAGTTTTTCGGGGAAAACTTGCTCTTGAATCGGATTTCATTGATTTTTGGAGTTGCAGTGAGTTTGGGGTTGTGATCTTCATGGATTAGTCTTAGAACTACCCTGTGAACCCCTCTGCAAAATCTCAGGTCGATCCTAATTGATTTGGTTGAGTTTTGGCTTTGGAATCAAAATTTCCAGGGTTCTGTCCGCAAATACCGGACACGTCCGGTGTGCATACCGGACACGTCTGGTAGACTTAACTTTGGAATTTTGAGCTGAAATTTTGTGCAGACCTTCTTCTGTGTGTCTAGTTTCTAGGGTTAAAATTTCACGATTTTTGGACACCGTTTGCTTGGGTTTTCCATTTTTCTCCCAAAGTCGCTCTGTGCTGAAACTGAGGTCCGGTATATACCGGACGCGTCCGGTATGAGGTCCGGTATTTGTTGAGTGTGTCCGGTCCGAAGTCGTGAATACCGGACACGTCCGGTATGAGGTCCGGTATGAGGGTCTGAAGGCTGTTTCGCTGAGTTGTTCGTTTCTTGATCGTCCGAGCTCCGATTTGAGTTCCGTTTGTTGCGTTGGGTTCGTAGCATCACGTGCTTCGTATCCAAGTACTCTTGTCACAAGTTGGCTTGAGTATTTTGGATTGGCCACTCTCTCCTTCTCTTGAGGAATTGAGTGCGTCACTTTTGGAGTTTCTTCGAGCGCTCGTCTCCGATCTTCCTCGGTTGATCCGCTGTACTTCTTAGACATCTCCAAGGGTATCCACCTACCTGTTAGGTCGTGATCCTACCGCTCGCTTGTGGTTTTGATTTTGGGGTTTGATTTTGGGACAGCGGTCGAAAGTTTCGAAAGAAATTTAAGGCTCCCATTCACCCCCCTCTGGTCGCCGCTTTCGGTCCTTCACTTTGGCTCTAATATTTTGACTCTAAGAAAGTTAGAATGGTTTACAATTTAGAATGAGGAGGTAGCTGCATGGCTTTTGCTCTAGCTGATTGACAATCCTTGGTGGGTTATACACACTAGCATCTTGCCAGCAGGCATGAAATAGCCAAAATTCATCGATGTTGTAAAACAATTCCTTTTGTCTTAATTAAGTACGAGTATATACTCATTCGTGAAAAATCTTGAAATATGGATGTAGTTTGCTCCTTTCCATTGTGTGAGATATAATACTAATTAATAAGAGGATGCATACAACTTAGAAACCTCTATCATGCATCTCTAGTCAACTTAGAAAGAAACCAACTTGCTGTATTATAACTCAAATCCTGTGTCATTGATCATCCCTTGCTTGGTACTGTATACCATCTACCTGCTATAGAATGTTTCTAGTACCATGCAAGACACCCAATCACAAGGCTATATATTCGGAATTGTACATGATAGTGCTAACCACCATTCGACTTTGAGACCCTGTCTGGATCAGCTTCAGTCGAGTCTTGAGTCTCACCCCACGAAGCTCCTGCCGAGGTTCCAATTGATCATGCTCCCATGGACATGACTTGAGTACACTACTCTTAGATTTTTTAATCATTGTTTCTTGACTAAGTACTACTCTTGTTTCCCTTTTCTCAATTTTGATTATGCTGTTTGGTGTATGGACATGGACATGACTTGTTCTCCTCCGCGATCGAGTAGTCTGCCAATAACTATGGTATTCTCCGTATCCTCGCCTCCTCCGTTGCCGGCCTGCGTCGCTCGCTCCCTCCATACCTGGTGCTTCCATTTCCATGTGTCGGCGGCCTACAGATCGATCCAAGGTCCCCGTGGCCTCCCGATCTCGACCATGGCGCGCGGCCCCCCTGCCTCGTAAGTAGAACTGGAGATGAGGCATGGTGATCGATATTCAGAGGAAAACAAGCAGACGAGGTCCGAATGGTGAGATGTTAAGTATTCACCGAGCCTTATTATTAGTCTTTCCCTTTCATGTAAAAATGTTGGAGCGATTTTTTTTTTTACGACAGATGATGGCTGACAAGCTCTGGCTGCCGAAAATGGATTTTACATTAATGAAAGAAAGATACCTGAAAAACAATTGAACGCTTCTACTCTTTGAGCATTTAGAGAGAGAAATTTTAATTTTGCAAGAGGTTACGAGAGAATTTTCCAACAGAGTGAAGGATTCCATCTATGTCTCAGAAGGATTTGCCAATGCTTTACAAAGTTGGTGAGGCTTGAACATAACAGCACTTTAGCCGTACTGCTAGTACTTTGTAAAAGAGATTGTTTCAGTCATGCTCGGTTGTTCAGATAAATTATCAACTATGGAGTACCATACAAGCAAAGCATACTACTACTGCAATATTCGGTTACTCTGCTCGCTTACTTTATTAAGCCATGCTATTGTGGGCTATTTATTGTGCCTTGCCACGATTGTCACTCCATTCCTGAGACGCCCTTTGCTGTTTAAAGCAGCAGATTTTCTTTTTCTTCTTTGAACATGCATATGGTGCGATCCGTCCCTTGAGTATTCTCAGCTTTATTCTTTACCTATCAGCTGAGAGATGCATCCTTTCTCCTTTACTTGTTGTCGTAACCAGAGAATATTGCCCCTTTCTTGTGAGAGAGTACTCTCAGCTTCAAGAGAAGTTTTAAGAGAAGTTTCTCATTGATACGAGCCATACATATATATATGGATACGTGAATTCAGATATGAGCTAGTAGAAAGCATATAGTATTCTCAGCTTTAGTCTTTAGGCGTTCAGAGAGATGCATCCTTTTTCCTTCGCGTCTTATCGATTGTACGCAAAGAATAGTGCTCCTCTCTTGCTGTATATATAAGAGAGTACTTCAGCGGACAGATGACTCCATCTTCCCAGCTACCCGTTTTGCTGCCTGCCGCCATCCCCTTCTTGTTCACTCATTCAGTCATTTCCAAGCTAAATCACTTGCATTGCATTCCCGTTTTGCTGCCTGCCACCAGCCCCTTCTTGTTCAGATGAAAACTACGTCCATCCTCCGCAAATCCTCCCACTACCACTTGCTTTTTATTCTTTTGTAACAATAAGTCTTTTTATCAGATGATCCAAAAACAAACCACAAAAAACTTCGCTGCTCTGTTTGGTCACTGCCATTTCTTCCGCCTAGTGTTGTTTCCCATTACCTTTCTTCGAGATCTCATTGTAAGCCCTCTTTTCTTCTCCTTTGTGATCAACTGAAAAAAAAAACTTCGTTTTCTGCAGTTCTTTTATATAATAACACCCCTCTTATAGCATTGTCTCTTAATTCTTTTTTTGCTTGTTGGTTCCATCCTTGATGTCTAGCAATGAATTGTTTCATCTAGTGACAAATTGATATATCCAAAAAAAAAAAAAAAAAATCCAAGCTCCTTCTGACTCAAGCTCACCAAGTCAACCTGATAGTCATCGAATTCCACTCTAGCACAAGGTAATAATATTCTTACTTCTTGTTTCATACTCCCTCAAATCTGAAATATAATGGATTTTGGTTATCTGTTGTCATAAATATTTTAATTCTTTTGTATAAATTCGGTCAAATTTACGACAGTCTTAGAAGAACTGAAAAATCCAATATATTTCATGATGGAAGGAGAAATTATCTAACAGTAAAAAATAGTAATATAATGGTCGTGAACTGCTAATGTTCTCTTAGGGTCATAAAGAAGTGAGTGCTTTTGGAGATAACATATATTGGCAACCTTCAGCTTAAGAATTGCTTTTTCGTCGTAGAGGCCGGAAGTTTTCCATTTTCTAAAAAGAATTGCTTTTTTGGTGAAGAAGCTATGTGTGAAATAATGACAAAAAGTTATTCCTTCGAATTTCACCATAAACAAACACCCGAAGGCGAAATCATAGAGGTGGGAAAACACTAACTATAGCTGTGGCTAACATTAATTTCAACTAAGATCACACAAAAGAATTGAAAATGGTTTATAAGAATCTTTATCATGTAAAGAAAATTTTATTTGTCTTTGAGATACATAGAGGACTTAGATCTTGTCTGCTTGATATAGGAGAATGATTTTTGGCTTGGATATTTTTTCAATCAATTAGTAGTTAGATTCTTCCCATCAAGCCTAGCCTCAAGATGGGCATAGATATACAACCAAGTTTGTGGTAGGGGCTATTAGTTTTGGAACCGGGAGGATCTTGCCCTTATCAGGGGTGACGTTATCTTTCTGGAAATGAGTCCGTGTTTGGATTGGCTAAAATAAGTTGAGCTGCTAAAAAACCTCTAGCTATAGCCTGCTCATTTTAAATTATTCAACCACCCAGCTTATAAAAATATATTAGGTTGCTCCCTCTAGCTATTGCAACTACAAAGAGTTTTGCATGTGTGACCCACTGAAAATTTTAACCCTTGTTCATAACCAGTTGTTTCCTTTTTTTTATATGTGCTCAGAACACAAAAATAGTAAGCAGGATTAGTTTTTGAAAAGGAAACAACATATATAAAACCAACACGGCTTTTGCTGCGGTACTCCAAAATAACTGTGGACCGTCCATTTATTCCGATCCAACGGTCACGATCATCTGTTACCTCCTAGGAGGTAATAGTATTTATTGATTTTTTATTTTATAAAAATAGAGTAAATAAGGAAGGTTTAGAATATTAAAAATCTTTTTTAAGATTTGGTTGCTGCATCACAGCATGCAGATGTGATTTTTAGGGTGGCGTGAATATTTAAACGACGGCATGCAGATGCGATTTTTAGGGTGCGTGAATATTTGAACGTGCGGCAAAAATCCAGGATTCCATACAAAAAAATTGTGCCCACTAGGCATTGAACCTAGGACCTTTTGATCAATGCTTTGCTGTGCTAGCCAATTGATCACTGTTTGTTTCTTTTATATAATGCACCCGAATGCCTATTTAGTAGTTGAAGACAGGGAAAAATATATCCCCTACCTAATGATTCATTGGTAAGCACAGTTATGTTAGATGAGTGTGGGTAACATGAGCACAGTCACATAGAATGTTACAGTGCCACATTCCACGTCCCGGAAACATGGTTCCGTTTCGTCCGAATAGTGGAAAATCCTCTTTCAAAGAGTGTATCATGTTCCACGATCCCCGTTCCACAACCTGGTAGTTCCGGGAACTTTGTAACTGTGAGCATGAGTCGATAATGTGTTAGTGTATTTTTTGTAAATTTTGGATCCGATAAAGCCTTTTGATGCATACAACGTGTCATGTCATGTTCATGTACAGAACAAGCCACTATTCAGTAACATGTATAATCGGTCGCTCACGTGATGGGGCTTGACGGATTGACACATGACGAATAAGAACACGGCTCCGCTGCGCAAGGACGGGCGCGAGATTGGGGAAGCTGAGCGGGGATTTCGGGAACCGGCGGCGCGAGGACGGGCGCGAGATTAGGGGGGGGGGAGCTGCGCAGATTTCGTGCAGCGGCAGCTGTGGCGTGCGAGAGTGCGGCGTGCAGCATGCGAGTTCGGCGCAAGAGTTCGGGGAGGCATGCAATTGCGAGTGCGGCGGCGTGCGAGTTCGGGAGGCAGCGAGTGCGGCGGCGTGCGGTTCGGGAGGCAGGTACTCCCGTGATTAGGGAGGCAACTGATTTATTTTTTTTTTTTTTTATATATTTATTAATTTATTTAGTATTAATTAATTAAATATTTATTTAGTAATAATTAATTAAATTATAAAAAATCGACGATCAGAATCGATTCTGAGATATTACCTCCTTATGGGTAAACGGAGTACCTGAGCATAGCCCAGCCAACACAATTAGTCAAAATTGTATGTAGACATGAAAATGTCACATGATTGCCTTTTATATAGGTCACAATGTGGACCTGGCTATAGATATCTTACATTCAAGATGCTCTTATTTGAAGTAAGTTCCTTCTATGAATATGCTAGTACTCAATGCCCGGGTTTATATTTTTCAAGTTTTATCTTACAAATATTAATAAAAAAATAGCAATTATATTGCCATGTTCATGAATATAAAAATTAAAAATGACTCCAAATTAGAACAAATACACCAAAATGCAGCCCTAATAAAACATGCAAAGAATATTGTCGTTTCAATATGTTCAGTTACTTTATAAAATATTATGCCATAAAATCTGTGCTGCATTATTAATATCTAGTTCAAATTATTTCTACCCCTGGCAGGTTTTGGGGAACTTGAGAGTGACACGCCATGAAGGCATCTTTTACATTTGATGAGGCGTCATTAAATGAGTGGCGTAATTATCTTCGTGATATCAACTTTTGGTAGGTTACCTATCAAATAAATTTAGACTAAGTAAGCTTTTTATAGAATCATCGCAAAAATGCTTTAAAAGAAGGAATAGTCTTTATTCTGGCCTACGTAAGTTTTAGTGTGCATTTGTTTATAAAGATTAGTTTAAATTTGTAGAACCTAATTTAAACTTGATCGATACACATCCCCTCCCCTCCAACTGGACCTAGCTTCCTCTTTGGTATAACATACTTATAGATCATAATGGTTTGAGAGAGTCTAATGATGTGGCAATGTAAACTAAAATTTTATTAAGATATATAGCAAGGCTAGGACACTGAACGAAAACTCGAAACTCATTAACTTTGTTGGGATCATGACTGACTTAGATCGACTCAGTTTTTTAGGATTCTCTAATGAGCTGAGCTAAGCTTTCAGCTCACTAGCTATAACGAGCAAGACTTGTGAGCCACTCACCAGCCCAACAAGAACTTCAAATAGGCCAACATCAGCCCACACAAGGACATAAAGGCCCACTCACCCAATGTTTCATGTCTGTTGATTGATTGATCTATAGTTTATTAAATCTCTTTCAAAATATAAGTCACTTTAGTTTTTTTGGTACATCCATTTTAATATATATTTAGATATAATAATATGTCTAGATATAATATATGCATGAATTGGCACATGCGAAAACATACATATATGTGTATGCATGTCTAGAATTTTGAACTTGGCTGACAAAATCTTGTCAAACATCTTCTAATGAAAAAAGTCCAAATATAATTACCACCCACTCTAGTTTAATTGTTTATGCTCAAATAACGTCCTCAACTAATATGTTTGATTAACTAATATATATATTCAGCCTGCTACTTACTACTACTCTTATACGTAAGCACAACCTGTTTGATCAATCAATCACTTATAATAATTAATGGACCCTTTTTATTGGTGCGGCTAGGCTGGACGGATCATATCTCAACACCCCGGCGTATCGGAACTTGGAAGCAAAACTCTATCGTTATCCATACGCGCAATGGAATGTTGGGGTCAGAGCCACAGCATGTTTTGCACGAGCTATATCAAGCATCGCCCAGGGTGCTATTATCAGGCTACGTGGTCCCTTTGATCCCGTAATAGAGGTGGGACGTGAAGCATGCAGCTGTTGTAGGGACGAGCCTAGGCGTTAATAGCAGGCTGGCCATCAAAGTGGCCGAGAAGCTCAGGCTACTGGACCAAGAAGTGTACTATCGCCAGTGGCGCTGGCTCAAGGAACACGGGGAAGAGCTGTGGTACTATACCTATGGCTTGCAGGACGCAACAGAGTCACTAGAGGTCCTGGCTCGCTCATTAGTTTCTCAGATAATGCAAATATTGTCTGCCAAGAGATACCTGGTGGTGGTTGAGAACCTCGACGAGCCCATCACCATGGTACATGATCTCTCATTCGAATTAGTATTCTGTTTTCCTCCTCTCGGTGGAATCAGTCTTTATGTCTCATATCTGCCACCTCCAAAGATGTCTATAACAGGAGCAAGCCAACTTATCCTCGTCTCATGGAATCTTATACTAGGGAAGAAATATTGATTCTTACTCTCTACTCACTGCATCAAGCGGCCAAGTACATCATGGGTGCCATCAGTCGCCACAAAGAAGATGAGCAGTATTGGCACCGTGTGGTTGTCCGGTGCTTTCACTATGCCACCATGCTCCTTGCTCCCCACTGTCGTCGATGTTCATCTTCTCCTCCTCATGGAGGTGATGCAGACCAAGACCAGCAGCAGAGCTCTACTGTTGGTTTAGCCAACGACATTGCTACTTTAGATGAGTTGATACGTCAATGGGCTGCACAAGGCATCTTTATCATCGACGACAAAGAAACAACGGGGGAGACTACTACATGCACCAGTAATTCTTATGCTGGGAAATACAGTGAGTATATATACCAAGTTGGAAATATCATCCTTGAAGCTTTCTGAGAGTACTCCTTGCTGCCGCAGCTTCCATTTTCTCTTTCTCCCGCAGCAACTGAAAAAGCTGAAGAAGAAGAAGCCACAAAATCTGCTGCACACTTTCTAGCATGTCACAACCTCATCGCAGAGCACCATACAACTGATGAACTTTGTGATGGAGACCATCCTAGGTTGGAACACATGCAATGGATCTCGCATGTGGGCGACGGTGACAAAGGATGGCACTTAAGCAGGGAATGGTTGAGGAGTGATGATGGAGCTAGTAGCAGCCCAACTGCTCTCATTTTAAGGCATTGCTCACAGCAATCAAGGTTGCTTGCCAAGCTCAATTATTTGTTGGCTAAGCTCCCATCTCTGTGTATTCTTGATCTCTCCTATTCCTCAGTTGAATCACTCCCTCCTTTAATTTTCTATCTCCAGAATCTCCAATTTCTTTCCCTCAGGGGCTGCTACAACATGACAAGTCCATTCGGCTTCAATATAATAACAACTCCTCTTCCAGAAAACAATAGCAATACAAAAATTATTGGCTTTCTCCTCCACCTTGATCTTTCCTACTCAAATGTGAAGACATTCCATCATGACTTCTTCCATAGGATGCCTAATCTACAAGAGCTCTTGCTTCTCGAGTGCTCTAACCTTGAAGAGCTCCCACCCTCCACTGCGGCCTTGTCTAGCCTAGAAAAATTCGAGCTCAGTGGTACTCAAATTAAATCTTTTCCTAGGAAAATGTTTGAAGAAATGAAGAAGCTTAGATCAGTCAAGTTAATCGAGAACAAGGAATTGTTGTCATCTGTATCAGGGTTGTTTTCTTAATTAGCAAGTGGGTCATTGACCGATCTACACATCGAAGGATGCGAATCAATTACAGAGGTAGAGGTGGTAACCTTAGAGAGGCATCCAACCCTGAGATCATTCTCGTTTATTGGCTCACATTGCATGAAGCGGTTGTCCTTGTGTGGATGCACAAATCTGGAGTATGTTGACATTAAGGAGGTGGGTGCTTTGGAGGAGCTTGATCTATCTGCTACAGCTATCAAGGAGCTCCCAGACCATATCCCTAATCTGCCAAAGCTTAGACAATTGCTTCTATTGGGCGTTCCTTCCCTAAGAAGATTTCCTTGGCACAAGCTGGAGAGGTTCCCAGATGTGTTTTGCTTGGATCAATGCTCATCAGACAGAACCGTCATTAATCATTTGGATCATCCACAAGTTACTCATCAGGTGTGCATCATAAGCTGTGATTCTAGATGTTGACTGTTGGTATTTTTAACATCACTTCAAGTTAAGTTGTCATCCCTAACATGATGCCAAAAACTAAGGATAAAATAATCTATACGTGATGACTCTAATTAGAATATATCCGCAAGCGCCACAGATAATTCTCCCGTTGTAGCATTTCACCCGAGTGAATATTCGAGTATCGTTGATTTATTTTATGCCAAAAGGATAAAGCAGCATTCTATCTATTAGAAGTGGGTTGCTAGGATCAAGAATAATAAATGAACATTATCATAACCTATTACACCAATGCTTTAGCAATAACTAGTCAATAGTAACGATAAATAATAAATGATAAATGAGTAATTAAGATAGATGGTATTCCAGAGCTAGAAAGTTAGAGACTCTCTAATGTAGTAAAGCAATCTAGCGACTCAATTTAGAAATAAAGAAACCTATGTAATTACTAAATATAAAGTCTACAGCCTACGCCATTGCTACACATCTTCATCTATAGTGCAATAAACTTAGAAAATGTCATAAGGAGCATCAACTAATGAGGATATTACGACAATGAAGTCACCTCCTTCGCGACCATGCTCGGCTAGTCCTACGTACGGGGGGTGGACTACAGAGGAACCAACGCAGCTGTCACCTATGCGGACTACCACACGACCCGGCACATCAGGATGCCTCCGTAGGTACACAATATATCTAGACACCACGTCTACATAATGTGCACCACCTGACCCACTCGAGTATTGAATCAGGCGCTTTACGATCATATAACAATAATCATCATAAACTACATCTATATCGAATGTGCAACTAGAATAAACTAAGAACTGAATAAATAGTAATATATTAAAGTAGAGCAAAGTCATAATAAAATACAAGATAAATTACCAAATTCTAGAAGACAGATCTGGAATCCCGGCGGAGGCGCCCGATCTCTACTTGAATCTTGCTAGGCGACTAAACTAAGAACTTGAAGAACTAGAGCTCTACTTCTAATCTCTGGAAACCCTAACCCGACTACTCTTGACGAATGAAGCGGGAGGAATGAATTGGTGTATTGAGGAGGGGGTTTACCCCTCCTTTTATAGCCCCGGTGGAGTGCACGCGCCCTTGCAGATCAAACCGACTCAACCGACGGTGGAGATGAAAACCCTAGCCGCCGGGAGAAGGTTCCAAGCTGGGGGCCAAACCCTAGTAGGGGGCGCCGGCGGGGGGGGGTGGGGCCGGCCCCACACGGTGGCTCGCTGCGCCCCCCCGCTCCTTCGGGTGTCTTACGGAGTCTTCGGAGTCCTCTCGGTGATGGTGATGTTGTTGCGTCGCGGTTAAGTTTCGTGGTAAATTTGCATTGTAATCCTTCTTTTAACCTTTTCTGGAAAATCACCTAGAAATTTCACAAATAACCAAAACTCGTGGAATTTGTCAGATAAATCCCTATTAATCTACTTATTGCCCTGTTTAGAAGCTATTGTTGACGGTATAAAATTTAGACTTAGTGATTTGTCAACAACTACCCCCAAGCTAAGTCTTTGCTAGTCCCTTAGCAAAGTAGACTTGAAATAAAACTTCCAGGGTATCAAATAGTGCTTTTTTTAAAAAAAAATCCTTGATTTTAATCCATTAATCTATCTTTCAAACTTATCCTTCAACCTTTTAACCATGGTGCTTATCAACTCTTAATTAGATCTTGGGTAATTGAAAGATAGAATAATCAAGCAAGCACTGCACATATTTTATTCTTTGCTTAAGCATCACTCCAGAGGTTTTCTCTTTTTATTTTGAATGCGTATGAATTGTTACTTTGAAAATCATGAGAGCTTGCTACTAAGATTTGAGTGGACTACTTATACTATGCATCACGATTGAATATGCTAGTGATTTAAAACTTTTAATTTCAGCTCTTATGCAACATTCTCTCTTTTCTGTCTTTCGAGAGTGTGGGCTATCTCCCAGCGAATACTCTTTGTATACCCATTTTTCTCTCAGGCGAGTGTCTTTGCACCCATTGTTTTACTCTCTTTCTTTTGGATTGGCTCATACCCTTTTGATATGGCATCTTTTAGGCTCATACTTCTTTGGTATGGCATCTTTTAATTTATAACCCATACTCTCTTTTAGACTTCTAAGAGAGAATTTATTGCAGAGTAAAAAAATATTTTTGTGCATGTGACTTCAATCATGAGTGCATAGCAAAGTAATCTACTTAATCATATATAGCAAGATGATCTATTAGATTGCTTAAATTAATTCTAAAATATCTGAAGCTTACCTATCACTTAGAATAAAATATATACTAGCTCAAACCTTTTTATATCATATCCACCAACTACTTAGACTGAATTTCAAGTTTTATGCTACCCACAGATATTAGATTTTCAGAATAAATTATCAGGGTAGACAAACTTCATATAACTCAGAGAAGATTAAATTTCAGATACTAAGTAATTGCAGAGATTGATTTTTTTTGAATAAATAACAGGATTAATAACTTCAGAATTTAAAGACGAATTCTATTCTAATGGCACAAATTAAATACTAGAAAGTAAATACTAAAATATGGAAAGGATAAGGTATATACAAGGAGGTGTATGGTGCTCACCTTGCGGGGGCTCTCCCCCAAGCTGCATATTTGCCGTGCTCAAAACTCTGGGTCAGGGGGTGGTGCAAACCCAAGCTGCTCTATCAGGTATCCCACCCCCGTGCCGTAAGTGCTTCTTTGCTGTCCATCTTTGTAAGTGATCCGATCCACCGGGTCCGGGTGCAGTGCTGCCACTTGGGTATCTTTGTTGAAGCTTTGTCGGTGCAAGGTCTCATTCATCGTCTGCTGTCCCTGCTGGATGGTAGTAAAATAGGCAGACATAGCAGGAAAATCATTAATAGAAGTGCTAAAGTGCTGCTCAGGAGGTGGCATATAATCGTCTTCTGGTGGTGCATGGTATGCAAACGGTCCACCCGTGGTATACTCCGTATTTCCGCGCACTGAGAATGATGCCCGTCCTCTCTGGAATCCTTGCCCATGATCTTCGGGCTCCTGTGTGGGGAATGTTCCCCACCCGGTAGATGTGGACGACTCTCCTTGCTGATAAGTGGGCTAGTCCTCCCAACCTGAGTGGGTGGACCAAGGCTGATGTGGCTCATGATATGCACCTGGCTCAGTAAAGTTAGTGAAATGAAAATGAGCTGGACCCGATGGTGCTGCATCTGTCCCAGTGTACACCGTTCTGGGGACTCTATTGATGCGTGCTGAAGGACACCTGCCAATGTTAGCAGTATCTAGAAAAGTGTAACTATCAACAGTATAAATCCCCAAATCCCTATCAGGCAGCTCATACTCCTTTGGATAATTTTTATAAATCATGATTATCTTTCTATTGCGGCGTTTCAGCATGTGAGCACGAAAGAAAAAGTCATATCCAATAATTCTTCGGGAACCAGTAATATATGTAAGTGTAGCTTTAGATAATAAATCTAGTCCCGAAGCTAAACGTGTAATCCAAGATGTGAAAGAAATACTGCACTTTCTCATGGGAGGTACAGTTCTCTAGTAGTTCAACATTAATTTCACAGGAGATGCTTTTATCTTTTTAATCATGAGGTATAATAAATGCAATTCATCCTGTCTAATGGTATTTAGTTCTTCTCTAGGAAATAATGTAATAGCTAGTCATTTAAGCATGAATCTCAGTGTTGGGTTATGGACTTCATCAGTGGTGTATTTTTGTTTACGTTCTGGCCTCTTAGCGGTGATGCTCTCCCAAAAATCATCTTTATCAAAATCCTCAAGAACATCAGCTATATTTGTTACGCACTGCTCAGAGAATCCTAGAGCCATACTGAAGTTTTTCCATGTGAGAACAAAAGATTTGTTGAACATTCTAAACCGTACATAATCATCATCAAAGTCTAGGGAGCTAATAAATTCTATGGTGAGTAACTTGCTACCCTACTCATTGATTTCCCATGCATCTTCCCATCCAACCATTCTAAAAATTAGTTCAAATTCAGAATCCATTCCAGTCTCAACAAGTAAGGTATCATCAAATGTTGGGGTATGAGTAAGCTCCTTATTCTTTACGACATTAAATATTTCTACTTGAGGTCTTAGTGGCAATAAAAATTTGATTGATGTTCGTTAGCTCATACCTCTCTTCTCGTTGAGAAGAGGAAGACGGTTGGTGTTGCTCGGGGAGGTGATGGAGGATCGACGTCCATTCCGGAGCCGAAACCGAAGGTACTTGAGATGATGAACGGCTTCGGGTGCTACGGAAGGAGAGAGTTCTTCCAATACTCTTGAGTGCACCTCCGATTCTTCGACTCATCTTGCCTGCAAATGAAGAACACGAAGAACACGGCAAGAACAACAAGAACACGAAGCACACAAAAGTGATTAGGATTAGCAAATCAAAGAGAGAGAGGAGAGGGAAAATCCTTGTGATGATCTTGTAAATTAATTTCTCTCTTTTCTTTTCTCTTTTCTTGCTAATTAATGGGTGATTTTGAAGAATAGAGTGTCGGAGTTGGTTCTGGCCGTGGAGCAGAGCTCTCTGTGAATGAAATGAATGAGTGAGGGGGTGCGCGAAGTTGGAGGCAGAGAGGAGATGATGGGGCGCCGGCCGGCGTGGTGGTGGGGCCGGCCAGCCCCACCTACTGCCTGCTGGTGCTCATCTTTCTTCTGGTGTCGGCAATTGCCTCAGAATGATCAATATGCTACCCCCTAGGTGCTCCTTTCGGTGGCAGACATGGATGGAAGTGAATGCATGTGAGTGTGTGTGATAATTGGATTTTTAAATGGTAGTGAATAATTGATGGTTGAGATGTGATGTGAGATGATGTGTGTAGGTCCCACATGTCTCCCGTATTTATACCGTATAATGACACAAGAATGAAAAACTAAATTACTTTTATGAATCTACGAAAAATCAGGATTCTAATGATGGTATTTTTATAATTTTCTGCCACCACAGTAAATTTCATTGACGGAGGTTTTACACATCGTTAATTATAATTTCATGGGGCTTAGCTTATATGACATGCTTATTTTTACTTCTTTTTAATAATGCAATTGATAGGAAAATATGCTATTTAATGCAAGGAATTAAATTTTACTGATAAATACCGAGTTACCTCCCGGTGAAGGTTCAGGATTTAAAGTCCACCGAATTGGACTTCTCCAATTGATTTATTTTTTATGATCGATCTCCACAGTCGGAGATGTGGGTGCACCTTGCTCTTCTTGATCCTTCAGAGTCTTGCATTGCTCAGGTCTCGGCCTAAATGCAAATCGCTCTTCTTGCCCGTTGATAGTAAATATAATTTCTCCCGCTCCAACATTGATGGTTGCATTTGAGGTGTTTAGGAAAGGTCGCCCGAGGATAAGAGGTATCTTTTCTCTTCCCGCATATCAAGTACCACAAAATCTACAGGAACGAAAAAGTCACGGATTTTTACCGGAATATTTTCTGCAATCCCTGCAGGATAGCGGACTGATTGGTCAGCTAGTTGCAAGCACATTGTTGTTGGTGTGAGCGGAGCGTAATTGAGTTTGTCAAAGACCGTCTTGGGTATGACACTGACGCTTGCTCCAAGATCACACAAGGCGTTCTCGAAATTTTGATTGCCTATAGAGCAGTCAATAGTGGGACATCTTGGATCCTTCTTCTTGATAGGAGAAGAATATAGGATTGCCTCACTACATGCTTCTGTTAGCTTGATGACTTCGGTAGATGGTAGTGGTCCCTTGTTGTTGAGGATGGATCGAAAGTATTTTGCATATGTTGACACCTGCATAGCATCTAACGACGGAACATTGACATATAATTTCTGTATAATTTCGACAAACTTACTGAACCGCTCATCGGTAGGAGTACTTCTCCTCCTTCGTGGGAATGGTAGGATAGTAGTATCTTGAAAATCTTGTGTTAATTCGGGCTCTTGTGGATCATCCTGTGGTATGGGTGCTTCTTCTTCTTGGGTATTCTTTTCAGCTTCCTTGTCTACCTGCACAACATGTGAGGGTCTACGTGTACCTTCGGGGTAAGGTGGATCATGTGTAACCTTACCTCCTCTAGTAGATATTCCTTTTATCTGTTCATGGTTAGTGGCAGACAAAGTAGAGGCTAATTGCGAAATTTGTAATTCTATCTTTTTATTAAACATTATTTGCTCTTTAACTGCTAGAGAAAAATTATCTAATTTCAAATTTATTCCTTCTAATATTTCATCATTAAAAGCAAGCTTCATATAAATACTCTCGTTAATTCTAGCTTGTTCTAATATTAACTCTCTCAAGGGTGGTTGTCTTTGATTGGAAGAATTATAATTATCTTGGTACTTACCTTGGCTTGATGCCTGAGGTCGACTCCATCCTTTTTTCTTGATGATTTCATTAATATCTTCTTCATATTGATCTTGAGAGTTGAATGCATCTTGAATAGCTTGACGATCTCTTTTATAATTACTCCTTTGCTTTAGCTAGTTCAATAATACATCTATCTTGGTTGATATTGTACACAAATCCTCTGGAACTTCTTCACTTTCATGGCATGTCTGGGTATTGAATGTCCAATTCTGATTTTCTACTATCTTTGCCATAATTGCTTTAGCTCTTCCAGGAGTGAGTGACATAAATGATCCTTCAGCAGTGGCGTCCAATTGCTCACATGACCTTTGGGTCAGTCCATGATAGAATGTTTGCATGAGCAACCACTTTTCCATTCCATGATGCGGGCAGTCTGATATATATCCTTGAAAACGCTCCCAAGCTTCTGGAATAGGTTCACTCTTCTGCTGATGAAATTCTGAAATCTTCCCTCTTAAAATGTTGGTTCGGCCTATTGGGAAAAACTTCTCTAGGAAAGCTTTTGATGTCTTGGTTTGATCTTTATTTTGATAAAACCACTGCTTCGCTCTTCCTTCTAATGAAAAAGGAAACAAACGAAGTAGCACGACATCTTGAGGAATGCCTTGAATGTTAATGGTATTACTAATCTCCAGAAAATTCTGTAGATGAGCAATACCATCTTCATCCTTCTTTCCACTGAACATAATAACTTACACCATTTTGATGAGGCTTGGCTTGATCTCATAATCTTGTTCTCCAATGTCGAAAGCCTCAAGAGAAGGACCTACGCGAATATTCTTAGTGCTTGGAGCGGAGAATTCACGCAGAGTCTTCTCAGCCATTGCTTCTCAAAATGATGTAAGACCCTTCTTCCTATGGTTGTTCCTGATAAGAGTTAAAATTCTACAACCAATTCCTGCACTTACCCTATAAAATCTTCTAAATAAAACATGGGTAAGTCTGCTAAAGCAAAAGGTTATGATCTAAAAATGATTTAATAAATTTAATAAAGGTTCACTTATAAAATATTAGAAAATAATGTATATCCTGGCGAATCAATAATCCTAACAAATTATCCTAATAAATAAAATTGCCATCGCGGCAACGGGCGAAGAAAATGCTTGTTGGTATTTTTAACATCACTTCAAGTTAAGTTGTCATCCCTAACATGATGCCAAAGACCAAGGATAAAATAATCTATACGTGATGACTCTAATTAGAATATATCCGCAAGCGCTTACAGATAATTCTCCCGTTGTAGCATTTCACCCAGAGCGAATATTCCGAGTATCGTTGATTTATTTTATGCCAAAAGAATAAAGCAGCATTCTATCTATTAGGAGTGGGTTGCTAGGATCAAGAATAATAAATGAACATTATCATAACCTATTACACCAATGCTTTAGCAATAACTAGTCAATAGTAACGATAAATGATAAATGATAAATGAGTAATTAAGATAGATGGTATTCGAGCTAGAAAGTTAGAGACTCTCTAATGTAGTAAAGCAATCTAGCGACTCAATTTAGAAATAAAGAAACCTATGTAATTACTAAATATAAAGTCTACACCTACGCCATTGCTACACATCTTCATCTATAGTGCAATAAACTCAGAAAATGTCATAAGGAGCATCAACTAATGAGGATATTACGACAATGAAGTCACCTCCTTCGCGACCATGCTCGGCTAGTCCCACGCACGGGGTGGACTACTGAGAGGAACCAACGCAAATCTGTCACCTACGCGGACTACCACACGACCCGGCACATCAGGGTGCCTCCGTAGGTACACAATATATCTAGACACCACGTCTACATAATGTGCACCACCTAACCCACTCGAGTATTGAATCAGGCGCTTTACGATCATATAACAATAATCATCATAAACTACATCTATATCGAATGTGCAACTAGAATAAACTAAGAACTGAATAAATAGCAATATATTAAAGTAGAGCAAAGTCATAATGAAATACAAGATAAATTACCAGATTCTAGAAGACAGATCTGGAATCCCGAGCGGAGCGCCCGATCTCTACTTGAATCTTGCTAGACGACTAAACTAAGAACTTGAAGAACTAGAGCTCTACTTCTAATCTCTGGAAACCCTAACTTCTGACTACTCTTGACGAATGAAGCAGGAGGAATGAATTGGTGTGTTGAGGAGGGGGGTTTACCCCTCCTTTTATAGCCCGGTGGAGTGCACGCGCGCCGCAGGATCAAACCGACTCAACCGACGGTGGAGATGAAAACCCTAGCCGCCAGGAGAAGGTTCCAGAAGCCAGGGGCTAAACCCTAGTAGGGGGCATTTGGCGGCGCCAGGGTGGGGCCGGCCGGCCCCCACTGGTGTCGCCTGCGGCCTCCGCTCCTTCGGGTGTCTTCTGGAGTCTTCTGGAGTCCTCTGGTGATGTTGTTGCGTCGCGGTTAAGTTTCGTGGTAAATTTGCATTGTAATCCTTCTTTTAACCTTTTCTAGAAAATCACCTGGAAATTTCACAAATAACCAAAACTCATGGAATTTGTCAGATAAATCCCTATTAATCTACTTATTGCCTGTTTAAAAGCTATTGTTGACGGTATAAAATTTAGACTTAGTGACCGTCAACATTGACACAAAAAGTGACTCTGCGCCAAGCACACAAAGAAGCGAAAAGCGTGGCTTCAATCGGACAGCCGCACGGTTTGGAGATCCGGAAGCGTGCTAGTCAATTTGACCTGAAAACTGACAAGGGATAAAAGATTGTTAAATACAAAATCGGAACATACCGGATGAGATCAGACAGTTCCGTATATACGGCCCTCGAAGCCACTTACGACGACATACAGCTATAGAAGTCGTCTACCAATCATGCACATGATTCATTCGGCTAATATGAGAAAAGAAACACGTAAAGCATTGATTGCCGAACATGCATGCATGGGAAGACATGTTTAAATAATTAAGACTAATCATAGACGTTAATGCATAACCAATCTCGGCAAACTAGCCGACTCAGGATCCATGAAGAAGGAACATACATGCTAGCAAGATCAAACCTAATAAAACCCGTATCCACCGCACGACACTTAGTTCTATTAAGATCTAAACGTACTTAACGTGCAGGAACCCACAACATGTAACAATCTTAGATTGATCTAATTTGGCTATGTAAACATATAATCTATTTGTTATGACGACATGGGAATAAAGACATTAGGGAACAAATAGGTCTATTAAAGTGAAGAGCCGGAACCGACCAATCTAGATTGGGCAAAAGAGTGTTACAAATAAATAAAATATTAAAGGCATGCAACACGTGATAACTTAATGAATCTATTAGATCTTGCCAACTCTAATAGAGCCGATAACTATCTTGCTTTTGCAAAGCCATCAAGCGGACGCCTGCCGCACGGCCATCTAGTCGAGATAAACTAAGCATAAGCAAAGACTTCTTGATCATCAAGTAGACGCCTGCCGCACGGCCATCCCATCGAGATAAACAAGACTACTTGCATCAATATCTAAATCCACCGCATGATACTAGACATGATAACAAGGTTGCGGTACTTACGGAGGTCGACGGATCGATGACTCCTCTCGAAGAACTTCGGCGACACGACAAAAGGACTCGAAACTTGGCACGGGGCCGGTTGTATTGATTTGATTGTGAATATTCTCTTTACAATGGTCGAGGGTTTATATTTATACCCTGGACAAAAATAAGTCCTAAACAGATACGATTACAAAGATATTAAGGCAAGCACAAAAGCCGTCATCTTTATTCTTCTCGGAGTTGTCCCGTTTCCTTCCTTTAGAGTCGGCTACCTTGCTTTCGAATAGAGCCACTTTGTGTTTAAAGATAGCCGCACGCGCGTGATCGTTTGCCGAACCACCCGAGTAGTCACCGTATACATGTTTGCCGAACGACTCAAGATTAGCCGACCGCACACGCATTTGCCGAACGCGTTGAATTCCTGCCTTCTCATAGACTTCACCGAATCGGCCCACCTGTCATTGATCTTTACCAAAATCCAGTGTTAACACATGCCCCCTCAATTTTGGGATAAAAGTGATTTTGTTCCGAAATTGACCACAAATTCTTTTCTCATTTAGGTCAACACTGTTCAAACCCGCAGCCGCCACTCAAAATCCAACTTTCCTCGTTCCAGATTCGAGCTCAACTCTAGTCCTCAATGGCGACCCAGGATGGAGTTCCAGAGGTAATTCCCAATTCTTTTCATGTATTCGGCAATCTTCCCGTTGGTCTTTCACTTTTTTGATTCTTCCCTGGCTGTATTACCTTTCTGAAGGAATACAAGGATACAATTTTGATCCCCTATGCTGCGAACCCTGACTCGTACTTTTTGGGTCCGATGGGAGACCCCAATCCAATCGAGTTTGTGGAGAAGGAAACCTTGAGGATCCCTTCAAATCCGGAGTTGCTCCCCCGAACCGATGGCCAAACACTTTCAAAACCTGGCCTTTCCCTCCGATTTCTGGATGGCGGAAGTGGTACCAGAGAATGCTGAACAAGAGCAGTAGTCACTGGGATTCTCAGGACATTCAGCATTGCTTAGAATTATCTCTATCGGCAACACCCCGGAATGACCCTCTCTTGATAGCAGCTTCCCAGTTCTGGTCTGATGCTACTAATTCTTTCATCTTCGGCCATGGCCCGATGTCTTTCACTTTGGCCGACATTTTCATGATGACAGGCCTCAATGTGACGGCGCCGGTATACCCTTCTAAATACAAGCACAACAGCAGCCAGAAGGCAGTTAAATCTGGAAGCGGGTGGACCAAATACATCCAAACCTACATGTCGACGGGCTCTATAGACAATAAGGAATACAAAGCTTTCCTGAACATGTGGCTCTGTAGGTTTGTTTTCTGTGGCAAATCTAATGAGCCAACTCTCAATCACATAGTGATGGCTGAGGAGCTTGCTGCAGGGACCCTAATTCCCCTTGGCAAATATCTTTTGGGAGCTGTCTACCACATGATGCACCAGATCACTGCCCAGATGCGCCTTCATGGGGAAATCCACTGTGTAAATGGTCCTTGGTGGTTTGTGCAGATGTGGCTACAACTGTATATGCACCAGATTATTTCTGTGGACCTCAACAACTTGGGCTTCCCTTCTGTCAATGATGATGAAGACGGCCAAGTGAAAGAGAAGGCTTGTCAAACTTATGGAGAAGCAGCAGCAGCTATTATCATTGACATAGACCTTGGCCATCTGTTCAAGTTATTCTTCAAAGGCTTCAATCATGTGATATGGCTCCCTTACAGAGAAAGTGACACTCTGACTCTGCCTTGTAAATTTAGTTATGAATCTGGCTGCTCGCATGGGGTTGCTCTGAGATCTTCAATTCTTTCATCAAGCCCCTGTGTCTTGCCGCCAGAGTTTCACCATGAGAGAGGTTTTGAATCCTTCTTATGAATTTTATAACCCAAACATGTCGGCCAGGCGGTTAGGGGTCAGGCAGGCTGCCCCCAAGATTGTTCTTCTCCACCATTATAAGGCCTAGGGAGAGGGTAGGAGATGAAATAGAGGCCAAAAAGGTTTTTGAGCTTGGATGGGATCTGCCAGAATTCATGCCTTCACCTCTAGGATTAATAGAAGCTGCTCATCCTCTGTTCTCTTCTTGGTGGCAAGAGTGGCGTACCCATATTTTTAACACACTTGTACACCCTTTGTGTCAAGATTTGCATGCTCAATTCGATTCTGACAGTGAGGTAACCCTCTCATACTCACAATCTCCTCCCTTTTCTGGTCTTGTTCTTACCCAGTATTTTACTGTCTTTTGCAGGATCCTGAGCCTATTCCTCCTCCTCAAGCAATTCAATATTACAAAGCTGGACCTATTCCTGCTTTAGGCTTTGATGCCCCTCCTCTGGCAGTCTTTATGAAAAAACCAGCAACTTTGGGCACAGCTCCCTCAAGAGGGGAAGGCAAGAGGAAAATCATCACTGGATCAAGCAGAGATGTCAATGTACCCAGGAGAACAAGATCCAAGGAAACCAAACTTTCCCCAAAAGTATACCCTTGGTCAGCTTCTGTTTTGAATCATGATGGAGCTTATATTTATCATCTTTCTTTCTTTTTTCCTACAGCCACAGGTCAGGCTCTCAAGATCAGCTGATGCACCAAGAACTACTGAAACATCTCCTCAGGCATCTAAAGATGTAGAAATCCAAGAGGAAGATGTAGAAATTCAAGAAACCACTGGTCACATAGGTACTACTTTCTTAACCGATTGCTCCCTTTCTTTACACCAGATGAACTGAGTATTTTGCTACTTGATACTTACAGAGGCAGATCATTCCTTGGATAAAATGGCAGAAGAATCTTCTCCTCATGCTTCTGTTGATAGTGCAGAAATTCAGGGAGCCATCGGTCATATTGGTAACAGTCTTTCATGTACCCTTTCTCTTTTTTTTCTTGATTTTACTCATTGCACTCATTAATCATTCTCAGATGATTTTCTAGATGGGATGACAGAAGGATCATCTTCCCCTCAAGCTTCAAGCTCATCCTCCCTGGGCATCCAACTGAACCCTCAATCAAGTCAGGACAGGAATCAGCCTGAAGAAGCTTCGGCACAAAAGGTAACCCTTTATTTCATTGATCTCTCAGATAACTCTGACCAATCGGCTAATGGTTCTCTTTTCTCTAAGGATGATGCCAAGCCGACTGTCAGCTACTCTTTCACAATTGAAGAGTATATCAATGAGAGGGACGAGGAAGCCACATCCCAGCAACAGTTGTCAGCAGAGAACCAGGCTCGTCTGAAAGAAATTGCTCTTCTGTTAACCAAGGATATCAACACTCTGGTTCAGGATACAGACCAGATAAGGGACCTTTTTGAGCTTATTGACCAAGAAATTCCTCAAGCTCTCAGGGCTCCCTTAGAATCTGCAACTCATCTTGATGACCATGTTGGTACGGTCAGGAGAGCAAATAAAAATATAGCCTCTAGAACTGCTCTGCAAGATGATAAACTGATGAAGAAGCAACAAGTCAAGGAGTTGCATTTCTAGATTCAGGCTGCTAAACAATCTCTGGCAACTTTGGAGCCTGAACTGGCGACTATAGAGGAGGAGAAAGCCAGACTGGAAGCTCGACTAATTCAGTTGAATGCTAACATCCAGTCCCATAAAGACAAGATTGCCAATTTACCAAACTCCATAGATGCAGCCAGAATGAAGATAGCTTCTGTCATCAAGGAAAACCAGCAGATCAAGACCAGGCTTACTAAAATCCAAAGCTCTGAGGATGATGACCACAAAGAGCTAGAGGAAGTCAGCCGAATTAGGAATGATGCTATAGATGCCATTAAGCTGTTCATAGGCAACTGAAACACTGGCTTGTAATGCATTTATACACTGTATCTCTTTTAACACCTGCATTCCCTGTGATGATTTCAGTTTCTTTTCATTTCAATCTGATCAGTGACATAACCGAATGCCCTTAGGCTTACCGAATAGACAGACGGCCACTATCCTGGACTTCCCGATTAGGGGAATAGCCGATTCCTCTGAACCGTCGTTTTTGATTTAGCCGAGCCTGGCCCAGTCCGGTAACGGCCCAAAAGAGAAGTAAACCCTACTTCGCCGTTTAGTATACCCCGAGTCGTGCGCTACGAACTCCATTTTAGCCTATGTTGGTATTTTTAACTGCACTCCATTTAAATAAGTTAAGTAGGATTATCCGCAAGTGCACAGATATCATACCAGTGTCACATTTTACCTGAAGGTTTTAAATATCGTATCCACAGGGAACAGTTATGATAATGACAAAGTATATAGACTTAACCCTACAATTAGACATAGATCATATCAAGAAAAAAGAGAAATAGCTAATGTACTCTAGTTCGACTCTTGGTAAACTTTGTATAATATCATCTTATCGGGCAAGTGACCTGAATAGGAGAAGAAACAGAGTAATCTACCTACCGGACACCTATCACACCTGTCATGTCCCTATCAACGGAAGTGGACTACAGAGGATTCAACGTAGCTATAAAGTCACCTACGCGAGCTACCACTATCCAGGCTAATCGGGGGACATCCACAAGTAAACCTAGCCTAGGCACCACGCCTACACTACGAAATACTACTTCAACCAAGCAATTACCAAGATCAAAGTCCTCAATATGAGATGTGAACCAAAGAACGAATATAAACGACTGCTTACTTGAATCAGAATAGTAAATACAAAAGTACCTCGGAACGCGACTCCGGACGAGGAAGCCGAATCCGAGAAGAATACTGACCACGAAGAAGCGCCGACATGCCGGAGCTCCTCCAGAATCTCTACTCCTCTACTCAATCTCTCTAATCTCTAAACAAAACTAGATCTAGAAGAACTAGTCTCTTCTAATTGCTACATCTAGATGAACTAGCTAGAACTAGATGAACTAGACTAGATCAACTAGAGGGACCCTAACCCTAATAATATAGAGAATATGAAGCCTTGGGGTGTAGAATGCCTCTTGGGGGGAGCCTTGGGCGTCATTATATAGGCCGAGGTGGAGTAGGGGGCAAGGAACTGCCACGTCAGCAATCCGCGTCTTCATCTCATGTGCACCGTCGGATCAAACCGACCTCAAATCAACGTAGGGATGCCTTGATTGGACTCCAAGCAACCGTGGGAGGAAGATTCCAGAAGGCGGCGGCGAGCGGCCACATTAGGGCGCCGGGCGGCCCCAGGGTGGGACCGGCCGGCCCCACCTTGACTCCTCTGTGGGCCCCACTGCTTCGGGTGTCTTCTAGACCCTTCCTGAGTCCTCTAGCGATGTTGCTCCGACGTGGATCAGTTTCGTGATAATTATGCACTATAATCCTCTTTTTCTGCTTTTCTGGAAATCACCCTGGAAAATATAGAATATGCAAAACTCATGGAATTTGTCAGATAAAGCCCTAGACTAGTATGTTTTCATGTTCTCCTTCAGGTTTAAAGTGCTATTAAAAGTTGATGCTAAGGAGTGTCAACAATACCCCCAAGCTTTACCTTTTGCCAGTCCCTTGGCAAACAATCTAAATCTAGTTCTTAATAAACTTGGATCAGAAGTTGCTGCAATACTTTTATGTCTTTTAAGCTCACTTGCTTTTAAACATGAATTTTCCTTCAGATTAGACAAAACTGCTCTAACTTTCAAACTTACCCGTTTTACCTTTAACTATGGAGCTTTACAGCTTTTGCATGAATCTTAAGCAATTGGGAGATAGAACAATCAAGTCAAGCACTATGTCTCAAATTCTTCACAGTACCAATATTCTAGAGTTTTATAAATTTTCACAATAAAACTCAGAGCTTAATTGTATGACACCCTCAAGTCTCTCAATGTATGTGGTATTTATGGTTCTCTCTTGAGGCATTAATGATGTTATGCCTCCTATAGCTAGAGGTATTTATAGTAGAGCTCATAGGAGTGGCAATAACAAGGATGAACATACTTGCAATTCATATATTGTAAAGTCAAATAATGGATCCACAGAGAATCGAGGCATTCAATCAAATCAAGATGTGCATGTGTATGGAGTACGGTGGATAGGTATATATGGTATTTAGTGGCTAATCCTAATTCTACTTTTGCTCTTTTGAAAATAACTCTCTCCTTTAAACTTAGAACTTTTCGCGGAAAAATATGGGCTATCTTTATTCTCTCTTTCTTTCTCTCTTTTTTTTTTAAATCTGGGAGGCGGGCATCTATGTACCCATTGTTTTAATGCTGGGACACTTGTCCATCTTTTACTCCCATTTTTTTTTACTCTTCTCTTCTTTTTTTCAATACTTTTGCATAGCCACATGCATCCTTTGAGTATAAATAATTGGAGAGATAATGATAAGAACTTAGAGCAATTAAATGGGGGCTGTCCTATTGGGTATATTTTTGGGTGTTTGCTCCTGATGTAGGAGAAAAATATTTTTTTTAAGGTGGATCTAGATGAAAGTGAAAATGACTACGCTTACATCCTAGAATAGGAGTAATATATATGTGGGTGGAGTGCGTGAGTGATCTTGATTTTAAAAGCATGACAAGACTCTCCTAAGGTATATTCCAAAGGTTGACTAAACTCAATGTAAAGCAATCAGCATGAATGCGCAAAGGTTTTCCTAATTCTAAATGTATCATATATGGCTTTGGTAGGAATTTAAGTTTTATCATACAAGAGCTCCTCATGTAAGATTTTAGGTTTTCAAAATAAATCTCCAGAACTTAGTAATGTTAGGAATAAGATAAATAGCAGTTTAGACCTTCATGTATCATGTCGACCAATTACCTAGACTTTAGCTCAAACATATGCCTCACAAATTTCAGATTCAGAGTAAATTCTTATATCAAAATAGTCATGTCTAAAACTCAGGAGAATCCATGGTTAAAAACTAGGCACTTAAAAGGAATTACTGTAGAGCAACTATTCATCATTTCCACTTTAAAAGATTAGAGAGAGAGTTCTTCAAACATACTTTAATTATTTAACACACACACTATAACTAATTAAAATAAAACTAATAGTAAAGACATACCTTAATCACGATGATAACGGGGTGCGTCTCCCCAAGCTAATCCCTTCGATCGCATCGAGCCTTTATGTGCCCGAATATTTTTTTTTATGTTTTTCTTAATTAAGGGTGAGCCTTCATGTGCTCATATATTTTTGGTATTTTTATATTTTTTTTTATGATACTATTGTGAACCTTCATGTGCTCATATATTTTTGGTATTTTATGACTATAAAAAGTAGACTCGATAATCGCCTAGGTACAGTTACCTGATAACTAGGGGATGCTCCTCCCCTAAGCTAGATGTTTACAATTCTTGGCGTTAATGATCTTTAGAGTGAGCTAACCAGCAGCGGTCCCGATGGGTGCCACCGATAGACTCTCTCCTTGTCATAATGTTGTTCTGCATAATTATACTCCAACAAGAAAACTAAAAACTCGAGGCTCAAATTTAATAATAGGTTAGCAGTTAGCCAATAAGTAATTGATTATTCTTTGAGTTGATTTGAATTGATAGATTCTAGTAGAATTCTCTTTTTAAAATTTTCTAGATTAATTATGCAGAAATTAAATATATGAGTATGATATAATTATATTTTTATGCCTCCACAGAGAATATTTATTCTTATGGGGCTTAGTTTTTTTTTATAATGCAAGAGAGTAAATATAGATGCTATTATTATTATATTTTTTATACCACTATAGTAAATATTCCTAAAGATTTACCATAAGTTTATTCACATGTGGCTTTCAATATTTTATGATGCAAGATAAATAAAGCAATAAAGATTTTTTATTTTCTTTTTTAATATGTATGAAGATGGATATACTAAAGTGAAATTATTAATGTAGATAGAAATACTAATTAATTAGATAACTACCATATTACCTTATGGCAAGGGTACGGAATTTTAAGTTTACCGATAAAACTTATTCTTCCACTCTTGTGTATCTCTCCATCTTGACAGATGGAGGTCTTGATAGTTGCATACCTCTAGTGATGATGATGTCACTTTTGTTCTTTGACTTGACCAATAGGTTGAAGTAGAGCTTTTAATTATGGTGGCAAAAGCATCTTGCTCAATGTACATGTTCACAGAACTCTCACTTGTAGATTTAATAAATTTTTCTCGATGTGTTATCTTGTTTGCAAAACCAAGGTAGAGATCAAGTGCATGGGTTCTGCTGGTGGTAAAAAACACCAACAAAACCAAATCTATTTCTTTATTTATTTTTTTTTCTCTATCCTTAGGCACATTAAACAAGATAAAATTGGTGTTACATGAATTGTTTATTTATACCATAAGTGGTAGGATCAAAAAAATTAAGCATTTAATGTTGCAATTAAGTTCTCATGGTAGAAAAGAATAAATTGCTTAACCAGTGAAAGGATTGTCTATCTCTATATAAATTTTCAAATAAGTATGACTATCATCTTTTCAAGATTGAATATAATGTTTTTAATGCTTATTTGGTTAAGTCTCGAGATTATGAGTACAAGTGCCATAAACAATCTTAAAGGACAGAACATATTGAGTTAATCAGGTTAATCAATTTAAGTTGTAACTCCAACATATTTGTATTTTAATTTATGTGCATATCAAGATCATAAGAAGAGCAGTGACCACTTTACCTTAGAATATTACCTTCATTGTTAGAGCGTGATAGCACTAAGTGATGAAGGATAAATGACTGGTGGTCCTTTCCTTCTCTTCATCTTGAGTTGCTCATGAACATCTTGTCTTCTCTGTCGCGTCTATTCTTTTATCATCTTTTGCTTCTTTAATCTTTTGACTCTTTTCACTCCAGTTATTATTATGCCTACGACAGATTAGTGGACAATACATACCCGAAGGAATATACAGATTTTAAACACAGGTTGCTTGTCCAGTATTTTATTTTATTTTGTCTATGCTAATGAGAAGATAATATTACTTTAGCATAGATCATGTTTCATACAGACATGGCTTGAGGCAAAGTAACTTGTAGTAGAAGATAAAGTGAATGAATCATTAATGCTCGCAATTCCTCCATCTATGATGAATGAGTTGTGTCTTCTTCTACAAAGTTATTAAAGTTCAGCATGTGTCCCGTCTCATCTCTAATTCGAATTTATCTCATGACTTACCCAGACTAATTTTAAGAATTTTTTAATAGGGGTTAGTCCATAAAATATCCAATGTCTACTACAACAATTTTTAGTTCAATAACCAAACTAGACTCCATGTCTAATTTTGGTTAAGGAAGGCTATTTAACCTAAGCACCATGCTTAATTTAGAAAGCCTTTAGAATTACCCATATGTAGTACTTCTAAACCAAAACTTACTATAGCAGATAAAGGAAACATGAAAGCACTTATAGAGATTTTATTAAGATAGAGATGAAAGAGTATGATTATTATTTAATATTTTCAGCATGCATTAAAAAGTAGAGACAACCATTATTAGCAACATGATTTAAGATTTTTCAAATAAGCCCATTCCCCTAAGCTTGAATTTTGCGTAAATGTGAGCTTGAGTGGATGTAATTCAAAATTGCATAATGATTGTTTTTGACATACCTGGTGCTGCCATTAGTAATTTTCTTACTTCAAACCTGAAATGATTAGTGACAAAAATACCCAAAGGAATATTTTGATAATTATAACTCTATGCTCAATTCATAACGGTATTACAGTAAAAAGTGCAAGCTTATTTTTTTTAGAGTGGTTATTTTAGGACACAAGGTTGTTCTTGAGAAACCTTCTGATTATTGTACTTTAAATTGGTGAGGTGGTTTTCTCTAGAACATTAGCCCTTGTGCACCTATATCCATATTACAGCGAGATCTTTAATATTTATGTTAAACATATGCATCTACAACCATCCACTTAAAGATTTTATGACAAGGTAAAATAAGGGGGTTGAAGATCTCGTGTATGGTAATATTAGAGAGACCAAAAGGTTCAGAAGATGTCTTATATGAGCATAGAGTTGATAAAGTGTTAATGAGATGATTCCCATGCTCATCAATGTAATCTACTTTTTTAAACTCTAGGGGTGTCTATTCATGGATGTCTATAGGCAACAAGTTTGTATCTATTATTTCATGCCTATGATGTTTATTGGATGTTTTATTTTCTAGGATTTCCCATGAATCGATGTCTCTAAGTTTGGCCTCGTCTAATAGCTTTATCTAAACTTGGGTAAGTTATGTTTATTAAAGAATTTAATTTAAGCTCACTATTTGAATTTAAACCAAGTTTAGATGCTAAAGCTTCATCTTCTTCCATTCATTCTTTCACAATGGCATATGTATTTCTAGTATGTTCTACGTATTTCTGCCATTGTTGTTGCTCTTCTTGGGTATTCCTATAGTCTTCATGACTCTTATTCTTAAGATGTCTTGATAGATTTCTAGGGTTATTATAAAGTTTAATAGAAAGAGCATAAAAGATTCATTGGGGTCAAGGATGGGTTTAGAGATGGGTTCAAAGACATTTATTATGGGCATAGAAGGGGAGAAGATAGAAGTTATTCCTAAGTGGCTTGGCTCTCCTTCTATGGCATCACTTGGCATGCCATCCTTGAACTCTTTCCAATATCTTTCAGAAAGGAAAGGAAGTTGACTACACTTTTCCTAAGATGCTCTTTTGAGAAGATCTAATGTGTATTGATTTAGGAGCATCTTAGCTAATTGGAAGTCTAAATCATCAAAGTAAAATTTCAAAGGTTTAGGATTGATAGCTAAATCTTAGGAATGAAATAATTATGTTTTAGCTATCAAGACTTCTATATCTAGTTCGGATGATAAATTATCCTGAATCATATTAATTAAACATGGATGTAGCTCATAGCCAGGTGTTATGATAGGTTCTATAGATTTTAATGGCCTAAAGCTTTCACACATGCAAGAAAGATAAATAGCAATAAAATTAAAGACATCCATAAGGATGAACACAAAAATAATGAAGAGAATGGAATAAAAATAGGAAAAGATAAAAAGTATAATACAAGATTAATCTAGACTAAGTCAAAATCAGCAAACCGTTCCCAAGAACGGCGCCCAAAAAAATGCTTGTTGGTATTTTTAATCGCACTCCATTTAAATAAGTTAAGTAGGATTATCCGCAAGCGCACAGATATCATACCGGTGTCATATTTTACCCGGAGGTTTTAAATATCGTATCCACAGGGAACGCTTATGATAATGACAAAGTATATACACTTAACCCTACAATTAGACATAGATCATATCAAGAAAAAGAGAAATAGCTAATGTACTCTAGTTCTGACTACCGGTAAACTTTGTATAATATCGTCTTATCGAGCAAGTGACCTGAATAGGAGAAGAAACAGAGTAATCTACCTACCAGACACCTATCAGCCTGTCTGTCCTATCAATGGGAAGTGGACTACAGAGGATTCAACGTAGCTATAAAGTCACCTACGCGAGCTACCACTATCCGGCTAATCAGGGGACATTCACAAGTAAACCTAGCCTAGGCACCACGCCTACACTACGAAATACTACTTCAACCAAGCAATTACCAAGATCAAAGTCCTCAATATGAGATGTGAACCAAAGAACGAATATAAACGACTACTTACTTGAATCAGAATAGTAAATACAAAAGTACCTCAGAACGCATGCAGCTCCGGGCGAGGAAGCTGAATCCAGAAGAATACAGCCACGAAGAAGCGCCGACATGCCGGAGCTCCTCCAGAATCTCTACTCCTCTACTCAATCTCTCTAATCTCTAAACAAGACTAGATCTAGAAGAACTAGTCTCTCCTAATTGCTACATCTAGATGAACTAGCTAGAACTAGATGAACTAGACTAGATCAACTAGAGGGACCCTAACCCTAATAATATAGAGAATATGAAGCCTTGGGGTGTAGAATGCCTCTTGGGGGGAGCCTTGGGCGTCATTATATAGGCCGAGGTGGAGTAGGGGGCAAGGAACCGCCACGTCTGCGATCCGCGTCTTCATCTTATGTGCACCGTCGGATCAAACCGACCTCAAATCAACGTAGGGATTCCTTGATTGGACTCCAAGCAACCGTGGGAGGAAGATTCCGTAAGGCGGCGGCGAAGCGGCCACATTAGGGCGCCGCCGGCCCGAGGTGGGGCCGGCCCGGCCCCACCTTGACTCCTCTGCAAGGGGCCCCTTTGCCCGGGGTGTCTTCTAGACCCTTCCCGAGTCCTCTAGCGATGTTGCTCCGACGTGGATCAGTTTCGTGATAATTATGCACTATAATCCCTTTTTTCTGCTTTTCTAGAAATCACCCTGTAAAATATAGAATATGCAAAACTCATGAAATTTGTCAGATAAAGCCCTAGACTAGTATGTTTTCATGTTCTCCTTTAGGTTTAAAGTGCTATTAAAAGTTGACGCTAAGGAGTGTCAACAGCCTATAAATAAAGCCCTCCTCCGGCTTCCACTGCCATCGCCGGTTAGCATTCTTCACCATCTTCTCACCTTCTCGCCGAAATCCTCAGGAAGAAAATCCCACCTCCAAATCACCAATGTCGAGCAGTGGTGACCGTGGGAAGCGTCCTGCTGAAGGAGAGGCAGGAGGGAGCAGGGCGCCACGCCGGCAACGCCATGGGTGAGATTAATCTGCTGTATTTGCACGTTCTTGCTCACTGTTCATCTTCTAACCTTTCGGTTCTTTGTCTTTCTCAGGCCGCGAGTCATCACGGGGCAATACCATTTGCTGCCCCCAATGGTGGTGACTCAACCGGGCACCTCTAGCCAACCGGTGTCGGTCACCGGTTCCTCGAGCTCCTCAAGCTCTTTCGACTCCGGCAACTCCTACAACCTTAATCCCTAGGGTCCAGCGGAGTCGGAGGAGGAGCCTCCGTATGATCATGAGGAGGCGCTTCACTTCCGCAAGGAGAGGGACGAGGCCCGGAACGAGCTCGGTGAGGTCGCCAAGCAGTTCGGCATTGCACAAGCCGAATGGGAAGACCAGCGCAAGCAGTTCTGCGACACCATCATCGGTTTGTTAATCATTGACTTCAATTTGTTTGTTATTTTTCATTGTACTAACCAGCTCTTCATCTTTCAGCACTCTCTGCGAAGAACGAGCGGTTGAAGGCAGCAGCGACCAGGGCGGCCGACAAGGTGAATGCCTAGGGAGAGACCCCTGAGGCACGCCTGGATGCCATTGATGGCCATGTTGATCAGGCCATCATCCAAGGCGTTCATCTTGGCGTCTCCCTCGGCTTGGCGGTGATGTCTTCTCGCACCGGTGAGGACTACTCTGTTCAAGCCATCGGCTTTGCAGGGGGCCAGCCTCACGAGGTGGAAGACATCGAGGAGCAGCTGGAGCTCTACGGGGACCATGCTGCTGCCCTTGCCGAATCCACCAATCCCCAATCTGTTCTCAATAAGTTGTTCCGGGGAGTAGCTTGTAATTAGGGATTGACTTGTGAACAATGAAATCATCTTCCAGGAATGTGTCTGTTTATGATCTTGTGTTGATTGTCACATAGATATCTTCAGTATTCTTTTCGAATCGAAGCATTTCTACGAATGATTTTTTTTCCGAACGCAGTGACATCACTTTAGTCGATTAGATCTTAGTCTTGCGCCACAAACGGTTTGACGCGTCCCTGAGCGGTGTCATTCAAGATCTCATCTTTCTCTTCTCCCGATAAACCAACCAGTCAGAACATTGAAGTCAACATAAGATCATTCAGTTATATTTTGAACTAAAGGCGACACGATTCGTATCGGCTATTTACCAACTTTATATTTTTCACTAAAGGCGATGTTGCTTCATCGGCTATTCAATTTCAAATTCTCTTCATGAACCAACTTCAACACTGGGGTAGTATTTCTTAAGATATCGTCCGTTGATAGCCCCAGTAAATCCTTCCCCAAACAAAGTCTTCAAAATATATGTATTGCCAGGCACACATTTTTCCACCCGAAAGGGTCCTTCCCAATTCAGAGACCACTTACCGAATGCCCTGTCTTTTGATCCAATCAGCAGTATAGTTTTCCAAACCAGGTCACCTTCCAAAAATTGTTTTACTCTAACTTTCTTGTTATAATACTTGGCAACACGTATCTTATTTTTCTCAATATTTTTCAACGCTTTGAGATGAATAAAATGTAAATCTTCCAATTCGTCTATCATCAGATTTGCATAATCTCCTTTTTCTAAATCTTTTTGCAACATAGCTCGTCTTGAACCCGATTGCAATTCCCATGGTAAGACAGCATGATGCCCATAAACCAACTCATAGGGAGATGACTGAGTTGACCCATGACAAGCCATTTGATAAGCCCACAATGCTTCATTGAGAACCAAATGCCATCTCTTCAGTTTCTCATCAATCTTCTTTTGAATGATCCTGATCATAATTTTATTGGATGCTTCTGCTTGTCCATTGGCTTGTGCATAATAAGGAGAAGAATTATACAGCTTGATCCCCATGTCTTCGGCAAAATCACAAAACTCCGAAGAAGTAAACTGAGTTCCTTGATCGGTTGTTATGGTCTGAGGGATTCCAAACCTGTAAATTATATGCTCCTTGATAAAATTGACCATATTTTCTGATGTAACTTTCTTCAAAGGAATGGCCTCAACCCATTTAGTAAAATAATCCGTGGCCAGGAGCACAAACTTATGCCCTTTGCTCGAAGAAGGATGTATTTGACCAATTAGATCTATACCCCATCCTCTAAATGGCCAATGCTTGATTATTGGGTTCATAATGAATCTTTGGAGCCTTTTGAATATTGCCAAATTTTTGACAATCATGACACCCCTTATAATAATCAAAGCAATCTTCCAGCATAGTTGGCTAAAAATAACCAATTCTCCGAATTATCCATTTCATTCGGTAAGCTGATTGATGTGCACCACATAATCCTCCATGCACTTCGTACATCACCTTTCTCGGCCTCTCCTTGACTTAGACATTTGAGCAATACTCCATCTATAGACTTATAATATAAGTGATCATCAAGAAGAACAAAATTAAGAGCTTTATACCCGAGCTTTCGGGTAACTTTACGTGAAGGATCCTTTAGATATTCGGTGATTTCTTATCTCCAATCATTTACCACCTGCTCAGTATTCGGAACATCTTCATTTATAGTGTAGATCTCCCAATTTTCACGATACCCAGAAGTAGCTTGGGCCAATCTATTTGCTTTTTCATTGTGCCCCCTAGGGATATGGTGCAATGTTGCTATCCAAAAGCTTTTCAAAAGTTCCCGGCATTCTTCATAATATTCTCTTTACATATCATTCTTGCACTCATATTGACCAGTCAATTGGTTAATCACCAGCTCAGAATCTCCAAAGATCTCGACAGCAACGGCTTTTATCTCTACAAGAAGCTGAAGCCCTCTAAGCAATGCTTCATACTCTGCTTGATTGTTAGTCACACGAAATTCAATGGAAATAGCATACTCAAAAGTTACTCCCTGTGGAGAAACTAATAGAATACTGGCACCCCCACCTTTGCTGCAAGATGAACCATCAAAAAATAAAGCCCAAGGCACAATGCTTACTATACTAGTGCTAAGATCATGATGTTGTGTAATAAAATCAGCAATAATTTGACCCTTCACGCCTTTGCCGATTCGTATTTTAAATCGAATTCCGACAAAGCCAAAATCCATTTGCCAATTCTTCCATTTAAAATTGGCATTGACAACATATGTTTGATTACATCGTGACTCGAAATAATCACGCATTCGGCTTTTAACAGATAATGCCGAAGCTTGGTACACAAGTAATACACACATAAACAAAATTTTTCCATAGCCGAATATCTCGTCTCGGGTCTAACAGCTTTCGGCTAAGATACGCTATAACTCTCTCTTTTCCCTCATATTCTTGCATGAGGGCTGATCCTATCGTTAGGGTATCGGCCGCCACGTACAACCCTGAAAGGCTTATTAAGCCGTGGAGGTACCAAAACTGGTGGTGCCTTCATGTACTCCTTAATTTCATCAAAAGCCTTTTGGTGCATGTCACTCCATATAAATTCTTGATCCTTCTTGAGCTTCAATAATGGAGAGAAAGGCAAAACTCTTTCTGATAAATTGGAAATAAACCTTCTTACGAAATTGATCTTGCCGAGCAAAGATTGCAGTTCTGTGAGATTAGTTGGAGGAACAACTTTATCTATTGCTTCCATGCTCTTTCTTCCAACTTTAATTCCTCCTTTATGAATGAGAAATCCTAAAAACTCACCAGCCGACACTCCGAAGGCACATTTGTTTGGGTTCATCTTCAAACCATGTTTTCTAGTGCATTCTAAAGTTCTTCTTAGATCAGCTAGGTGTCTCTCAGAATCTTTAGACTTGACCACCACGTCATCGATATAGATCTCCACAACTTTGCCGATCAACTCATGAAATATATAGTTTATGGCTCTTTGATAGGTTGCACCGGCATTCTTCAACCCAAATGTCATTACAATCTACTCAAATAATCCAATGTGGCTGGGGCATCCGAAAATTTTTTTTGAAATATCTTCTATTGCCATGAAGATCTAATTATAGCCAGCATTGCCATCCATAAAGCTAATAACTTCATATCTGGCTGCTGCATCTACTAACAAATCGGCAACTGGCATCGGATACCCATCCATTGGAGTAGCCTTATTAAGATTTCTGAAGTCTATACAGACTCTCATCTTTCCATTCTTCTTGTAGACAGGAACTATGTTTGAAATCCGGTCACGCATACCTACATGGCCGAATGAAATTTGCTTCCAGTAATCTTTCAATCTCCTTTTTCACATCGGCCAATACCTCTTCTTTATAAATTTTCCTCGGAGGTTGTTTATAGGGTCGATACCCTGACTTAATAGGTAATCGATGTTCAACAATAGAACGATCCAGTCCAGGCATCTCTGTATAATCCCAAGCAAAGCAATCCTTGAATTTCTTGAGAAGTTTTATTAACCGTTCTCTATATTCTGGATCCAAGTTTGCACTGATGTACATCGGCCTTAATTTGAAATCATCACCAACATTTATTTCTTCTAACTTGTCGGCCGACATAAAACCGTGCCCCAACTTTCCTTTGTTGCTATCGATCGGGTTACCCATTAAAAATTGCTATTAGAGCCGACTGCTTGGATCACCTGTTGATCCTTGTTGAATATATTAACAGGACCTTCTCCCCACACTTTACCGGGAGAAACTTGATCAACACCATCATACTCCCAGTAAACTGGTTCCGAAGCAGCCACACTTACTGAATCACCAGTATGTATAATCTCCACATCATCTCCTATCCATTGAATGAGAATTTGATGCATGGTTGAAGGAATACAGCAATTAGCATGAATCCAGTCTCTTTTCAGAAGCAAACTGTATGCCCCCTTGCCATCGATGACGAAGAACGTAGTGATCAGGGTTTTAGACCCAATCATCAACTCAACATGCACAGCTCTTCGAGTGTCAGAAGGATTGCCAGCAAAGTCTCTAAGGACCATGTCGGTTTTTAACAGATCTTCACTCGTCATCCCAAGCTTTCTGAACGTGGTATATGGCATGATATTGATAGCAGCTCCCCCATCAACAAACATCTTGGTCAGAGGCTTCCCGTTGACATACCCTTTCACGTAAAACGGTTTCAAGTGACGATGTTTGGCCGGCTTGTCAAAAGTTGCTTGTCGTGTTAGCACAAGCTGAGCCATCAAATCTTGAAACTCGCTTTCATCAAAGTCAGAATAAACCTTCTCTTGTACTTCCTGGTTATCTGGAGCTATGAATTCTGATGGGAGGAAGAAGGCCATGCATGCATCACCAGAAGGGCCTTTCTCATCGGGTTTCTTTTTTGGATGCCATTCTTTCGTTTCTTCTGCAGCGGCCTGCTCCAACTCTTTGTTTCTCAGCCGCTGCACTCTTCTCTTTTGGCTTTTCCTTAACCTTGGTGGGCACCATTGTCCTTTCTGCCATCTATATCCATGAGTACTTCCTTCCTCATTGTACTCTTCGGGATGGACCCAGTGCTGATCTGTGAACCTCTTTCTTTGATGATCCAGGTCATCTATTTTTATGCGCCGATCGTCCTCAGGAAATTGAATTCCAAGTCTCTCATGGACTGGTCGGCGGTTGACTCGAGACTGCCTGTAGCCATAATATTGATCACTGCATTCTGGGCAATTATTTTTAGCAGGCAGCTTCAATCCTTCATTCCAACAGTGCTTAAAGAATGAACATCCCCAATGGGACTGTTCCAGTTCCCTCATGTGCTCTTCTTGTTCTCGGTGATACATCTCTTCTTCATAACTCCACCGTCTCTCCAGGAACCTTTGCTCACCATAATACTCACGTTCTTGCTGTCTCTGCCATTTATTCAGCAAGATTCGTGATGTCACCCTTGGTCTAGATGTTTCACCCCTTTCGGTTCGGCTATTCTTGAACCGAACTTTCTCTTCGAGTTCTTCAGTAGTAATCTGTCGGTTAGGGTCTATAGTACCACTTTTCTTAGCTCTTTCTGATGTTAATACCTTTATCTTCCCCTTACCCTTAGGATCATCTGCAGAAACCATGCCCATAGAGAAAGAAATCATGTTCTGAGGGAAAGGTTTACCATCAACCTTCATCTTGCCATCAAACTTTAAATGTCCTTCTTGAATTGCCTTCTGAATCTGAACCCTGAATACTCGGCAATCATTGATGGAGTGAGAATTAGTGTTATGATAACCACAATATCTCTTATCTTTTACCCCTTCAGGGCGTAGCATGGGATGTCCCTCTGGTAACTTGATACGTCCTTCCCTTACCAACAGATCAAAAAGCTTGTCTGATTTGGAGACATCAAAATCATAAGTTCCTTTTTGCTGCTTCAACCATCGTTGGCTAACTTGGGTAGGCTCTCTGTCCCAAGTCAATTCGGCTGCAGCTATTTCATCTTCATCATCATACTCAGTTGCTTCTTCTAAGAAACTTTGATACATCTCGCTAGCAACATTACCCTTCTGATAACGGTTGTCTCTTCTGAAACCTTGAGCCTGATTACTCATAACAGTCAATCTTTGGGCGAGTTGACCAAGATCATCAAACTCCATGCCAAATAGCTTCTCCCTGATATTCGGCTGTATCCCTGCTATCGCTATTCTAGGCAACTGATCATCTGGTAAATTCAGCGAGAAGCAAAGACTCTTAGTCTCTCTGAACCTGCGAAGATATTCCTGTGGTGTTTCATTAGCTCTTTGTCTCAGACTGGTAAGATCCACTAGCTTCTTTTACCAATGGAGTGAGCTGGTAAAGAAGTAAACCAGGTGAAAGCTGGGCCTGTGAGAGACAATGGAAAATACCGAATCCTCCAAGCTTCATCTGTGGATGCTTCTCCAAGCTGTATCAGATATCGGCTAATATGCTCCGTGGTACTAGTATCATCTTGGCCAGAAAACTTGGTCAAGTCTGTTGGTGGCTTCACCCTTGGTGGCAGTGCAACTCTGTTATACCACTCTGGATATGCAGACTTGTATGAGTAGGACTGATTCTTCGGTTTTAGGCCGAATTGATGTTGCATCATATCAGCCATTCTGTGTATGATTATGTCAATGTCTGTTTTTGGAGTTCCACGTGCCTGTCCTCCAGAAGGTGCCCCTGTTGCACTTCTATATCCTGGATTCGGTAGAGCATCTAGAGCAATATAATCAGTGAACTCATGATATCCATCTCAATACATGTTTCTTTGTAGCCTTTGTTTGATCTTTGGAGATATCTTGTAGGCAGATTATGGTACCCTTTCAGTAGTGCCAAATGTCACTTGGCCATAAGTAGGAGGTGGTTGCTTTTCATGAGTTTCTACTTCATCTTTGTTAATTCCAGATGTTCCTTCATCTTCAGATTGCTTCTCTTGATATTTTGGAATATTGAAAAGCACTGGCCCACGAATTGGTCCTACACCATCTTCAAAATACTTATCAGCCACTTGGCCGAAAGTATTAGTTATGATTACTCGGAAAGTATTCAGAAAGACTGTATTATGGTTCTTGATGGTATCTCGCCAAGGCTTTATGGACCAAATCTGACACCTTTTGAGCTTCTTCTTCTTCAGAACAATCAGTTTGATGTGCAAGAAGAACCCTTGGCAATGACTGCTTCTGAAAAACCTTGTTGCTCTTGTTCTTGGAGAAGGACATCAAGCATTTACGCTGGTATTGCTTGCATACTTGCTCCATTGTAGCCCTCAATTGCTCGGCAATTGGGTCCAATGTCACATCGAGCGTGATTGTTGTTGACGTTCGACATCTTGGATCGAAGATTGTCCCACCGAAGCGTGCCAAAAAGTGTGTTGACACAAAAAGTGACTGCGCCAAGCACACGGCAAGCCGAAAAGCGTAGCTTCAATCGGACAACCGCGCGGTTTGGAGATCGGAAGCGTGCTAGTCAATTTGACCTGAAAACTGACAAGGGATAAAAGATTGTTAAATACAAAATCGGAACATGCCGGATGAGATCAGACAGTTCCGTATATACGGCCCTGAAGCCACTTACGACGACATACAGCTATAGAAGCTGTCTACCAATCATGCACATGATTCATTCGGCTAATATGAGAAAAGAAACACGTAAAGCATTGATTGCCGAACATGCATGCATGGGAAGACATGTTTAAATAATTAAGACTAATCATAGACGTTAATGCATAACCAAGCTCGGCAAACTAGCCGACTCGGGATCCATGAAGAAGGAACATACATGCTAGCAAGATCAAACCTAATAAAACCCGTATCGCCGCCGCATCGACACTTAGTTCTATTAAGATCTAAACGCACTTAACGTGCAGGAACCCACAACATGTAACAATCTTAGATTGATCTAATTCGGCTATGTAAACATATAATCTATTTGTTATGACGACATGGGAATAAAGACATTAGGGAACAAATAGGTCTATTAAAGTGAAGAGCCGGAACCGACCAATCTAGATTGGGCAAAAGAGTGTTACAAATAAATAAAATATTAAAGGCATGCAACACGTGATAACTTAATAAATCTATTTGATCTTGTCAACTCTATTAGAGCCGATAACTATCTTGCTTTTGCAAAGCCATCAAGCGGACGCCTGCCGCACGGCCATCTAGTCGAGATAAACTAAGCATAAGCAAAAACTTCTTGATCATCAAGTAGACGCCTGCCGTGCGGCCATCCCATCGAGATAAACAAGACTACTTGCATCAATATCTAAATCCACCGCATGATACTAGACATGATAACAAGGTTGCCGGTACTTACGGAGGTCGACGGATCGATGACTCCTCTCGAAGAACTCGACGACACGACAAAAGGACTCGAAACTTGGCACGGGGCCGGTTGTATTGATTTGATTGTGAATATTCTCTTTACAATGGTCGAGGGTTTATATTTATACTCTGGACAAACATAAGTCCTAAACAGATACGATTACAAAGATATTAAGGCAAGCACAAAAGCCGTCATCTTTATTCTTCTCGGAGTTGTCCCGTTTCCTTCCTTTAGAGTCGGCTACCTTGCTTTCCGAATAGAGCCACTGTGTTTAAAGATAGCCGCACGCGTGATCGTTTGCCGAACCACCCAGAGTCAGCCGTATACATGTTTGCCGAACAGCTCAAGATTAGCCGACCGCACACGCATTTGCCGAACGCGTTGAATTTCTGCCTTCTCATAGACTTCACCGAATCGGCCCACCTGTCATTGATCTTTACCAAAATCCAGTGTTAACACTAGATTGTTTTATAGCTTCAATGATGCCACCAAGGATTTAGTAAGGGTCGGAAAACTTTTCAAAACTTTCTATGTTCAAGTTACATCATGCAAGGCCACAACTAGTAGGAAGATGCAGGATGGAGAGGACATGGTGATGATCAACAAGGTTCAGACGACACCACCAGCTTATTCTGATGTAAACCATCGGTATCTGATAGATAGTCTCTATGGTGTCAATGGATGATGTACCTCCTTTTCGGAAGACTGTGCGTCATGTGGAGATCTCAGCTACTAATCGGTATCCCCGTGGTCTGCAGTATCTTCTCAAAGTCACCAAATCAATTAGCATGTGGGATGATACTCATGTTTTTAGCCTCAATGAACTTAGTGCTGATTTGGATGAGTTGGAGGAATGCAAGCTCCAATGGTGTCATAAGATGGAGCATGTGTTTTATTACGAGATACCTAATCTGAAGAATGCATATGTCTCCCATCTCAAAATTCTAACCCATTTCCACGTACCATGGAGTATTAGTATGGATTTCAATTATCTGAAGCACCTCGTCTTAGAGGACTGCCCAAGGTTGGAGGGCGTCTTGCATCGTGATTGTGAGCTAAGAAGCCTTGAGACACTGGACATCCTCTTCTGCTACAACCTCAAGACAATTTTCCACGATGAGTATTACTCTTCTTATAGGAAGAATAATTACCAGCTCCCATGTCTCCGAATGATACGGCTACAGGAGCTGCCACTGCTGAAGCATCTCCATGTGGACAACCCCATCCTAACTGCGCCTGCGTGGGAGGAGCTCCACGTCCACGGCTGCTGGAGCTTGCGCCGCCTCCCGCGCTTCAGCCGACAACAACCAGACAAGAAGAAGGCCGCCGTGAAGGTGAGCGGCGAGCGGACCTGGTGGGACAAGCTGCGCTGGGACCAGGACGACGACGGCACCCACTCACACTGCGGCAGCTACGAGCCCAGGCTTCCCCCAGCTTTGCTTCGCGCCGCGAGCGGGTCGTCATCAAGAGCTACCTCAGATGAAATGAATGAATGAATATACCATGCATGCCCAGCCGGTACGTCATGTAGTTTCAGTTTCCATTGTTATATATACTAGTTTTATTTATTTGTCCACCCGATCAGCTTCCAATATCTGTCAGTTCTAATCTATTTTGTCCATTCCACAGCAGCCAGCATCCCGACGCCGATTACATGCATGCATGCATCCGGATCGGCCGGGTTGGAGTCACTCACTCTGCCTGCCTGTCAGCCTCTTCAGTTTCGTGTTCTTCGCCAATATTTGTGCGTGTACGTCTTCCATGATTTGATTGGTCCATGTGTGCGTGATTAGCTTGCCGCTCGTGACAGCTGAACCAGATTCCAGTGTGATCGGTGTGTGTGTGCAATAGTAAGGTATGGTTTGTCTCGCTGCATGGTTCATTGAGCGGTGGCAGCCGAACCAGGCTCCAGTGTGTGTTACATGCATATTGCTGCATCGTGTATCCATGTGTTATGTGTGCTTGCTTCATTTTCTACAGTAGTGACCTTGGTTGCCTGTTTGAAGGTAGTAATAAGTTTGTTCGCTGCAACTACAGTTGCATGTATGTATCAGAGTGATGCGCCATGCGCGTGTATATATATATATATATATATATATATATATATATATATATATATATATATATATATATATATATATATATATACCCGTGCGTTGCTACGGGATAGAAACTTTTATACTAAAAACACATATGTCGCACGATAAGATAACAATATTATAAATTTAAATGCAATGTTAAAATAATATTCTCTATAGATTGCCACAACATCAGCATAGTGTTATCATGAATTGGGTCCACTCATTGTAATGTTATATAGACTTTCTGTTTAGACTGCTTAGGGCTATTGCTTGCTCCCTGCTTAGCCTTTTAGTCCCAGGATAGGTTCTTCTTCCTCTGGTTAGCTCCCTGCTAACCCTTGTACGTTTTTTATTGTGTTGCTTTTAATTTATTACCTGGGAGGCAATGTCTCACAGTTCTCTTCAAAAAAAACGTTAAAATAACATTGAATCCAAAAACAAAGTTAATGAGCAACACACGATCACACAGATCGTGGCTTTGCACGCTCACAAACTCTACATTTATATATTGGCACAGCGGTGGCACAGCGGTCCTATAATGGCGGGAGGTGAAACAAAGTTAATGAGCAACACACGATCACACAGATCGTGGCTTTGCACGCTCACAAACTCTACATTTATATATTGGCACAGCGGTGGCACAGCGGTCCTACAATGGCGGGAGGTGTGCCCCCCCACAAACGCACACAAATCTCTAAATTAACTATTAAGACACTAAGAATGTATATATTGTCCACTGCAAAGTCTTTAAACCAGACTCCCCTTATTATTGAAGAATCCGTGTCAGCACTAATTAACCGGGAATGTATATCGTGACTCGTGATCCTGTGCATCCTGCCGGCGGAGAGGACATCATCTCCTCTGCGGTTTCCTGCTTACGGAGAGGACGTCGTCTCCTATGCGGTTTCCTGCTCAATCTCCTGGCTGCCAACGCTGCCAACATCCCGAGCACGTCCAAGCAGGGCAGGATGGCACACTATGGCAGCTCGAGGAGGCGAGCGTTGCAGACCTGCTGATTCTATCGCTGTCCTGCAATCAATTGAGATGTAATCAGATATGACGCAATCAATGGTTTCATAGCACTCTTATTATGTCCAACCAAAGGCAAGCAAATAATACTCTTCAGTCAGCTAGTGCTACTTGCAAAAGATCTTAATCTGATGAGCTGCACATTCAGACTCTTGCAGAGGTCGGCCATTTTTAACCTTGCAAATATTACGAGTACTGCTCAAGGTAACTAAACTTGTAGCGTAGTTCAGTAACTTGGATATCTATTTCGTTTGTGAAATCTTTGATGGTACAAGGTTAATGAACCGATATTTCTAACCTTGCCAATATTACAAGTAAATCAAAGTTCAATAAACTACAGTAAAACATACAGTCATGATTTTGACTTGGCTACAAAGAATAGTTCTTGAACAGGTTGTGTAATATCACAGTTTGCTATCTCAGCAAATAAATTGGCCAATATAAAAAACCTTGTGATGATCAGGGTGCAGATTTATTACCAGAAAAGCACCAAAGTAATTGAGTTTTCAGTTTGAGGTGATACAGTCAGAGAAGCACCAAAGTAACTCTGCATGAGACAGGAGATTGATAGTCACTGTGACATAATTCATGTTCGCTGAACATTCTTAAGAGAAACAGAGACAGTCATCGAAGTAAAGAGATTTCTGTGCCGAGCATGCCGTAAAATAAGACCCTTTCATTACTACTGCATTGCACAACAGAAATCCAAAGCCATTATCCATGGACCACTGCACCAAGCCTAATAAAAAAATGGATGATAAATGTCAACGTATGCCTCAACCATTTACATATCATTAATCATTAACTGAAGAAGCATCCCAAGACAGCCTAACAGCAGTTAAATCATGGAAGAGGCAATAGAAGATGTTTCATTCCATAGGAAAATATACACAGGGGAAAAGACCATATTATTTCACCCTTAATAATTGTTTTTTTAACAACAGCCAAGATACACGAAGCAATGCACGTTTTGAAACATCGATACAGGGAGATTAGGTAGATAAAATTCATATTTCTTAGGTAAGAAATAGGATGTACAAACCTCCTATATTCCATTTTTATTAGGAGGACTAATATTGTTTCCACAAGTCATAAAATTTACCTGCAAATGGCCGAGGATCAGGGTGGAGCGAGCTCAACGGCGCCAGTGCGACGAGCGGCTTTACCTGCAATTTGCCACAGAAAAGACACCTTACAAATAAGAATAATCACTACTATTTGCAGAAGTTCCTTCAAGATAGATTTTCTGGAGAAATTAGCTACATTGCTTGATGCATATAGTGAGCTCGTTGTGGATAGAAAAGCTACTTTGCGCACTTACAGCTCACTCAGTTTATTGTATCTATGAAATACAAGAGTGCTAATACGCTATTCTTTTTTACTAACCAAGTTCTACTGAGTATACGACAATTGTCAGTTCTAGATTACGAAAGGAGGGCTTGTGAGATTTGTTAAGGAATAAATGTAATCTGGGTAGCACATAAAAAACGGTAGAATCATCTAAACGTATTCAGGATTAGCACAATAGAGAGTTTGCTAAGTAGTTATTTAGTAAAGCAAACCAAAAGAAAAGATATGCACATGTAAGTTTCACTTAAGAGTTCTCACAACTAATTCTATTGATCGAACCCATCAACAAAAATCAATGCATTAGGATTGTCTGAGTTGTTTATTAGTCATTTCCTTCGGATCAGTATATTATTTCCTCAAATACATCTAAGAAACTGAGAACTACAGAAACAAAGGCATACTTATCCGATGGTAGGGAGAATCAAGCAATAGAAAACACGAGCCATCTCCTCTGCAGCTCTTTTGGCAGCAAGCAGATGGCCATAGAACCCGCCTCCGAAAATCTCCTGCAGGACCTGGCACGCGACAGCCTTCACGTACTGGTCCTTGCTTATACGTACCGCTTGATCACCTGAAACGGCGATGCCGGCACCAGCACGGCCCCGCCTCCTTTGCCCGCGAGGCAATCCTCTTCGATCCGGATCTCTTAGAGGGCGGACGCGCGACCTGGGTGACCAGGCCCAGGCCCTCAGTCGCACATCCCTGAATCCCTGATCAGGCGCTCAGCGTCCAGACGGACTGCTCCAACAGATTCTGCATAGCGAGGATATAGATCTCGCCAGTAAGCGCTGTCACCGTGCCGGCTCAAGCAGATCCCGTGGAGAAGACATGGCTGGTCGCGTACATCTCCAGGTGCCGTTGAGGAGGAGGGTGGGGCCGCCTGGCGGATCCTGATGCTGACCCATCTCTCGCACGTGGAGGAGCGCGAGGGCCAAGGGCGAGGGCTCGCGAGGACGGTGCTAGAGGTGCCAACGGTGGCGCGCGAGTAGTGAGGCGGCGCGCTGGGATCGCGGGGGAGACGAATCGATGATTGGAGCTGTGGGATCTTCGTGCGGGGAGCGATGGTGAGGGGACTGGGGCACGCGCATGTCACGCCGAGGTAGGAGGAGACCGTGGCATGAGAGCACGCCGAGGCCGGGCCCACCATACACCATAATCGAGCAAGCGAGCGAGGCGAGCAGGATCGCATGGCGCATTATTTTCGTTTGCCTGCGTGATTAGCGATCGCACAGACCCGCAATGCGCTGTATAGAAGGAAAGAAAATAGGAGGAAACATCGGGATCGCACGAGAGAGAGGTGGGCAGAACCAAACAATTGTCGCACCAAAAAATGTCCACTCTTTAATCTTTTTAGTTGTGAGAGATATGTGCTTTGTTCGTGTTGTTGAACTCGTTATTATTTGATTTATCCTTCAAGTAGTGAACTGGTATGTGTATATATTTTAGTGACTGAGTCCGCTCCGTGTGGAAGTAAGGTGGAGTTAAAGCACGGGCACAAAGATTTATTTATTGAAATCATGGTTGCTTTGCTCTTTAATTTCTCTTTTTTCTTCTTTATCTTTATATATAGATTAAAAAAGGGGGTAACCCAGCGTTGCCACATGTTACAAATAATGTTCCAACTTCTCTATTTTGTCTTTCAAACATACACACACACACACACACACACAGAGAGAGAGAGAGAGAGAGAGAGAGAGAGAGAGAGAGAGAGAGAGAGAGAGAGTTTACAGAAAATAGGTGCCTCTGCAGTCTGCATGCTGTGCTCAGCTGAATTTAGAAGAAAGACTAGACTTGACACAAGTTAGAGCTAGACGGATTTGAGGGCAAAATGAGAACTGTGGACAGAATTGAAGGCAAAGCAGAGATGATTCGAGAAGATAGCAAGAACAGAGTTAGTTCAGAGAATGGATTTCAGGTTCAAAGTTTTGGTATTTCATTTCATAGTCTGAACAATACAACCACCTTGGCTTATATACTATCAATTCGTTCACAAGCAGCTAGCTAAGCAACACGGCCCACGGCCAGCTAACTACTTACGACGCTAACAGACAGTAATGGCTCCACCCGTTAGCTCAATCCTCATTCCCTGTCTTCTGAATCCTTATTGTCGGACGCCCAACAGTGTCTTGCGCCGCACTCTTCCTTCGTATCCTGACAAAGGAGTCAAGGACCCTTCACTCACGGAGTCCTAATGGCTTTTGTGCATACGGAAGCCTCAGTAGTCTGCAATATTCAGCTCTTTGAGCTCCAGTTACATAGGTATTACACCTCAAAATTAACTGATGCCACATGGCTATTCAGCATCACTTGTTCATTTTTGTATTTCATATGACATAATTGGCCTCTGTTGCAGATATCTAGCAACATCATCATCTGACCATATATGGTAAAGATTTGGAATGTCGATCAACAGCTTCAAGTCAGCAATAATTTTAGTTGGTAATTTTCTTAGCCTTTTCCCTCTAAGAATCATTCAGTAAAATGGTGAAGATTTTTGGGGAACAATCAATTCGGGAGACTTCTTCTCTCCCGGTTCCTTTTCTTATCTCTTACACAATTACATTTTGGTCCCTCATATATCTCTCTATTACAGGTACACACACACACATACATGACAACACTCCCCCTCAAGATGGGCAGTGCATATCTATCATGCCCATCTTGTTATATGAAGACTCACACTCTCTAGCACTTAATCCTTTTGTTAGACAATCAGCAGTTTGTTTTCCAGAAGTTACAAATCCTAGACTTAAAGTTCCACCATCAATCTTTTCTCTAATGAAGAAGCGGTCGATCTCCACATGCTTGGTTCGATCATGTTGAACTGGGTTGTTGGCAATGTTAATAGCTGATTTGTTATCGCACCAAAGCCTCATAGGGCTTCCCTTCGAAAGTTTTAACTCTGATAGAAGATTTTTCACCCACAGTAGCTCACATAGACTCTGTGACATAGCCCTATACTCCGCTTCTGCAGTAGAACGTGATACCACAGGTTGTTTCTTGCTTCTCCAAGTCACCAAATTATCACAACGAACACACAATAGCCCGAGGTTGATCTTCTATCATCAACACAGCTTCCCCAGTCTGCATCACAATAACCTTCCACATTCAGATGACCATTTTCCTTGAATAGCAGCCCTTTACCTGGATTCCTCTTTAAATATCTCAAGATTCTATAAACTGCATCCATATGATCGCTCCTTGGATCATGCATGTATCTACTCACTACACTCACAGCATATGTAATATCAGGTCTTGTATGGCATAGATAAATGAGATGCCCCACAAGTCTTTGATATCTCTCTTTATTTATAGGATGTCCAGATTCAGCACATAATTTATGGTTTTGCTCTATTGGTGTAGTAGCTGGACGACACCTAAGCATACCTGTCTCATCCAGTAGATCCAGGGCATACTTCTGTTGTGAGAGCATGATCCCTTTGGAGGATCTCACCACTTCAATCCCCAAAAAATATCGAAGCTGTCCCAAATCTTTGATTTCAAATTCCCTTCTCAAATTCTCCTTTAATCTTTCAACTTCGAAAGCATCATCTCCGGTAATAATAATATCATCAACATAGACAGCTAGGATAGTTATGTGCCCTTTGGAATGTAGATAGAACAAAGTATGATCGCCATTACATTGCTTATATCTCATAGTAAGCATTGCACGTTTAAACCTGTCAAACCACGCTCTTGGCGACTGTTTTAGTCCATATAAAGATTTTTTCAATCTTAGTACCTTGCCTTCCATTTCAATAGTAGAGAATCCAGGTGGGATGTTCATATAAACCTCTTCCTTAAGATCACCATGAAGGAATGCATTTTTAACATCTAATTGATATAATGGCCAATCGAAGTTAGCAGCACAGGAAATTAAGGTTCTCACTGTACTCATCTTTGCAACTGGTGCAAATGTTTCATCATAGTCAATTCCATATGTCTGGCTATATCTCTTTGCTACCAGCCTTGCCTTATATCTCTCAACCTTCCCTTCAGGACTCTGTTTCACAGTATATACCCATTTACAATCAACCACCTTCTTTCCATGAGGAGCAGGTACAAGCTCCCATGTATCATTCTTCTCAAGTGCTACCAACTCTTCAAGCATTGCATCTTTCCATTTTAGATCTTGTTTTGCTTCTCTCCAGTTTTTTTGGAATTTGAACTGACTGCAAAGTTATCACAAAAGCCTGATGCTCAAATGGTAAGGCTTCATATGATGCATAATTACTCACCTCATTGCCATGTTCTCTCTCACAATCGCCTTCAAAGCCATATCTCACTGGAGGCTTACCTGCAGTACTTCTTGATTCTCTTCATAGAGCAATACGTAAGTCAATAGAATGATCTATCATATCTCCCCCTGACTCAGGTAATTGTTCACTCTCATTATCACCTAAGTGAACTTGATCATCTTGACCGCTTTCAACTTCATCAACAATATTAGTGATGGGCTGCATGGGACCTTCTCTCCTTCTTCTTGTATATACTGTAGATTTTCTCTCTGGGGGAGTTCTTGTTCTCTCCTCTCCCGCACAACATCATTCACCACTACCGGATTTGAAATTAAACCATCCACAACCCTTTTCTCACTTACTTGAGGTTCACCCCCAGACTCCACTTCCTCATCACCTCCTATTGTGTCTTGAGAATCTAGATCTCTAAATAGAGACCTCAAGTCTGTCTTTTCTCCATAGAAGGGAACTGATTCTCTAAATGTCACATCCATGCTTACAAACATACGACGTTCAGATGGGCTCCAATATTTGTATCCTTTCTGTCCAGATGGATATCCCACAAAGATACATTTGATGGCCTGAGAATCTAACTTTCCAACCCCCGGCCTATGATCTCTAACAAAGCAAGTGCATCCAAAGACTTTAGGTGGGACTAGAAATTCATTTTTTCCAAATAGCATCTCATAAGGAGATTTCATATCAAGTATTCTTGAAGGCATACGATTGATCAAGTGAATGGCAGTAGAAACTGCCTCACTCCAAAGAAATTTAGGCACATTCATTGTATACATAAGTGAACGAGTTACCTCCAGAAGATGTCTGTTCTTCCTCTCAGCCACTCCATTCTATGGTGGGGTATCAGGGCATGAAGTCTGGTGTAGAATACCTTCTCCTGAAAGAACACTTTCGAATTCCTGATTCACATATTCAGTTCCATTATCACTTCGGATAATTTGGATAGTAGTGCCAAATTGATTCTTCACATAAGCATAGAAAGCCTTAAAGCATTCAAGTACCTCACTTTTATGCTTCATAAAATATACCCATGTCATACGAGAATAACAATCAATAAAGGTAACAAAATATTTAGCACCACTTATATAAATAACAGGGGAAGTCCACACATCTGAATGAATTAATACAAAAGGTGATAAACTTCTCAAACCCTTGCTCACATATGAGCTTCTAGTATGCTTCCCATACTCACAAGCATCACATATTAAAATACTCTTGTTCACCTTAGACATCTCATGAGGAAACATTTTTCTCATGATATCAAAAGATATATGTCCCAAACGATAATGCAACAACATCACCTTAGCTTCATCTTCACACCGGTGATAGAGCAAAATAGATTTCTTCTCGTGTCTTGCTTTTATCAAGATACCAGAGCCCATCATGCCATGTTCCAATTCCAAGATTTCTTCCCGTCTTCCTTTTCTGAATTAAACATTTTTCACAATCAAGAAGCACCCGACAGTCCATTTGATCAATTAAAGAGCTTATCGAAATAAGATTTACAGGAAAGGATGGAACATGTAGTACTGATGATAAGGTAATAGATGGTGTGCATTGTACTGTCCCAACACCTCTAATAGGACGGGAGGTTTCATCCGCAGTTTTTATCATCCCCTTATAAGAATACGAATATGGTATATAAGACATAAATTCATTTACTCTGCCTGTGACATGCCTTGATGAACCTAAATCTAATATCCAATTGGACGTATGAGTTTGATCATAAATACCTGAGTCTGAGTGAACTGCATTAGCCACCATGTCACTTGAGGATGTTGCTTCTTGAGTGTTCAATTGAGAGCCCTTTCCAGCTTCCTTCCATTTTCTAAACTCATCTAGTTCATTTGGTAGGATTGTAACTGATTGTGTGACACACTCATCTACCACTGCATGGTTAGCCCTAAAACTTGTTCTTCCACCACGACTAGCACCTCCTCGGCTAAATCCACCTCTTGGCAACCTCTGCCACGACCCCTACCATGATTTGTTTTTGGTGGTTGAGGACAATCACGGATCAAATGTCCCTTGTCACCACAATTATAACAAAGTCTGGTCTCTTGGGACCCTGCTACCACATAAGCTTGACTTGGTGAATTTGAGGTGTTACCCTTTATCACTTTGTGTCTTGTCTCCTCCTGTGCCATAGCAGCAATGGCTTCTTCAAGACTAGGGAGCTGAGATAGATGAAATAGGGAAGCACGCCTTCCTTCAAATTCTAGATTTAAGCCTCTTAGAAATTGAAGGACTCTCTTCTTCTCCACCCATTTCTTCACCCAGGTGACACAATCGGGGTGAGGTAATTCAATAGGATCATAGTGATCCAAGTCAGCCCACAAACGCTTCAATTCTGCCACATAATCCATCAAAGACTGCTCCCTCTGTTTCAAATAATGGATTTTATCATCTATATCAACCAACATCATCACATTTCCAACATCTGCATACATACTTTCAAGAGTCTTCCATATCTCCTTGGCAGAATTAATTGTATCAACAGAACTAGCAATTGTAGGGGTCATAGAATTGAATAACCTAGTGACCACTAAAGCATTAGTGGCATTCCAATTTTTCCACTCACTACTCGACTTGTCTTGGGGTTCTTTCACCTCTCCATTAATAAAGCCCTCAAGCCTCTTTGATTGCAATTGCAGTGATGCTCTTCTAGACCATGCCAAATAATTCCTCACACCTTCCAACTTGATCTCAATAGGCATCAACTCCAATTTCTGAAGCTTGTCAGCTTCTTTACTCGAGGATGAAGCATCATCCTTCTTCGCAGCAAGCAGCTCCACCAATTTGCCAAGAACCTGCTCAATCCCCTGATTATCTCCCATTTTCAGAAATCTCTGCTAGCACCACACAGCAGGCCAGTCACTACAGCAGCCAATCACCACCACAATTGATAATCTTCTTCTCCCTTTCACTGCTCTGCAGCAGCATAGCACACACCACCAAACAATCGAACCACAACAATCATTGCAAATGAGTACCAGGTCAGCAAAATCACCACAACAAGGTACTCCACATCTCCCAAATCAGTTACTGCTCCTCCTTTCCTTCCCAACACGGACACACACAGGCCAGCAGCACAGCCTCTAACCACGGCAGCAGCAGCAGCAGAGCAGGCCACCCACAGCACACTTCTTCCTCCTCTATTGCAGTCCCGCAGCAGCAACTTGCAGGACCTGGTTCCCACAGCAGCAGCTCCGCTGCTCGCCTGCTCCTCTCTGTAACAGAATCGCCTGAATTATTGGGCCCACATACACCTGTCATTGCCCTAAAGGCCTCTGACAGTGATATATGGGAACCCGATAACTCCGGTGTTCTGCCGGGTGGCTTCGGGAACCCCCGAATCACCCTTTCTCCAGGATCAATACAGGAGGAACCACAACACTACAACATTGATACAAAATAATTTATCAGTGTAAAAGATTTAAAATAATAGTTTATAAAACATGAGTGACATTTGAATTGAATAAACTTAACTCAGTTTCTAGAAGCGAGAAGAGGCTATGGAACCACTGCGGAAACAACCAGATCATGTCGAGCCCACCGACATGACCTAGCTCTGCAACACAAGTTAGTACCTGCAACAGGGGTTTAACAAACCCTGAGTACTTGAGGGTACTCAACAAGACTTACCCGTCAAAAGAAAAAGACATCAAGGGCATGCTGGCTTAAGGGGTTTTCTGGGCCAGAAACTAGAGATATTTGCGAAAAAGCATTTCTATAGTTGATCTTTATCTGTAAGTTAATTCAGGAGTAACCATTAAGGAGCTTTTAAAAACACCTACTCTATGCCAAACACTTATTATAAGCATCCAACATATTTCATATCATTTCTGAGAACCATCATATTCCATCAATTAAACTACGATGACGGTGCGAGGATCAAGTCTCCTGTTACCGTGGAGCAAACGACGATTCGAACCGATTAACTACCCAGCTGGGGATTCCCAAACCACACGATATATGTAGGTTCGAGCCTTGCATATATCAACCCTTTCTTCTGGATCCTCCAAATGGGACTGGGTCTGCGCTACCCGAGAGTACAGTACACCACCGCCGTATGCCATCCCCTCCTGGACTCACATGCCATCCCCTCGGGACTCATGTGCCATCCCTACCTTTGGACTCATAGGGTGGGTACACGCTACTCCCGCCATCTCTCCACTCCCAGTGCGCAGGGGTCCATTCCCAAACTAGAATAGCCAGAGTACACAGGCTTACCGGAGTATGTGGCCGGTATTGCAAAATTCTCGATCCAAGGGCCAATCAACGGAACGGTCCTTAATCGACACAGACGGAGCACTACACCAAGACTCATTCTTATGCACGCTGACCGTCCGGCCTCAATTTATCATATCCCTCATCATAGGGTTCTCACGATCCATGAGCCAAACCGTGGAGAACAAAAGATAAACCTATATCTCGCGAACGATGAAATCATCGCTCGACTTCTACCGGACTAAGCATGGTTAAGCATTTATGGAAAACGTCTTTACATATACTAGTAGGGTAATATTTGGGAATAACTGTGGATCAAGGAAATCATGCAGCAACGGTATCAAACAAAGCCTATAACTTAATGCACATTACACTAGACGTAAAGTATTATTATAAAACTTTTATAAAACGAGAGAGTGGGTTATGCTCCGGGGCTTGCCTGCGTTGCAGGGAAGTCAGTTGTTAGTCTTGACAGCGACATCTTTGGTGGACTTCACCTTGTCGGGGTTGAATTATCACGAATCTTCTCCGAGGCTTCAACCGTTGCGATCCTCTGCTCTCACGTAGACTATATGTAATGAAATGATGCATGCTTTGAGTGACATGCGTGACATGATGCATGATGCAAAGCATATAATCTAAAGAAAGTTGAGTACAACTTTTCTTCCTGGTGTAACTTAGATTTATTACTCACCAAGCATGCTTATTATTTGAATGCAACATTATATGCATCTCTGAATGAAATAAAGAATTAACACATGATGTATGATGCATACACCTAATTGATGACAAGCCTACTTACATAATTAACTTGAGTACAACTTTCCTTCACGGAGAAGTTGTAATCAAGGGTCCATAGCTAGAGTTTGCTTATTACATGACAAGATTAATATTTACTTAAACATGGTGGATGAAATTATACTAAGATCAACACATCAATTGCCATGGAACACTAGGGTGAAGTATCCCATGGTCTCCAAACAATTTCTAAAAGCAATCAAGCATACAAGATAGGTACTAGCTTTAGTTAATTAATTATTTAACTATTAGCTATTCATGTGAGCATGATCATTATTACCACTATAAGACCAAAACATAGATCAGTGATAAACAATAATAACCTAGAGTCTCTAAGCAACTCCAAAATAATCAGTTCAACAGAATACAGAAACAGGGCAGCAGCATAGCATCAAATTCCTTTAACCATAACTGAAGATCTAGACATTTAATAAGGGTGTTCCTAGAATTTTTGGAAAGCTTATAAAGTTGTCTATAATTTTGTTATTATCATCACAGATTGATTCAATCATTAACCAAGTCAAACAATCTAGAGAATTGATTCTGTCCAGAGTTAGGACAGAACTTGACCCTGAAATATCATACTCATAGGCAGAGCTAGGGATCACCAAAAATATTGATCCAAGACATTCTGGAAAGCCTATGAAAAACACTATAACTCTCTAATTATGACTAAAAGGTGATTCACAAGTTAGTTTAGTCAAACAGTCCATTCTTTCAGATCTCTTCAGGAAACAATAGAATTTTGACAGGGAGTTTATAAAATCTATAACTCTTAAACTATTAGGCCTAAAATCATGAAATTCTAAGACAAGCAAGATATGGAAGTTAACTACAATTTTTGTATTCAGCTCATCCATAGAAAACTTGGTTTGCTATATAGAAATAATCACTTACAAGAGTTGCTGTGCTTGGCCAAAGTAGCAATGTGATGAAAGGGAAGTAGTGGCCGGCTTGATGAAGGAGCAAGGGAGGATCAGCACTGGCAGGGAATAGAATTGGGGTGATGGCTGCCTACTACTTGCTTGCTTTGGTTCTACTACTTTCCAAAGGAGAGCAAGGGACATATATATAGGAAGGGGAAGTAAGAGAGGAAAAGTTTGATCTCTCCACTTCAATTAACCAAAGCATGACACATGGGGGGATAGGTGGCATGGAGAAAATGCAAGAAGTGTCATGAATCATGACACATGGGGGGGATAGGTGGCATGGAGAAAATGCAAGAAGTGTCATGAATCATGACACATGGAGAGATAGAGAGGAAAAATTGTATTTCTCTACTTCAATCAACCATACCATGACATATGGAGATATAGGTGGCATGGAGAAAATAAAAGAAGGGTCAAGAACCATGACTCATAGGTGGCATGGGAAAGTCCAAGAAGAAAAAAAGATGGCAAACACATTTAGACTAATTAAAATAGTTAAGCTATACTAATAATAAGTGACCGTTATTAAAAGCCATTTCATGATTTGCTTTAAATAAACACCCAACACATGATTATCATTTCATATCAAAACATGTGATCAATTAAGGAATATTAACATGATAAAATGCATAAATGCACTAATACTTGGTGATTATGCATGATCATGTCATGATCAAATTTTTAATTAAAATATAACACCTGGGGTGTTACAATCCTCCCCCCTTACAGAAATCTCGTCCCGAGATTTTGGATGACCTAATATGTGGGGTTTGAGTAATTCTTTTTGAGATCAATAAGATGATAGCAAGTAGCAAGTATTTCTAGTCATTTTTGGTGGATGTGACTCCATCAAAAGAAGTCAACATGGCTATGATGAATTATAACCCTAAACCTTGATACAGACGAGTACCCGAAAGTATTTCCTTATGATCGTGGTTCACAGGAGACCTCAGGCTTAATGGCTAGAAGCATATTCCTTATGATCACAACCATAGGAGACCCCAAGTTCTCAATCTATATCGAAGTCAGGGATCAAAGGAAAAAGAGCACATCAATGTTGGCTTATGATAGATTAGGCTGCGGGCCTCGATACAAGCGAACGTCCTGCAGAAAACTGCAGCCCCCAGAAAATCCCAGGTTTGTCGCTGCACCGTGATCATTGATCATGGCTCCATCATAAGGCACAATGGTTGTACCCTACATGTCCGAGGGACAAGGTCAAGGAAACGGCATACGTCGAAATTTAGACAAATCAAAGTATGACATATGCAAAGGTTGGAAAAACAAGGTTTAGCTCCAGAGCTTTGCTAACAAACGTTCATTAGCAAGACCCCGAGTAGGACGAGATTACCTTAAATACAATGGCTATAAGTAAGAATAGCCGTTGTTGGATTGTAAAGAGGGAGTCTCAAACCTTATATTGATGACATGATGCATGCTCGCCCTATTCGTCTTCACAACGTTAGTTAGTTCACAACTCTCAACTCACTTATAGGGCAATTATTTAACACTAATCTTGTAGAATGAGGTGAGAGGTTGATAGAAGAGCAGAACATTGTCGATGCCGTTAACACTTCACCTGACTTCCGGGACAAGAATCGAAGACCCTTTAACATCGTTTGTCTTGAATTTCTTGAAAACCTCTCGAGAGCTTGCAGCAAGCATTAGGGGAAGCAGAGGATCCATTTTATTTTGTTTCTTTCAAAAACTTTTAGATTGTGAAATCATTTTGAAGTTTTTCAAAAGTAATGCTGTAGTTGATCTCCTGTATCGCTCTGATACCATTCTGTAACACTCTCCTCGCGCAGGCTCACCTGCACTGCACGCCTCCGCAGAGCCCGCCCCACCGGTGCTCAACCAGACACGCCGCCGGCGCAGCTCGTCAGGTGTAGCAGGGCGTCGCCTCCGCCATCGCCTCTCACCGTGGCTCTGACACCATGAAGATTTTTGGGGAACAATCAATTCGGGAGACTTCTTCTCTCCCGGTTCCTTTTCTTATCTCTTATACAATTACATTTTGGTCCCTCATATATCTCTCTATTACAGGTACACACACACATACATGACAACAAATGGCTATGAAAAATCTCTAAACGAGATCCTGAAATAAGCGATCGAGCACCCCAATTGTCAGGTCATGATTATTGAGATCTAGAACCATGTTTCTCACTTCTCAGTATACTGCTCATTTGTTCTCATCTTGCTGCTTCCTCTTCTGCTCCTCTGCTTCCCTCTCGCCGCCCTCCTTCCTTGCCATAGAGCCTCCGTCATTCTTCCTCCGCTGCGCCGCATCTGCTCCCCAGCGCCTCCGCCGCCTCCGATTCCCAGCCCCCGCCGCGGTTGCCTGCCCTCTCCTATCATGGACTCGCGGCTAGTTCGAGCTTGTTGACGCTTAGAATTGCTCTAGGCAACACACAAGCAGGGGCTAGCACGCCCAAGAAGTTGCGATCCAACCTACAACCAACCGAGGAACGCGGCGAGAATCCATTTTAAAACCGATCTAGAGACCGGTTAAGCCGATTTGAAGCCCGTTCTTCGCGTAGAAAACTCCCGAACACCTCCCGGGAAGACCCGTCAGGGAGGAGCACGTGGAGGATGCCCTAGGACCAGCAAGGCCGCCTAGAACGCCGCCGAATCTCGCCGGGAGACACGACGAACAGCAGTAGGGGTTGGAAGAGAGAGGGTAGAGTAGATGTGTTTTTGATCGATTGGATAGATGGGAACACAATCGGCCATGATCCTCTCATATATATAGAGGGGGGTGGTCTTATCCCAGTAGGAAACCGCTCTAATACTTATTTTCCAAGTTTTCCACGAGTTTGGGGAGTTCGGTCAGAATCGAAAGTCCGGATCCGAACCGACGAGGTCTACGGAACTTCGGGCCTCGGACCGGAAGTTCTCGTCTTGGACCGAACTTCCGGTCATGGGCCGGAAGTCCTCGGAGCTCCGCGATCGACGCAGACCGAACTTCGGTCCCGACCGAAAGTTCTCGGTCCCGACCGAAGTTCGGTCTCGGACCGGAAGTTCGGGTCAAGTGACAAAGATTTTCCGGGGTCATAACTCCTTCATCCGATCTCCAAATTGGGCATTCCATATATGATTTTTGATCGTCTCGACGAGAGGAACGCAATGGTGTGATCAAATCAATATTTTGACAACTTCTTAAAATGGACATTTTTGGTTGTCAACACATGCCCCCCCGCTTTTGTGTGAATGATGCATGGACACGAAAATACAATTTAAAACCAAATAGCAACGATACCCATCTCATCGGCTATCTAGTGACTAAGGGCGATGTATACATCGGCCATTTTTTGTTCTAAGGGCGATACATGTATCGGCCATTGTTTGGAAAGCACTTAGGCTTCTTGCCAAACACTTGGAAAATACTTTTTCAAGTATCTTCCGTTTATTGCTCTCGGGAGACTTTCACCTTGCAAAGGTGTCTCTAGCATATATGAATTTCCAAATATCACTTTGATCACTTTATAAGGACCTTCCCAGCTTGGTGACCATTTGCCAAACTTATTGCTTTTCGACCCAATTGGTAATATGGTTTTCCAAACCATCTCTCCAACTTGGAAAGATTTGATTTTCACTTTCTTATTATATGCTCTAGCAACTCGAGCCTTGTCTTTCTCAATTTCCTTAAGAGCCTTTAATCTTTTATCTGTCACCTCGTCAATATTATCCATCATTAGGTCATGATACATAATAGCAGATAAATCATTTTGTTTAGCAAGCCTGTATGCATTCAAATTCACTTCAATGGGTAACACGGCCTCTTGACCATAGACTAACTCAAAAGGAGTCACCTTTGTAGCACCATGCCTTGATATGCGATGTGCCCATAGAGCTTCAGACAAGACTTCATGCTACCTTCTCGGATTATCCTCAATCTTTTTCTTAATAAGCTTAATCAAAGTCTTGTTGCTAGACTCAGCTTGACCATTAGCTTGAGCATAATATGGAGATGAATTGAGGAGCTTTATCTTAAACAATTCGGCAAACTCTCTTACTTCTTTGGATATGAAGGATGTCCCTTGATCCGTTGTCAATGTTTGAGGAATGCCGAATCTATGAATAATATGCTCAGTAATAAACTTAATCACCTCTTTATGTGTCATATTCTTCAACGGGACTGCCTCGGTCCACTTAGTAAAATAATCAGTAGCAACCAAGACAAAGCGATGTCCCTTTGAAGATGGGGATGAATTTGGCCAATGAAATCTAGCCCCCAACCACGAAAAGGCCATGGTTTGATTATAGGATGAAGCATTGCAGCAGGCACAAGCTGAATATTGCCAAACTTTTGACACTCCTCACATCCCTTGTAGTATCGAAAACAATCGGCCATCATAGTAGGCCAATAGAAACCAGCCCGACGTAACAACCATTTCATCTTTGGAGCCGATTGATGCGTACCACAAATGCCTTCATGGACTTCTCCCATAGCCACTTTTGCTTGATCAGTTCCCAAACACTTAAGCAACAAGTCTTCGGCGGTTCGCCGGTAGAGCTCGCCATTATGCAAAGTGTACTTGAATGCACTCCGCCGAACACTTCTGTCAACTTTTGAATTGGGATTCTGCAAATATTTTAACAAAGGAGTTCTCCAATCTTCTAAATCGGTCACATTATCACTGGGATGTGGACTGGACCGATTTGGAGCTTGATCAAGCGGCATGGCCGAGCCGACCTCAGGGAAGTCGGCTAGGCCGACTAGGTTAGTCGGTTTAGCCGACTTGGAGGCCGGGCTGCTTCCAAGCGAAGAACCATCTAAACCAGCTAGGGGAGCCGGTTTAGCCATCTGGCTGGCTTGGCCGACTCTTAGAGTCGACTCAGTCAGTTCCAGAACACCTGCACAGAAAAAGTTTGAATCTTGATACATCGGTTCTTCTTGAACATGAAAATAATACTCTTTGATAGCAAGACCCGATGCCTGTTGAGCTAGCAAATTAGCCAAAAAATTTGCATGCCTTGGAATATGCCGAATCTGAAATTCGGCAAATGTAGCAATAAGATCAAGGCACTTATCACGACGCTCATTTAGTGATCCATCTAAACATTGAAACTCACCAGTAACTTGTTGTACTACTAGTAAGGAATCACCATAGGCTATAACATGTTTTACATCCATGGAAGATAACATTATCAAGCCGAACAAGAGAGCTTCATATTCGGCTTGATTATTAGTACAATAAAAATCTAACCGGCTTGATAATTTAATTTCAGCATTAATAGGGGAAACAAGAACAATGCCAACACCTTGGCCATCTTTACAAACCGATCCATCAAAATAAAGCTTCCATGGAGTAATAGTAAGGTAATCAATCTCATTTTCTAGATCTATACCATGCTCAACAATAAAATCAGCAAGGACTTGCCCCTTTACGGCTCTTAATGGCTCAAAAGTTAAGTCATATTCAATTAATGCGTATGCCCATTTGCCTATCCTTCCGCTTAAGGATCGGCCGATATAACATATGTTTGATTACATCGGCTCGGCAAGCAACTACACATGTACTAGATAATAAATAGTGTCTCATCTTAGCACAAGCATAGTATAATGATAAACACAACTTTTCAATATGGGCATACCTTGTCTCGGGATCAAGAAGACGACGACCAATGTAAGCAATCACATACTCTTTACCTTCATCCTCTTGAGTCAAAACAGCCCCGATTACTCTTTCTTCGGCAGCAATATACAATTTGAATGGAACCCCTCTTCTTGGTGCACGAAGAATCGGCGGTGTAGACAAATATTCCTTTATCTTTTCGAAAGCTTCTTGCTGTTTTGCCCCCCAAGTAAATTCAGATTCATCTTTCATTCTCAATATGGGGGTAAAAGGAATAATCTTCCCGGACAAGTTGGCAATAAACCTCCTTAAGTAGTTCACCTTTCCTAAGAATTTTTGTAAATCCTTCTTACATGTTGGAGGCTGAACTTTCTTGATCTTTTCTATCCGTCTTGGATCAATCTCTATGCCTTTATCATGGATAATGAAGCCCAGAAACTTTCCAGCCGATACACCAAAAGCACACTTGAGTGGATTCATCTTAAGCCCATAGCGGCGCATCCTTTCAAAAGCAAGTCGCAAATCGGCTAAATAAGAAACTCGAGAAGCCGATTTAACAACAATATCATCAATATAAACTTCCACAATCACACCAAGCAAATCATGGAAGATCAAATTCATAGCGTTGATAAGTAGCACCAAAGCATTTTTAATCCAAATGTCATCACAACCCACTCAAACAATCCAACAAACCCGGGACATATGAAGGCTGTTTTAGAAATATCATCTTCGGCCATGAATATTTGATTGTAACCAAGCATTACCATCAAGAAAACTAAGCACATTATGTCCCGAAGCATCATTGATAAGCATATCGGCAATAGGCATAGGATACTCATCTTTCAAGGTAGCTCTATTGAGATCTCTAAAATCAATACAAACTCTGATCTTGCCTGAATCCTTCTTTTCAACAGGCACAATGTTAGAGACCCAATTCGCATACCTGCATGGACGTATAAACCCCGCTTCCAACAACCAATTAATCTCTTCTTTAATCCGGTCGTATATAGCAGAATTGAAGCGTCGGGGATGTTGCTTATGAGGCCTGAATCCATCCTTGATGGGGAGCCGATGCTCAACTAGCTCACGGCTCAATCCAGGCATCTCTTTGTAATTCCATGCAAAGCAATCAGCATATTCCTTGAGAAGCGCGATTAATTTAGATTTATAATTGGCTTCTAAATTTTTATTAACAAACGTCGGCCGAGGCACAGAACCATCCCCAATGTCAACTTGTTCCAAAGGGTCGGCCGACGTAAAACCTTGACCCAACTTATTGAGCTCATCAAAATCATCAATAGCCTCACATGCATCGGTCTGAGAAGCCCGATACTGCTCAACACGATGCTTCAACCATTCTAAATTAGCATCCATTGATAAATTACATAATGATATTGAGCCGATTATCAATCGGCTTCAATGATACAGGTACAAATCCCTCTTTAGTAACACTAATAAACTGAAAATCAGAAAGATCTCTACCAGAAAGAGAAGCAATACCATCATGCCCCCCGAGCGAAGGAGCATCGGCTGTAGCTACATAAGCCGATGAATCCGCATGTACCACCTCAATCTCATCACCAATCCACTGAATGAGACATTGATGCAAGCTAGAGGGAACACAACGATTGGCATGAATCCAATCACGCCCAAGTATCAAGTTATAGCTACCTTGGACGTCGGCGACGAAGAAAGCTGTAGCTAGAGTTTTGCTCCCAACAGTGAGCTCCATAGAAGCAACACCTCTAGCCGGAATAGGAGCTCCACCTCCAACACCAGTGATGGTCATGTTGGTCTTGATTAACTCCTCATCGGTGCCACCAAGCTTCTTATAAAGTGTATATGGCATCAAGTTCACAATCGCCCCGCTATCCACCAACATGCTGTGAATCGGTGTGCCATTGATATGGCCCTTCAAGTGCAGCGGTTTGAGATGGTTGATGAATCTTCAGGTTTCGAAACACAAAGACTTTGTGTGGCAAAGTTGAATTTCGCCGTCGAATCATCCCCAACGATATAGTAATCTGAAGACAAATAAATAACATTAACTTCTCCCCTTTTCGAGAAGGTTCGTAGTCCACCATCTCTTCATCGGGACTTTTGGAACCTCAATACCAACCAAAGCAAAGAAACGGTGGAAGCGAAATCACCGAAGGTGCCTCGGAAATCTCTCGGGAGTGTGGGAGTCGGCTCACCGACTCAAAAAGTCGGTTTAGCCGACTGACGGACTCTCCGCAGCAGCAGCCATCCAAGAGAAGCAAAGAATCACGGTAGGAGCCGGCTTAGCCGACTCAAGAGTCGGCTTAGCTGGCTCTCCTTCCTTTGGCACGGGGCTGAAATAGCCGGGCCGAGAGTTGTCGGCCAATTTGCTTTGATGGGCCGATTGTTTTGGCCTCGAAGATTTCCTCCCTCATCTTCTCCGACTTTCTCTCTCTTTTGTTGCTTGTGCCTTGCTCGCTGCAATTTGCGCCTTTGAGTTTTATCCAAGCCGGGAGGACACCACTTAGGTTGATTATATTTGGGGTCCACCTCGGCTTTCTTCTTCTTTTCAACTTCAACAACAAAGACTTGTCGTTTTAGCTTGATTTGTCACCAATTTGGATTCTCAATCATAATCGGCTCATCATCCTTTATGACAGGAACTTCTGTAGAGCCGATTACAATGGATGGGAGAGAATTATGCTTCGGCATGGGGGCTTCAAGCATCTTCTCATCCCTGTTAGGCATATAAACCTCTTTGCATTGGCGCCTTTCTGTTTTCTGTGGGGTCACAGTTCTTGAAGTTATTAGACGATCTTGATTACCAACGGTAGAGCTCGATTGACCGAAGTTCAATCGGCTAAACACGAATGGTTTGGCATAAGGAGCAGCAGGCACTCCCCATCCTTGTTGTTGCATCATGGGCGCTATGGAGGATACGGCACCCAAACTCCATAAGGTCCCCCTTTGTGGTGTAACAGGCGGTGGAATCGGGGGACCCCAATGAGACACACGAGGAGCAACTCTTTGCGGCGGTGTCGATGCGGATGTCATAATCAGTTGCTTTGCCTTCTCATCTTCTCGCTTGGGCGGAGTAGATTCTCTTTTTTTTAATGGCCGATTCTCAGAATCAGCCTTTTCCTTCTTGTACTTGGACAAAAGCCTGTCGAAGGTGCATTGCCTTTTAACAAAGATGCCCTTGTTCTTCTTCTCATTGGTCTTCCAAGTACCTATCTCTGGCCTCTGTGGAACGAACGTGCGCAAAGTCTTGACCTCGGCCGGAGTGTCGCTGCCGGCTGCTAGATCCGGCTTAGTCGGTTGACCAACTGCAAGAGGGGCCAAGTCAACTTGGCCGACTCCGTGAGTCGGTCTAGCTGGCCTGTGCTGTGCCGCCGCCACTTCGAATGATCTTTGCTTGCTCAAATATTTATTCGACCCAGCAGTGATCTTGAGCTTGTTCCTGCCTTCTTCATCCTTTTCGAACACCACCTTGCGCCCCGAATTCACATTAGCATTCGGTGCTACAAGTGGGTCACCGATAATCACATTCTTGCCTTGGGCTTTATCGGCTTGCTCTGGACGAATCAAAACGGCGGGATCCCCTTTCTCAACCACATAGGCGGGAAAAGGAGTCTTGTCAACCTGCATCTCAGTAAGACTCAATCGTCCCTCATTAAGAGCCGATTGGACCTGTCGACGGAAAACATTGCAATCATTAGTGGCATGAGAAAAAGAATTATGAAATTTGCAATATGCTCTTCTCTTCATCTCATCAGGTGATGGCAATGTATAGTTAATCCTAAGATAGCCGAATTTAAGCAATTCATCAAAAATTCGATCACACTTAGAAAAATCAAAAGTAAACTTCATCTCTTCACCCCGATTCTTTTGAATCGGTTTGAGAGATGGGCAAGTAACTAGTTTATTAGGCGCCGGCCAAACAATTTCAGCAGCACAAAACTCACTATTTTCATTGTTCTCACCATCCAAAAACTCCTCCAAAACATGAGTATTCGGTCGGTAAGACTTATGACCATCACAAGGTTCTTTAAGGCGCGATTCAACAGAAACGGCCCTCTCTAACAATTGATTAACACTTAGAAATTCATGATGCTCAAGTTTCTCCCTAATATTAGGAAGCAAGCCAGCAAAACACAAATCAACTAAGTCTCTATCAGAAAGCATCAAATGGAAACAACGGTTCTTAATGTCTTTAAAACGCTTAAAGAAATCAAGAACGGGCTCACTACGTCCTTGACGAACCGATGCAAGATGAGACAATCTAGTTTCTTGGACTCCATTATAAAAGTGATTATGAAACTTTTCTTCCAACTCAGCCCAAGAACTAATAGAACATGATGGCAAAGAAGTAAACCAAGCAAAAGCTGTACCAGTAAGTGATAAAGGGAAATAACGAACATTCATATGATCCATGGTACTAGCTTCACCCATTTGAGCCAGAAACATACCAACATGCTCCATTGTAGTTTTATTATCATCCCCACTAAATTTAACAAAATCCGGTACCTTCCAACCAACGGGAGCTCTCAAAAAATCAAAAGTAGAAGGATACGGTTTATGATATACATGCCTAGTGGGTTTGATTTGCACACCTAAGCTACTCTCAAGAGATCTAGTCAAATCTTCTTTAAACCGATTCAAAGTAGCATTAAAATCGGTAGAAGGAAGAGTAGAACCTGCATTAAGAATAGGAATAGCGCTAGGTGACACCGGTGGGTTCGGAAGAACCGTATTTGCCCCCGCCGATGCTCTATTTGCTGCTGCCCTAGTATCGGTTTGTGTAAAACAAGCCGAATTTTGAACATTGGCAGCCCCTCGAACCATAGCATTAGTTGCAGGAACATCGGTCCCATTGTTTCCAAACAATAACGGGCCCGATGGCAATCTACTAGCCGCTGCATGATTACTTTGATTAGAATAATAATTCAAAGGCATACCAAATTGGGGCTGCGGAACACCCGATTGATCACAATCGGTTGTTCGTCCTTCTAACTTATCCATACGATCACTAAGTATGCTAGCAAGATGTTGAATATTATTGTTATATACTTTTCTCTCATCTACTAACATTTGAGCAAAATTAGCATGAGTAGGATATGGATCATCATGGATAGGAGGACTACTAGTTACCTCGGTTGCCGGAGCAACCGTTGTAGCGGGTGTAGCAGAAGTGCCTGGTGTAGCCGTTGATGTAGAAGGTATTAATGCAGCGTAGTTGGGCTCCTTGTATTGAGTGACTTTGTCACGCCGATCTATAGTACAACTTTCTAAGAAAGCTTTGAGAACGGCGTTGACCTTGTCATCAACTTGTTTCCTTAGCTCTTCGGGAAGATCATCAAGGGTGGGACGTCGGATGTTGCTTGTATCGACTCTTGAGAGATCACCGTCCCCTCCTTTGTCTTCCACGTCTCTGATTTCAGGCATAATGTATGCTGGAACTGAAGAAAAGATCGGTTATTAGCAAACAACCGAACCAATCCTTCCCCAGCGGAGTCGCCAAAAAGTGTGTTGACGCTTAGAATTGCTCTAGGCAACACACAAGCAGGGGCTAGCACGCCCAAGAGGTTGCGATCCAACCTACAACCAGCGAGGAACGCGGCGAGAACGACGAAACCGATCTAGAGACCGGTTAAGCCGATTTGAAGCCCGTTCTCCGCGTAGAAAACTCCCGAACACCTCCCGAGAAGACCCGTCGGGGAGGAGCACGTGGAGGATGCCCTAGGACCAGCAAGGCCGCCTAGAACGCCGCCGAATCTCGCCGGGAGATGCGACGAACAGCAGTATGGGTTGGAAGAGAAAGGGTAGAGTAGATGTGTTTTTGATCGATTGGATAGATGGGAACACAATCGGCCATGATCCTCTCATATATATAGAGGGGGGTGGTCTTATCCCAGTAGGAAACCGCTCTAATACTTATTTTCCAAGTTTCCCACGAGTTTGGGGGAGTTCGGGTCGTAACTGGAAAGTCCAGATCCGAATCTGACGAGGTCTACCGGAACTTCCGGTCTCGGACCGGAAGTTCTGGTCTTGGACCGGAACTTCCGGTCATGGGCCGGAAGTCCTCGGAGCTCCGCGATCGACGCAGACCGGAAGTTCTGGTCCCGGACCGGAAGTTCGGTCTCGGACCGAAGTTCGGGTCGGGCCGCGACAAAGATTTTCCCGGGGTCATGACTCCTTCATCCGATCTCCAAATTGGGCATTCCATATATGATTTTTGATCGTCTCGACGAGAGGAACGCAATGGTGTGATCAAATCAATATTTTGACAACTTCATAAAATAGACATTTTTGGTTGTCAACAGAGCTCTTCCGCGCGCAGCTCGACGAGTCTTCCTCCGTCTGAGACCGCATCCGCGCCAAGATGGAGACCGCCTCCCGCGTCGCCACCGCCGCTCTCCTCCTCGTCCAGCAGGCAGATGTGCTCGTGATTCTGCTTCAAGGTTATGAAAGGTGTCAAGTGAATAGGCTGTCGTCGTGGGCTGAATCAGTGCCCTCGTACGTAACTCATCCGGCAAGATCGTGCTTTCTGGTTCTGGCGATTCGATTCCAGCACAATCTGCAATTCTCGGCTCAACCTGAGGAAACAGCAGTTGCAATTCTGTATCGGACCTGTCAATTGGGAATGTTATCTGGTTCCACTATTTCTGTTTCTGTTTTGAAGCAGTACGTGCACCACAAACTAATAAACATGGAAAAGTGGTAGTAGGCAACCAAATAAACGTTGGGTCGAGTCTGAACATGATTTATTTATTGAGGGAAATAAATATAAATACACTTGTTAAGAGGAAAAGCATCATCGCCATAGTAGCAGATTAAGGGAACAACAGCTATATATGTAGCAGTTTCAATTCGATGATGGGAAAACAGCCAGCCATAAAAAGTGAAGAGTAAAAAAAAAAAGATGGGAAAACAAGATGTGATCACCACCCGTACTGCACTACAACTTTGATCTGGTTGGACTTGGGGCGATTCTCCCTCTCCACCTTGAGCTGCTCCACTGCACGTTCCAGCGATGGGTTGTTTTCCCTACCACTGAGCTTCACCTCTTTAAGGTTCTTCAAGTTCTCAAGGCCGACAATGCTCCTCTCCTTGTCAGAGAAGTTGAATAGAAGCGTCTCGAGCTTTGTCATTGACCCTTCCTCAAATTTGACTACTTGGGGATATCCTCCCTGGAAGGACAGATCCAGGATCCTCAGTGCTGGAAAATCGTGAGTTGTGCATCCAAACACTTCTTCTCCATACTGTGGGTATTCCAGTTTGATGCTCTGTAGGCTAGGCAGCTTACACAAGGAATCAAGTACCTGGTCGGCGGCAAGCCTGGTGTCCCAGCATTTCATAAAAAATTCCATAAGGTGCTTGAGTGATGAGATCCAATCAGGAAATCGACTAATGCGCCCGTGCATACTAAGATGCCGGAGGAGTGGTGGCGGTGAGGAGACATAAAGGAGAAAGTCCAGTGTCTCCTCGGATATCAGGTGGAGCGTTCGGAGGGCGCATGTCTTGCTCAGGGAGGAACCAAGCACAGGAAAAATCTCCACTCTGCGATTATAGCTTTCTATGTCCACAACAAGAAGTAGCACCTGCAACTGTTGCAGCTCACCAATATCTCGGGCAACCTGAAAGTCTTCATCTTTGGAATTGTACCCCTCAAAAATTTGGACAGTGGACAGCTCGCGTAGTGCCTTCATGTTTCCTAGCCCCCGTGGATTGGTCCACTTATACATCCTCAGACGCTCAAGTTTGCTCAGCTTTGCCACAGTTGGTGGTATGACATTGATCGGTGTCATTTCAACATTGAGAGTCTCCAAATACTCCAAGCCCCTAATTTTACTAGGCATCACACTATCTGATGTTTTCCTCAAGCTCAAGAACCTGAGCAGATACAATCGACAGATATCTCTCATGTGCTTGTCTTGCAGAGCCTCGCAGCCTTCTAGGTCAAGTACCCTCAGCAATTTGAACTTGCCTAGTTGACCCAACAGCTTCTCAACAATGCCTTCCGACTGAAATGTAGTCAATGATTGGACCTGTTGTAGGTTCATCGCCTCAATGCCATGCCTTGCATGATGCCGCTGCACCATTTCCTTCTTGCTCTTACTAACCTGCTTGTTGTCGCCATTGCCATGGACAGATAGGCGGCGGACCTTGCCACGTGGTAATCCTCCACCGTATTGCCGCCCTACCAGGCTAACACAGTTAGCATCTTGGGATTTGGACACAATGACCTCAAGCATCATATCGTGGACCCGGCATGCTTTGACCATTTCCATCGGGAAGCGTTCATAGATGACTATGGTTTCCTGTAGCTTGTCTCGTTGAATCATGTTCCTGCTTATGAGCTCATTGAAGTACTCTTCTGCAACATCAAACAAAGTCAAACCCCGCTTCTCAGTAACCAAACCTTCGGCAATCCATCTGTACAGTAGGTTATCCTTGGTGATCACATGATCCTCAGGGAAAGTGCTCAGATACATCATACACGCCTTTAGATGATGAGGCAGGTAGTCATAACTGAGTGTAAGCACTTGCCTCATCCCCTCCAGGGTGGGGTGGCTCTCCATCTGAGAACCAATTGACTTAGAAATTCTTTCCCATATTTCTACACTCTCAACTGAATTGTAGCTTGCTAGAAGGCTGGCGATGCTAATAATAGCCAATGGCAATCTACCACATTTCTTCAAAATCTTGTACATGGTATCTTTCAATCCATTAGGGCAGGTACCACCCATGGAGCCAAATACTCTTTTGACGAACAATTTCTGGCTAGCCTCTGGCTCCAGGGGTTTCAAATGATGGACAAGGTCCTCCGAAACACTACTTGCTTTGGCCACGGTCTCTATTCGGGTCGTCACGATGATTCTGCTGCTACAATTATTTTTTGGCAAACTTATGCGTATAGCTTCCCATGCTGGTACACTCCATACATCATCAATCACGATGAGATACCTGTATTAGACATATTGCATTTGCTCAGTGGCCACTACTACACAAAAGATTTTGCAAGGCACTTCAAAAATGAGCTCGGAGGCGGTTTTAGGAAAAAACCTCCTCGGTTAATAATTTTCAATCGAGTCAATGACCAGCCGCAGCAACCGCCTCGGTTAATGCATTAAGCGAGGCGGTTTTTATAACAAAACCGCCTCGGTTAATCTAATATAACCGAGGCGGTTATATTATAACAACCGCCTCCGTAAATCTATTTTCGGAGGCGGTTACACTTTAAAGCCCGTCTCAGTAAATGATGGCCCAACAGCCAGCCCATCTCGGCCCGATATCGCACTATAGTATATAAACTAGCACCTAGGGTTTCTCCCTCACTTCTCCACTTCTCCACTCTCTCCCGTCGCCCCTCCCCTCCTCTTCTGACCGGCGGCGCCACCCCCTCCTCTCCAATCTCTCCCCCTCCAAGCGACGCACTCCCCCACCCGATGCTCCCCTCCTCTCCCCTCCTGGCGGCGCGGCGCGCTTCCCTCCCGACGGACGGCGCACTCCATCTCTCCCCCTCCCAGTGGCGCACCTCCATCTCTCCCCCCTCCCGGTGGTGCGCCCCACCCAGATCCGGTGAGGCGGCCGGCCGCGTCGCGCCGGATCTGCCGGATCTACTTTCGGAGGCGGTGGCGCACGCATCCCCGCGCACGGGCGCATGGCCTCGTGGCGGCGCGGCGGCGGCGCTTGGCCTCGTGGAGGCATGGCCGCATCGCGGCCTCGTGGAGCCGCGACGACGGTGCACGGAGGCCTACGCGGCGGGCGCTGGGCCTCACGGCCTCACGGAGGCGCCACGGCGGCCGGCCGGCTCTCCCACGTGAGGTGCTCCTACATTCCGCCGAGCTTGCCGACGCTTGGAAGACCGGATCCAACCCCGGGCGCAGCGGATCCATCGACGGCGGCCCTAGCGCGGGCGGATCCGCCGACGGCGGCCCTAGCGCTGGCGATCCATCGACGGGGCGGCCCTAGCACGGCGCATCCCACTCCCTCGAGCTCGCCGGGCGCACGGGAGGCCGGATCCGCTCCGCGCGTGCAAGGATTTGGCGTTGGCGCCGGCCGGGCGCTGGGCGGATCCCGCGGTGGCGACGGCGGCGCGTGGGCGGTCGTCCAAGCCCAAATCCGCACTGTTAGGGTTTTTTTTTTTTTTTTTTGTTTTTTTTGCTTGATTAACGGAGGCGGGCGCTCAACCGCCTTGGTTAATGGTCACATTTACCGTGACCCTTGATCCGAGGCGATTTACGAAAACCGCCTCGGTTAATCACTTTTAACCGCCTCGGAAAATCTTTTAAGTAGTAGTGGGCGGAACCTGAATTTTTAATTATTGGGGGGCCAAGCAATTGACAATACATCGTAAATTCAAAAAAAATATATAGAATAAGTCTATGATTTAATAATATTTTATATATTTATTTAGAATTCATAACAAAACAACACAATATTATCATGAAAAATAGGTGAAAAGATAATTTTTGTGATATACAATTCAATTTTATGATGTAAAATGATTTTTTCTCGTAGTATAAAAAATGGCCACGGCCCCTGCTGCACCCCACCTCCACACCCCCCCCCCCCCGCCAAGGGAAATTCTATTGTTTTGATCATCGAATTATTGTTGAGTCTCAGTTTTAGCCATCAAACTAAAAGAACCAAAGTTAGATTGCCGCATCTTTTTTTAGGATATGGTGGAATTTTCCCATCAGACTTTATTGTATCCAATGCTACTAATTCCGCTGCTCTTTTTTTTTATCAACAATTAAGAAGTTTTTTCTTGAATTGCTGCATCAAAACTAGATCACAAGCTTATGATGAAAAACGAGCTCTAAATAAAATTTATAACTTTGTAGTTGATATTTTTATATGAGATTACTTAGAGGCCTAAATATTTAATTATTTTTTCACATTTTAGAATTCATTTTTAATACATTTTGAAACTACCTTAGACATTGACATGACCTATACCAAAGTTATAGATATCTATGTGATCTATAACTTTGTGATGGGATCCCTTTTTATTCGAGATTGTTTAGGGACCTAAATTTTTTTTCATTTATTTGATTATAAAATTATCATTTTAAAAAATTCAAAGAATCTCGGATGGAGACACGCTCTATATACCAAATTTAAAGTCTGAATAGACCTAAAAGTTTCTAGTTTCATGCCATATCAGCTAAAACAACAATTGAAACCACTCTGAAATACATTAAGGGATGTAATTTTTATCAGGTTTCAAAAATTAAGGGTGTATAAGTTGTCCGGTGTTTAAGTTCGAGGATGTTTTTAAATTCAAAGCTTTTTTAAGGATCTCTCTAAATCTAAACCACTATATATATATATAGTTGTATACCTCTTGTCCTTGAGGAGCTCCTTGAGCTTGCTCGACAGGCCTTCCACATCCAACTCATCGATTCTAAGTTGGTTGCCGTTGGTTCGCTTATCATCTTCATTCGCCTTCACCATCTGCTGGAGCAATCGCGCCAGCAGTCCCTTCATGTCCTTCCCGGCATCGAACACCTGTGACACCGACACCAGCGCCTGGCGCTGGAAGTCAGCGTCCAGCTGCCGGCACAGCTCCACCGCCAGGGTTGTCTTGCCCAGGCCTCCAAACCCAACAATGGAGAACACTTTGAGCCGTTTGTCATCGTCCTCCACCTTGATCCTCTCCGCCAGGGTGTTGACTTGTTCCTTGATGCCGACGTATTTATCATTGGGGTTATCGGCACGGCGGAGGGCGTTCGCGGACGCGGACAACGCCGTGACCGGGGCAAACCAGGGCGACCTCGGTAGCGCCGCCCGGTCGATGCCGTAGCGAACGCGGCGCTCGCTGACGGCGGTGGTACGAGACAGAAGGGCCTTGACGTCGGCGGCGAGGGTGCGTTGCAGCAGCAGCTTCTGTAGCTGGTGCTTGGGCCATGTGACGATGTAACGCAGCAGCGGGACGACGGGGCGGCGGATGCGGAGCCAGTAGATGTCGGTGCAGTCCTCGGCGTCGTAGGCGAGCTCGCGGACCTGCTTCTCCCACTCCCTCGTGAGGTGGTCGACGAAGCTCTGGTCCGCCTCGGAGATCATGCGCAGCACGGCGTTCATGGTGGACAGCTCGTCCATCAGGAGCACCACCTTGTCGCCGACGCAGCAGATGTCCTGGACCTCGTCGACCACCAGCTGCCCGAGCTTGCTCACAACGAATTCCACTGCTGCACTCTCCATGAATCAATCCTCTCCGGCCGAGTCTCTCTCTCTCAGCAAGGTGGGTGGGGAGGATCTTGCCTGGGGCGGCTACGATGGCGAATGCACTATTTTGCGAGAAGCAAGCCAGATTGTATGTGGGCTGTGCGTGGGGGAGAGGAAATGGCAATGCATGTGAATGAAGCTGAAATCCATTTGTATCATGAACCCTGCTGGGAACACTTTCAGTTTTTAATAAAAGCACAGTAGGGGGCTCTCCCCTCCTATTTCACTCAAAAAAAGCTGAAATCCATACCTATGCGATGCATGGGAGGAACTGAAGAAAAGTTACCGTCCATGCTACGTTAGGAATATATTTTGATTATTATTGTTAAATAGTCCTTAGTGACTTTCGGCGAACGCACTCGAGAATACATGTAGATAATAGACAATGCAAACACACTTTGGCACGCTTTGTCTTTGGAGGAATAAAGAGGGCCGGAGACTCTCTTTATACTACTATATAAAAAAATTTAAAGGGTACACTTATAATATTTCTTTGGTTGAGTCTATCAAGTATGCCTGCCCCGACAGACCACCCACACATCTAAGATAAAGAAGTACATCCACCCCTCATATCGCGGGACCCTCGGATAGAACATACTCCCTCCGTCCCAAAATAGATATCATTATCGCTTTCTAAAAGTCAATGTTTTTTAAAATACCGACAATTATATTTTTAAAATATATAAATATTTATTCTAAGTAATTAGTATCATCGGAAAGATCTTTAAGTCTAGTTTTTTAACAAATTTATTTGGAAATATAAATATTGCACGTTTTTTTTTCTATAAATTTAGTCAAAATTAAAAAAAATTTGACCCAAGACGTTTCCCATAACATCATTCTTTTTTAGGGACGGAGGGAGTAATCCATCAGGCCACCTAGACAGACAAAGAAAACTCCTTGAACCATGGCAATATCAGGCATAGCTCAACCCTGTCCCTACCCAACTGACTCGGTGAACATGTGAATGAACACGTCTGACGCAGTCACACAGGCATGGGACACAAGGCTCAGGACTGACCCGTTCAGACAGCAAGCTAGGAGGGCCTCAACCTGTCCCTATGAGATCGAGGTCGATGCCTTCACAATTTGACAGAAACAGTTATCTAGGGCCTTATTCTCTTTCACCTACTTTCGCAAGTTTTTCCACTCTTTCTCCATCACATCATTTATTATCCACATATATAGAGTATTAAATATAAACTAAAAAAACTAATTATACAGTTTAGTTGTAAATTACGAGATGAATCTTTTGAGTCTAGTTGGGTCACGATTGGATAATATTTATCAAATACAAACGAAAGTGCTACAGTGCTCTGGATTGTAAAAAGTTACAAAGAGAACAAGACCCTACTCCAGTACAGTTGCTATAAGAGCTCCTAGAGTAACAGGAGCAACACCGCTGCCATATTCTATAGGGCGAGTTGGTGAACAACTGCCACTCTCATAACTAAGGTTGAAAGCGGAACAGAAATATCCCGAACCGAACCACATTATTTTCTATATTTAATCCAATCGAATTTCGTATTTTCTTGTCCGGCTTTATCGTTTTCGTTTTCGTATTTCAGATGTTACGTATTTCAAATGTAAAAGTAGAAAACGGTTTAGATATTTTTCGACCGTTTTCTACTTTTCTACTTTTAATTTGAAATTTTTTGAATTCAAAATTTAGTTTAAACCGAATTTGGTCGACAACACATGTGATGTAGCCTAATTACAGTCTGTTTACCACACAATTGCGTTCTTTTTACTGGTGGCTAGCTATCCTCTCTTATATAGACAGTGTGTAGCCTCATTTTATTTACTGTGCACTTATTAGTTATTATATGCACTTGAACTTAATCATATATGTACTTAGTCATGCACTTGGTCGTCTTGGGTCGGGTATTCGTATTGAGTTTTCGTGTATCAACCGTGTTCGATATAAATCCGCTCGAATTGATTCGTTTTTGAAATTCCTGATATTTTGTAAGTTCGTGTTCGTTTTTAGGTGTCCGGCGTAACCGTTTTCGCTTTCGTTTTCGTATTTCAAATGTAAAAGTAGAAAATAATTTAGAAGTTTTTCGACCGTTTTCATCCTTACTCATAACCCCGCTATGGCACATCCCACAATATCAACATCAGACCACATCTTATTAGCGTGGGGAACAAGACCCCGCAACCACGCCGTGAGCACACCTATCATTGCCGCACCAGCGGCGATAATAGGAACATCACCTTCAGGTATAGTCATCATCATCTGGCAGTGATATCCATGTTACTATATATCATTAACAAGTGAATCTTTTTGCAGCTTCTAGACGTTGCTTCAATTCCATATATCGCGCGTTGCAGACAACCGGAGAACTTGTGAGTTGTGACTTCAACGATTTTTCTGTGTTAGGAGAATCAACGGTACAACATGTATAAAAGATGAGGCCAGGACAACCTGTATAAGAGTCGGCTTAATTATCAGTAGGGGTTTCGACCTCTAAAAAGTATAAGAATTGGCTAAAAAACATTCTTTTTGTTTCCATGATCCTCAATAAAAAGATGTTGCACTGTGTTATGAACAATCCTGGCAAAATGCAAGACTTTTTTATACAAACCCGATGGAAAATTAAATATTCGAGGATCTAAACGAATTCAAATGAAAAAATGTTCAACTACAAAGTTTCATAACTTTTCGAGATCTATAACTTTCATTTAGAGTATTTCTCCATCCGAGGTCATTTGTAAAATTTGGATTTCAAATTTGAGAAATTCAAATGCAATTTTAGGAGCCAATATGATTTCAAGAAAAATTTGTAAACTACAAACATTCATAACTTTTTGAGATCTACAACTTTCATTTAGGTCAAAATTGCATCCCAGGTCGTTTAAAAAATTCAAAATAATAAATTTAAAATTATTTATACAAGGCGGATATCTTAGAGATCCTTTGTACAAATCGATTTGTATGCAGGCGGATGTCTTAGAGATCCGCCTGCAAATATGTCGATTTGTACAGGCGGATCTCTAAGACATCCGCCTGTACAAAAATCGATTTGTATGACGACGTTCTCTTCTGGGCCCACTGATTTCTTTATGCAGGCGTCAAGAAAATTGGAGCCGCCTGTGAAAAAAAACCGTAGTGTCGTCAAAAATGATTTTTTACTAGTGCAAGGGGCTAATCCAGTCAAAATGCAAGACTTTTAAAATGATACCAAAACTGCCGCTCGAAAACAAAAAAGAAACTCTCATCTAATATTATTATCTTGCTGGGGTAAAAAGAATTGAATGGACACAAACTGAAGCCTGTGTTCCATATGAATAATGCACCAAGCAAACTAAAGACCGGAACCTAGCTATCTAGGAATGTGTAGGGTGATCATCTCGATCGCCGTCGCCATGGCCGTGTTGTGTAGACTGATCGACGTCGCCTTGGCAGCCACTGCCACTGGACGCCTTTGCAAATCTGCCTTTGACTCTGTTTCGTGTGTCTGCGCGTACCTTCCGTGATACATACATGATCTGCTTGCCAAACCTGCAGATACAATCGTAAAGACTCTCTGTGTTACACACAAACATTTCATATATATAAACCGAAATGAAAGTTCTATAGTGGAACAACCAAGATATACCATGGAACAGTGGCAAAATCATTGGTTGAAATGTCAAAATACACACCAGTAACAACTAAACCATAAGACAGAATGATGAATTTGGAACAAATCCCATACCATGAGAATTCAACAGCACGAAAACATGCCACAAAACATATAGTGGGGAGAATAGTAAATATCAATTTACATTGGGTAGTTAAGTATATAGTCATTAAGATCTGATTATAAGAAATATAGACAAATCATAGATAACTGTGAAATAAAAAGGAGAACTATGAGGCGCGCAGAGAAAGAAATCAAGGTACATTAGGAAAAAGAAAGGAAACAAAGAAAATTAAAGAAGAAAAACATGTAAACCCTCCTACAATGGGCCGTGCACTCCATCGTTGAGCTGCCATCGGCCCATGGATCAGGGATCAGTGACTCCGTTCTTACTTGAGGCATTAGATTCTTATCAGTTTTATTTATAGCCATGTTTCGTCGTAAGGATCAGATTACGTATATAAGTACACGTACCTCCTGTTCTTCTTCTTGTCCTTGTATCTCTGCTTAGCCTCCTCCCTCTTCTCCTGCAGCTTGGTTCTTGCCTCCATGTCTTGGCTTGATCCTTGCTCCAGCACCGGCACCGGCGCTGGCATCGGCGCCGAGGACGCAGGCTTCTGCTGCTGCTGCAGAGGCATGTCCTGGTCTTGGTGGACGACTGTCGTGCTGCCTAGCGCCTCCGGCGTCAAATGCTCATCAACACCCAAGTGCCTGCTTGGGAACTCGTCCGGCGGCCACATCGGCAAGCCGCTGTTGAAGAATTTGCATTGAGGAGGAAGCTGGTGAGGAGGAAGAAGCCAATCCGGGTTGCCTTGTTGAAGATGAAGTTGGTGAACAGGAGTAAGCAGATCCAGCTGGTATGGCGTCGTGTTGGTGCTCGTGTTTGCAGCAGTGTTCATCACTGAACTGCTGAGCCGGAAAGCTGCATTGTTGCCGGCAAGAGATTCCATAGCATGATCAGTAGAAGTTCGGACTACGGTTTCCGAAGAATATGATGATGATGGGTTTAACGGCCAAGGATCATCATAACCCGACGACGACCACCACGCCGTCTCTGGCTACAGTACCGAATAGTTGGATAAGTAGCTATGTACTAGCAGGAAATTTGAACGACTCATGCAACATTACATCACATTTTACATATAGCATTGCCTATTTGACACAGCTCCAGTTACAAGATTTTAATTATGTTGAAGCTACTGTCCCTTGTAGCATCTACAAGAGTTTCTAATAAAATCCACACTCACACAGAATTATGTGTGCGCATATCGATTGGCCAATATGGAGGTGCGTGGAAGGATGTGGAAAAATATGGAGTAAGGACACAATTTCTAATGCAAATGTACAAGAAAGAAAAAAAGGTATACAAATAATTAAGGATGCAAAATTATGTCCTATCTTTTAGAATCGAGATTTTCAGTTGCAAAAACTCATTGATTTATGAATTAGTTTTTTTAGAAACTCTTGGAGATGCTCTTAGCCTCAGAACAAATCAACTCTTAGAATCACCCTAATTCAAACTATCTTAGAGTTTGACCAATATTGTATTAAAAAAAGAGTACAGCCTCTATGGCACCAAATAAGTATTATCATGAGAATGTATTTCATTGTGTATAAGGTGATACTAATTTAGCAGTGCATGTAAATATTGGTGGTCTTTGCTATAAGTTTGGTCAAACATAAAATAGTTTGACTTAAAACAACTTGACTTGTTTTGAGATGGAGAGAGTATTTTATTTTTACATCAAACCAAGACACAGGTTGAAATCACATTAATTAGCTTATCAATCAAACTACAATTTCTCCTTGAATCTTGAAGCTAAAGATCTACCACATGGACACAGTATAACAATATAGGTGAACTCTGTAATGACAATGATTCTTAAAAAAACTAATTAAGAGCTGTTGATTATATTTAAAAGGGGGCAGACTGAACACAAGGTTGAAAACAAACAACGTCGACGACAACAATAGCAAGACAACAATAGCAAATCAATGACAATGATCCTGAGCACTGAATAATTCAGAGTATGGGAGCATTGGCAATATATGCATACCTCTTCAAGGGGGTTTACCAGGGGCTCGGTCAAGCTCCAGTTCCAGTCATCGACGAAGTTGGAGTCGTCGAGTAGTCCACCAGCACCAGCGGGATCGTCTTCGAGGTGGTTGTACCAGTCGGAGTAGTCTTGTGTGAAGAGACCAGCATCTCCTTGGCTGCCGCCACCAGCCGCCGCTGCTGATCCGTCGCCGGCCACCGGCTGCGCCTGCTTTTCAAAGTTGCCTCCGGTTTGGATGAGACAGCTTGATGGCAACTAGTACATACGTACGCACCAAAGGAAAAAGAGACAAACTTGCAGCGAAGATCTGTTGCCTGAAGGTAGGCAGTGATCCAACCACAAGGGAAGGAGAAAAAGACAAGAAAGAGAGATTTGTCAGTTGCATGCATCTCAATTGGCCCGGCCCTTTCTTCAAACCAAGGCTTTCTGTTTGAGATCCGAAAATGTTGTTATGATTAGTTCAGGTCAGTCATCAAACTAAACGACCAGATAAAAGAAGATTTATGAATCAGAGTATCCCTCAGAGTAGCAAATGCAAGCAGTATGTAATGTAGGTACCTGATTCGTCATCACAGTGCGTTCGTCCAAAGATCTGCTGCTGCTGCCGGGCAAATCGGCTGCCCGCTGCAGTTCCACGTTGACTAGGTCGGGGACCCACGTGTCCGGTGGCGGTTCCTGAGATGGCGCCGGCGGCGGCACCTCTGCGGGCAGCGGTGCGTCAATGTAGAGGATGCGCGCGAGGTCGGCGGGGTCCGGGAACCCGATGTAGGAGCGCGTCGGGCTCCGTTCATGGCCCTGGGCGTCGTCGTCGCACCCGGCGGCGCGCGCGCAGTGCGCGCAGAGGGATGCCCGGTGGACGGCGCACCGCGCGGCGGCGGGCGCGGCGTGGCATCCCTCGCAGAGCGGGGCGCGCTGGTGGGCGCGCGCGGTGGCGGCGTGCACGGGGACGTCACAGAGCAGGCACAGGCGCGTGCCGTGCTGGGCGCAGTGGACCAGCGCGCGCTGCGCGGCGCAGTAGTCGCAGGGCACGCCGCCGCCGCCATCGTCCGGGACCATGGTGTCGCCGTCGTCCGCCGCGCCAGCGTCCACCCCCCGTGAAACATGGTGCGCCGCCGGCCGGCCGGCGGCGAGGGTGGAGTTGGAGGGGTCTCTCGTCAGTGTCACAGCACGGCGGTGGGGATCCGTGGAGGGGTTTGGGTGGGGTTGGTTGGTGGCTTGGTGCTACGTGCGTCCGGCGCGGACGATGGCGGCGGCACGACTCCAGGCTGGTTAGGTTTGAGTGGGTATCTTCTATCTCTATCTATATATATAGAAAGAAGTTGGCGGCGGGCGGCGGCCACTCGCCGCGCGCGCGATGTGATCGCTTCGAGAAGGCTACGCGGCCTATTCGGTCAAACCCGACCTGTCGAATGTGCCAAAATCATCATCTTAAAAGTCGGAGTACTTGGCACATGTGGATCGCTTTTTATGGAAAGACTGCGAGTTAAGATAGGAAGTTGTGTTCAAGAGCAGTTTCCTTCAATCTCCCTAAAAAAATTAAATTAAAAGTAGATTTTAAAAATCCAGATGATAGCTGATACTGCACCACCGACATATATTGACATAGTAGTACATATTAAAGCATCTCTAAGATTTTTTTAAAATATACTCTAATTATTATTTGAAGAGTCATTTAAGTAATAATTATTTTCTATATATCTTTATACTCTCCAACAACGTTTTATCTTATGTGTTGTATCTTTAGCTGGCGAAAAATCCGAAATAGATGTTATCTATATTTAGATATATATCAGCATCTCTAACGGTTTTGTAAATAAATTTTGTATTTTTATTTTTACAAAAAGTCTAAAAAAACGTCTATCCAACGGTTTTTACAAATGGACTTTGCATTTTTGTTAACTTAGCAAAAAGCAGATAAGGACTTACATATATGCACACCTCATCTGCGCTTGGCATTTCCGACGCTCGCGCTATTTCCCTCCCGCGCGCGTGGCTCCCGTCTGCCGCCTCATCCAGAATTTCCTTCTTTGCCAAGTAATAATGCAAAACTTTTGGAGATTGACTCTCTGTACCTTTGCCATATTCATTTGAGACTTAACAAACTTCTAATTTTACCAAATAAAATATACAAAACCGTTGGAGATGCTCTTAAAGAGGTTATTGGAGGTTGTTTCTTCACCAAAATCTCTATTCCTATATAAAAAAAAAAGATATAGAGTTTCTCAGAGATGTTCTTAAGCGGCTGACAGAAGGGACCTCAAATATGATGACAGCGCCCGGACCGGCCTGCCTGCTGCTTGCTGCCACAAGGTCGCCATGCTCCCGAGGTGCAGCGCCGCGTCCATGCTGCCGCCCGACGTGTCGATCCAGAGATCTAGAGCGTTCGTCGCCGCCACGCCGAGACGAGCTGCAGGGCTGCCATTCAGAAGCTCGATCAGCTCGCTGAGGAGGCGCTCAACCTGCGCCGCCAGACCGATGCCGCCGGGGTGCTTCTGGTCGATCGTACAGCAGCAGGACCCCGGCCCTACGGCCATCATCACCCGGAGCTCTGCATCCCGAGGTCGGAGGCGGCGCACATCATGCCCATCGGTAGGACGCTGAGCAGCACGTGCGACGCCGCCATGGAACCCAACCCTCTCTGCTCCACGGCCGCCAGCCGCCAGTAGCCTTCACCGGGTCCGAGTCGGGACTCGGGAATCGCTCACCTGGACTGACCGCTTGCGTGCAGAAGAAGTGCCTCAGCAGCTTCTCCCTTAAGCGTACTCCCACTCCCTTCGTTCCATGAACTTCGTCGTTAAAAAACCGTGCCCCTCTCACAAACATGTTTTTCTAGTGACAAATTATATGGGACTGAGAGAGTAACCCTCTATCATCAATTTAAAATGTGTTGATAATGGGTCGTTAGAGGAGTACGGAAAAAAAGGCTGCACTACTAATAATAGGAGGTCACTTGTAATGCCATGCACGATTAGCTGCATATGATGCATGGCCGATCGATGCCTATGCATGACTTGGTTTGATACGGTACTTGAATTTGTGTCACCAACTCACCATAACAAAAGAAAAGAAAACCAGCAGAAACACAGGGAACTCGGACTCTTGTAATCGTGGAATTGGCCTTGATTGCCAAACGTCTTTTGCTACGCCTTCGTCGTGCCTGCGCATGTACGTAGATAGAAACAGGCGGGTGGACAACTGAGCAGAAGGCCCTGTTCCTTGCCGATCCAACCCCATGTGTAACAGGGGCTTCGGCGATGTTGACTTTAGCAAACGCCGAGGTGGTGATTGCTCCGGCTATCATCCATCCATCTACTTGCATGTACATACAGTAATTGTGGTGAAGAGGCAAATTAAACACCAAACAAATCGAAAGCCCACCATGCATGCATGCGCGGCGACAGGCTTTGCATCATGTTGCCTTCGCTTTTCTCTCAGCGAGCGGATGTGTCATCCATCCTAGTGCACGCCGTCGCCGATCGAATGCCAGCAGCATCGTCGATATAGAATAGATGGGCAGCAGGCATTGACGCCATGCAATGACACAGCATGCCCGTTAATGGGACGCTCTCACCCTGGAAGATCGAGGCCAGTTATTAGGTACCTCCATCGCGAACAGTCTCTCCTAGCCTCCTCTTCATCAACAAGTCAGCGAGGGCATGCATGGTCGAACGTACGCAGCGCGCGAGCGGGCCGGGCGTCGTCGCGGAGCCTGACCTCCAACAGGACGCACAGATCGATCGAGCTCACTTCGGCGTTCTGGGCGCACGCTGCCACGGTCGCGTCGACCACGGCGAGTACCGGCCGGGCTGTGTGCCGTCGTACGTGTTCGATATTTCGATCTCGAACGGGACGTAGTGGGTCTACAGGGACACCGCCCGGTTTTGTCGTCCTCGCGGGCACCGTCATCCGTCTTGCTTCGGCCTGTGCGCCACTCCTAGAAGAGCTCCCTGGCATCGGCGGGGTCGTTTGGCACCCAACTCCATGTTGGCCCAGGCCCTATAGACGAGCATAGTCTGCGCACGGGTGAGCACGGCGTGCACGCTCCATGCCGCTGCCGCGTCCAGCAGATGCGCTGCCGCGTCCAACTGCCACATGCATGCATGTCGCCATGCTGCATGCCACATGCGCGGGCGGGCGCCAGCACGGCCTCGCAGAGCTTCCTTCCTGGTCTTGCAGAAGGCGTTAGACGATGCAGATGCAGCGCTGGACCATCTCGTCTCTATTTATTTATACAATACACTAGGTAGTGTGCCCATGCGTTGCTACGGGACAACAACTTTTATTAATAAAAATACACGTATCGCACAGGATAACAATACTTTGAAATAAAAATACACAGATCGCATGATAATAATTTATGAAAATGTGCTTACGCAGAAGCGCAGATTCATGCGATGCTTCGTAATACTGTTGTAACATGTTAGTGTTCCTAAGTTGAAACAGTTCTCAGAAATGTCTCAATTATCCACTAACATTCTTACACTTAGCACAATCCATGGTATATATGCTTTGGTGATTTTGAAAAATCATCAATCACATAATATAATATTAGAATTAAAAAAACAAGATTCTAATGACAACCTGATACAATATAGTGATACACAACCTTCTAGATTTTAGTTTGGCAAACACTGAGAATTTATATGTTGTAGCCAGGATTAGGAAGCAATTGATTTACACCGAAAATACCTTCCTGATCTCGTCTACATTGTGGGATTTAAATGGCGAAGGTCTGGAGGTTGAGCTTGAGCAGGTCACTGAAAGCGCATATTTTTCAGCCACAAAATCTCCTACAAAACTCTCAGATTAAAAATGTTAGGCTAGTACTCCTAAATTAAATGATGGTGAAGCCATAAGCTCACATTAATCTGGACAAAGAATTCTGCAGTTAAATAACCACTTTACTTCTGTTGTCCTTCTCTTGTTTATTCCCTCAAGAGACATATGGTGATTGATTAAAGAGCATTTTGGTTGGTAAATCACCCAGCTAGACTCAAAAATCAAAATGTATATTTAAGAAGGTAAAATGGAGATCCAGCATGCTGTGACCAAAACACATGTGCATCAACAGCTTAACGATAACATTTGTGAGCATTGTCCTTTTTTTGTAACACAGTTCATGTTTGTGCATGTGTTGCAATCCCTCGGGCAACCTCATAATTGATTTTTTTCTGATATTTTTCTACAACATAATCATGGAGAGAAATATGTGGATAACATAAATTTTCATCTACTTCAATGAAATTCTGAGAAACCCAAAGAACCTTAGAAAGATTAGAACACATAAGTTGCAACTCTTTTTACTCTTTTTTACCAATGACAGAAAAACAGAGGTAGCAGAACTTGGTCTTGCTATCCCAGCTAGCTGAATCTCAAATGATCGAGTCGGCACATAGACATTGCATGTATATCAACTGTTGGCCCTGCATTAAAAAAAAAATGTTGACAAGAACAGTTTGTAGATGATTCCCATATTACATTGCAACTCCAGTTTACCATGCAAGTACATATATACTACCCTCTAAAATCATTTTGACTAAATTGATCTGTAATTTCTTGAAAGACTAAAACGATGGCAACCAACATATACCCCTCAATGCACATTTGAAACAGGGGACTAATCCAATTATCAAAAGGACTTAATACGAATATATTGAGAAATATAGCAGATCTACATGCATATAGTCCACATAAATCCAAGAAAGAGTGTTACCTGTTTGATTGATTTAGTAAGTTGAATGCAGGACGTACCAAATGTTCGATGAAGAAAACAAAGAAAAATATACAAGGTGCATCATTATATAACCATTAACATAATCTACAAAACAAATAAAGCTACATAAAAAATAAAAAGAAGTACAAAATCATGACTTAAAAGACTCACCACGTCACTCACGGTCACCTAGATTGGGAACACCTGATGCCTTCGCTCAAGCTATTGCTGCCTCCAACCCTTCCTGCATGAGAAAATTTAAAAAGAAATATGTTAAGTATCAAGCCAAATTAAGTGCCTTGTGCAAAGATGGTTAAGTAGGACTCTGATGAAGAAAACACATTGTAGGTTGGTGTTGTGGATCTATTGGCCAATTTGTAGCTTGGTATTGAGGATCTGTTGCCCAAAGTACCACTATAGAATTTAATCTAAAATCCATCATGATCCATAAAAGTTAGTAAATTATGTGTGTACTTTAAAGATGAATGTTAAAACTCGTTATTTAGGAACTTAGCTTAAGGGCAAGTACTTCTAATGAAGCAAGAATTATAAGGTAGAATCTTGAACCAAACAAGTCTCGAATAGCTACTGCTCAAACCGATCTTAGATTTTTAGAGAGCACATAATTAGGCTTACTCAGGGGGTGTTTGGATGGTGTGGAAAAAGTTTTGCCTGTGTCACATCGAAATGTCGGAGGGATGTCGGAAGGGGGTTTCAAATACTAATAAAAAAACAAATTACAGAACTCGTCAGGAAACGATGAGACAAATTTTTTAAGTATAATTAATCCGTCATTAGCGAATGTTTACTGTAGCACCACATTGTCAAATCATGGACTAATTAGGCTTAAAAGATTCGTCTCACAAAGTTATCGCATAATCTGTGTAATTAATTATTTTTTAGACTACATTTATTACTTCGTATATACGTGACTAGATTCGATGGGACGGGCAAAAAATTTGCCAGGGGAATCCAAACACCCCCTCAGACTCAGTGCTTGCTATCTCCAGCTCCAGCATCTTTTTGTCCATTGTAGATGACAGCACAACCAGGTCAATGATTGCTTTGTTAAGTCAGAATTGGATATGACCAAATATTTTAGACTACATACGCATATGCAATTAGAACCATAAAATGTTCAAGCTATTATCTTCGCATGTGACGACCTAGGACCTACTATACAAGGAGTGCTAGCTTGCTCACCCAGATCAAAGGTAACGAAGAATCCTAAAAGAGTTCGCATATGTCCAAAGGAGACACGAACCAGAAACCTAAAACCTGAAACCTGAATATAAACAGATAAATTGTTGGATACACTAAAACCTGAATATGAACAGATAAATTGTTGGAGACACTAAATTCCAGATGCAGCAGTGTAGGCATCACTCCTTGATTTATCTGAGTTGAAAAACTCAGATGTCTCTCTTTTGCATTGTTTTTTATTGCAAATCATATTGCAGCCAAACAATACAAAATCCAAACAGGCGTATGGAAAGGCCGGCCCTAATTAACATTAGGGTTTTTTTTTTTTTTTTGCATCATCCACAAAGATTAACTTTTTTTTTGCGAGACATCCACAAAGATTAACTAAGCATATAAGCAATACTTGTATAAACTGAATCTGATATGGTAGTATAGGAACCTTGCCTGAACAGTAGCCAGCAGAAACACCCATTAATTATGATCTGCAATGCCGATTGCTTGTCCGATTGAGTGAGGGATCGGAGCAGCACAGTGCCGGCGGTACCGTCATGGCGTCATCTCCTTCCTTGCGGCTAGCACGAACGCTGCGGCTTCTTCGTGAGCAAACCTGCTTACAGACGGCCAGCGCTCGGACGCCGCCTGATATCTGCCGGCAGCCAGCGCCCCGCCTCAGCATGGCACCAGGATATGGGGACGTCGGCGCGCGATCACGATGGAGTCGGCAAGGCATTGGCGCGATGAGTGCGTGCGATGGAAAAACTCAGTGGCCTGTACTCGAAGATGGAGTCAAGTTGCTGCAGCTGTGCAGCAAGGGTTCCTTGGCCTGCGAGCGGCGCGGCGCAGGGGATGTGCTTCTCCTCTCGTCGCACTGCGACGGGCTCCGCCAGAAACCGGCGCCCTGGAAGCTGGCCTAGACTGACTCTGATCCCGAAAATGTTCGCGGTGTGCAGACAAGCGTAGGCCGGCTCGGCGCTTGCGCAGCCGCGGGGAACAGTGGGCAGGGCGCGGAGGTCCGGGCTGTGGCCAGCGAGCAGCGGGTCTCAGCCGTCGGGTAGGATCCCTGGTGTCGGTGCAGGCTTCGCGGCATGCCGATCGTTGGCGTCGTCGGTGTCGGCACCACCGTAGGATTTTGGTCGAAAGCGACGGCCGGTCCCCCAGATCCGGCTGGAGGCGGGCCAAAGCAGCGGCGAGGTCGGAGCTCCTTTGACGGCGGTTTTTTTGTTTCGTTTCTTTTCTCGGTGATTGAGTGATTGATGGCAGTCCTGCTGGTGGAGAGATCGGCGTTGGTGAAGGAGGTGGGAGATAGCGTTGGTTGCCGTGGGAGAGGGAACGCACGTGAGGCAACGAGAGGAAATATATGGCAGCGTATATATGGCGTGATTTGCTCAGTGATGGCGTGATTGCCGGAGGCAGAGCGATCGGTTTCGCAGGAGGCAGAGCGAAAGGTACCGTGCGATTACCGCACCAATTTACAATCTTACTTTTAACCTTTTTAGTTGTGGGAGATTACGGATTGGACATGAGCACCAACAGCCGTGATTCAGAGGTGGGGAAGGCCGGAACCAGGATGGGTTAAAGGCAACGTTGATGCCTCCTTCCATCTGGAGAACAGGAATGTGCTGCATCAGGGATAGTCCTTCGTGATCAAGCGGGGGATTTCTATGCAGGGAAGGCCATCTGGTATGAGTGGAGACTGAATGTTTTAGCCGCTGAAGCGACTGCATGTCGCGATGTCATGGTGCTGGCACGGGAAACAAGGCATCAGGCAGCTGCATCTGGAGACGGACTGCCAGGCATTGGTTTGGGCTGTGGTCGAATCGCTTCTCGCATAGATTAGAGGTATACGTATCCCCGTTGCTGCAGCAACAGATGGATGAGCTGAGCCGGAGCTTCGAGGAGGCCATCTGTTAATTTTTCTTGTAATAAAGTTGCTCATGAGAGTGCTCGTTATTTAGTGTCCCATGATAACCGTGTGGTGGAGTGGCATGTAGCGCCACCTGGCTTAGAGGATATTTTAAACACTGATTATAATCTTTCCATGAGTAATATGGAGCTCCGTTTTCCCCTAAAAAAAACAACAGAAAACAATTGAATGGACGGGGTTCCATCATGTTTTTATTTATTAACCACACCAACCCCCCCCCGCGGGAAAAAAAAAAATTACTATCCGCATAAGAAGGGCAGATCCACAGGGCCGGTCAGTCGACGCCTACGATGTACGCAAAGCCAGTAATTCTGGCTTTGTGTCATGACGTTGCGGTGGACAAACTCCAACTCCAATAGTTGCTCCGTGCTCATATTTTCTATGGGCTTATTATTATCTTGTTTGATATATGGGCCTTGCTTGCTGCGCGCTGTACAGACTACACACACTATTATTACATATTATACTCGTCGTATACATGATTTCCTTTGGGCTCCTGATGGCTTGGGCCCTTGGCCGTCGCTCCGGCCGCCTAGGCTCACAGGCCCTTCCCTTGTGCCCTCACAGGAGACAACCCCCCACCTCGGCCCCAGTAGAAGAGGAAGAGACCCTAGCTAGCCCTAGCCGGCCCCCGACCGATCTCGCCAACGCCACTTGTCTTCTCCCCGACTCCGAAACCCCCGCCGCCGCCACACGCCCGAAACCCTCTCGCCTCCGACTCCGATCCGCCCCAGTCCCACTCATCCAGTCCAGACAGGCGGCATGTGGGGGGGCTGGTGTCGCTGGCCGTGAGGAGGCGGTCGGCCTCGCTCGTCGCTACCGCGATGCGCCAGGCCGGCGGCAGCGGCGGTCGGCTGCCATATTCTGCGAGTGTGGGTGCCGCCGGGATGCAGTCGCTACCTCGCCCTGCCTCCGGCCACTTCGCGCTGCCTCGCGGTGGGAAGAGGGCGCCGTTGTCGTCGCTGCCGTCTCGGGAGCCGAAGAAGACGGATCATGAGATGGTGATGGAAAAGCTGGAGCAGGTGCTCGCTACCGCATCCACAATCAAGAGCGTCCATGAGTAAGTTTCGGTGCTCCCTCTCTTGCTGCCGTCAAAATCGATGCCACTCTCTATTTCCTCGGACGATTACAGTAGGCACTCGCGGTGGTTTCTTCCACTCACTACTTTACTGATTCCAGTAGCTAGGCACTCGCGGTGGTTTCTTCCACTGACTACTTTACTGATTCCAGTAGCTAGGCACTTGCGGTGGTTTCTTCCACTGACTACTTTACTCAGATTTTGCTATCAGTTCCATTTGGCAGCATGGACTTTACTTAGATTTTGCTATCAATTCCATTTTGGCAGCATGGTCAAGAGGCAGCAGTCCATTGGATGGGTAGGGTTTCAGGGTGTAGTTACAGTATTCACATCCTATGGACTGTTGTATCTTATCTATAATCTGGTAAACAAGTCTGATGAGGAGGAGGACATAGCAGTCAGTTATGCCAAAGTCAAGTTTCACAAGCTGTCCAGAGATGAAGATTTTATTCAAGACGTTGAATATGTGTCCCAAAGAGCCGCAGATGCTGCCATAAAGAGGGTGAACCCGCTGAATCCAATCATGGATTTATGGGGGAATTGGACTAAGGAGAAAGGGACAAATATACACTCACCATGGATTACAAGTGCAGCTCATCTGGCATTGTATATCTTTGTGTTGTGTAGCTTGGGTGGCCCACTCATCTCAGAAGGTAACTTCACATACTCTGTTATTGTATATCCTAATTCGCTAGGTTTTGTTCTAACATGTTTTATCTTTAATAATTATTTGTCTTAGGTTTCATTATAAATACTTCCCGGGCCATTCTTGACCACAAGCAAGAACTAACTATTGAGCTATTGGATGCACTGGTTTTGATAGAGTAAGGTTTTCTTTATGCAATGTCCTTCTGATAACACTTTTAACAAAGTAATGTATGAGATTATGTATGTAAAAATTTTCAGCTACTTGAAAAGACGCAAGAACAGCAAAGGAGATGAAAACTTTTACGAGTTGAGCAGGCCAGGGCTGAGTGTGGACGTGCTTGGCGAGGACTTTATACCTAAACTGATGGAGGTATATGTCCGCAGATGATTTAGAATAAAATTATTTATACAAAGGAATAAACAATTATAAGTTAATATTAGTGGATGATGTGGCACGCTGATTAGTAGATGATGTGTCTTGATCATAATTGCTAATGCTAGTTAGCCATAAATACATCTGATAATTGAATTATTTTTTTTTTTTTGAAAAGCAATGGCAGGAGCTCTGCCTCTCAATTAAGGTAGAAAATAAAGTTTATTTACATGAGTTTGGCAGCCCCCCGAAGGGGTTGAGGAAAAAGAAAACAGGCATATAGAAAGGCGATTACACCCGCCAAATTTCAGCCCTCTTCCTCTGTAGGATGTCCTCTTTCGTCCTTGAAGCAACCTGCATCGCCGCCCTCGTGAGAGTTGGAGAATATCCTTCTATTTCTCTCTTTCCGGATGTTCCAAATGGTGTAGATCACTAAGCCGTTAAAGCGCCTCCCGTCGTCTTTGTTTATCTTGGCTTGGACCTCTTCCCACCAAGAGATGAAGTGGGTCGGATCTTCGTTCGGTAGAACTAGGTTCGCATCGAAGAATTCCCAATGTAGAATAAGTTCCCATACTGCTCTAGTGAATGGGCACAAAGAAGGCCAAATGGAGGCATGTTTCCAAAGTGGACCGTTGCACAAACAGCGCACATTGATCTTGGTGTGGCCACCCCTCTTTTTTAAGTTATCCGTAAGGATTTTCTCTCTTACCATGATCCAGGCAAAGACTTTGCACTTGTTTCTCAGTGTGCGCTTTCCAAATGAGGTCAACTTGAAAAGCTCTATAGGAGCCCCTGCACTGACATCTGTAAGCTGATCGAGTGGAGTAAGCTCCGCTGGCTGTCCATTTCCATATGATGGTGTCCGAGTGCCCGGCGTTAGATGGATGTGCTGTGTCCTGATCCAAAGTGAGACAAATTCCTCTACTTGTGATGCTGTATTGATACGGCCCCTCAGGCGTTGATCCGACCATTGTTGCGGAGTTCAAATTCGACCGATCTATTTTTTTTCTCCTGGTTAATTCGAACAGGCTGGGTGCTAGAAATTTTGGAGCCTCACCATCCAGCCAACTATCATGCCAGAAGCGCGCCTTATGCCCGTCGCCAATAGTGACTCGTAGATGCACTGAATAGCGCCCCTGGTCCCAGTCGTCACAAGGGAGTTCCATTCCAGCCCAAGGCTTAGAAGTGTCCGTCCAATCTTGCCACAGCCATCTTAAGCGCAATGCCCTGCTGAACTTGTTTAGGTCAGGTACCCCAAGTCCTCCTAGGTCCTTTGGTCTAGTTACGGTCGGCCAATTGACAAGACAGTGTCCACCGTTGGCGTTCTCTTCACCTTTCCAAAAGAAAGACCTTCTAATTTTGTCGATGCTTTTTCGAGCCCAAGCCGGCAATGGAAACACCGTTAGATGATAAGTTGGCATTGCTGAAAGGACAGATGACACCAAGGTGAGGCGGCCGGCTCTGTTCAGCCATCTTCCTTTCCAACCAGGAAGTCTCTGGCCGATCCGCTCAATGAGCGGTTGGACATGTATCTTCCGTAGTGAACGTGTGTGGAGCTGCAAACCAAGGTAGCGACAGGGGAAGGTGCCTCTGATCCCTGCAAAAGATGCAAGTACATGATCCAGCTCAATCTCATCACATCTGATCGGGTGAACGGAGCTTTTTTCCAGGTTTATATGGAGGCCAGAGATATTCCCGAAGGCCTGTAGAATCATCTTAAGCGCATCAATATCGTCCTTTCGAGGGTTAATGAATATCGCCGCGTCATCAGCGTATAAGGAGGTTCTCCATCTGGCCGAGGATGATGGCAGCGGGGAGAGGGCACCTTTCTGTGTTGCCAACTCAAGAATACGCTGTAGGGGGTCCATGGCGAGGATGAAGAGCATTGGCGATAACGGATCGCCTTGACGAACTCCCCTGGCGTGGTGGAAACTCGGTCCCCGCAGACCGTTAAGTAGCACCCTCGATGTGGTCAGGCGAAATAACATGGAAACCCACTCACACCAACGTGGGCCGAAGCCAAGGGCGCCCAAAGACTTCGAAAGAAAGGTGTAACTCCAATTAACCGTGTCAAAGGCCTTGTGGATGTCAAGCTTCATGAAAAGTGCGGGCATCTTTTTCCTGTGCATCATCTTACTGTGGACTGCACGCATAGGAAATTATCGTGGATACTCCTCTTCTTGATGAATGCACTCTGGCAATTGGAGACCAAGGAATTTAGGTGGGGGGCTAGTCTGTTGGCTAGAAGTTTTGCAAAGATTTTAGCAAAGCTGTGCATGAGACTGATGGGTCTGTAGTCCGTGATTCTTAACGCATCGGTCTTTTTTGGGAGCAGAACAATATTTGCCGAATTCATTAGTTCAAAACCTTGTGAATTTAGGTGGAAGAGACTGTTGATTGCCGCCGACAAGTCATCTTTAATTGTCTCCCAGCAAGCCTTAAAAAAGGCACCCGTGAAGCCGTCTGGCCCCGGGGCTTTCTCAGATGGCATTGTGAGAATGGTATGCCTGATTTCTTCCTGCGTAAACGGCAACTCTAGATGCTGTAGGTTCCTTGGAGTGTAGCCCAAGGCGTGCCAATTAAAAGACCAAGGCCTTGTTGTAGAAGTACCCAAGTGCTCCCCTGAAGTAATCACTAGCCACTTTTTCTTTTTCTTCCCGGGAGAAAACTAGACCTCCCCTTTTGTAAGCAATGAATGTAATTTTTCCTTCGGCGTGCATTGGCCTTCATATGGAAGAGTTTAGTGTTGGCGTCACCGCTGCGGATGTGGATGAGCCTTGACCTCTGTCGTATCCGTGCATTCTCAATGACCGCCAGGCCGGTGCTACGTGCTTTTAAACGCCTTCTAAATTCGATCTCTCGGTCAGAGAGTGGCCTGAGCTCTTGCGCCATTTCTAGCTGTAGGAGAATCTCTTTGATGATGGCTAGCTGAAGCCTTGTATTTCCTATCTTCTCTTTACGCCATTTCTTCAATCGCTTTGCTAATCTGGCCATTTTAATGTGAAACCGCTTGATGGGTAATGCGGTGCTGGTTGGCTCCCCCATACAGCCTGCACCGTTTCATGGAAGCCATCCATCTTGGTCCAAAAATTTTCGAATCGGAAAAAAATTGTTGTTGAAATGATCAAGTGCGCCATGGAGCAGCAGCGGTGTGTGTGGTCCGACATGAGGGACGGGAGGGAGTGGAGAAAACACGACGGGAAAATTAGCTCCCAATCTGGAGTGCAAAAGAACCCTGTCGATCCTAGTCATGGTTGGGGTGGTTTGCTCGTTGGTCCAAGTGAAACGGCGGCCATTTAGCTTAATCTCTTTGAGCCCCAGATCATCTATTGTCGCCTTAAAGGAGCCCATAAGTCGACGATTAAGAATTGCGTTATTTTTGTCTTCCGCCTGGTATATCAAATTAAAGTCCCCAAGGATGAGCCATCGTTGATGATTGGGCGTGGTGATGTTTTTAAGCTCCTGCAGGAAAAGAATTTTATCAGCATCCCTTTGAGGCCCATAGACAACTGTGATCTGCCACTCTGTATTGTCGGCCCTCATGGTTACATCAAATCTGATAATTGAATTATGAGGTGGATAACTTGCATATTGAGAAAAATAGCTAGTGGGGTTTTACTTTTTAAGAGTTTATAGTTGGTGGTGCTTCTTTATGACTATTAGTAGTGAATTATTTTTTCTGGGACATCATCTTGATCAATGATATTGTGATTTACTATAGGCTGAGAAGAAGAAGAAGAAGAAGTGATAGCTGGATGACCTTTTCAGGCCCCTTTTTGACAATACTAATGTGTTAGGAGGTGATGATCATGAAACCTGTTGTTAGGGAAACCGGCATTTATGTCAGAGAGAGAGCTATGCGTATTGTTCTGTACCATGCATGGTAGAGCTAGCGCGTTCTAGCTACTTATCTTAAATGCCCGTGACTAGCTCATGTGGGATTGCATTATTCTGTATTTGGCTGTTAAGAAAGCTGGGGAAGTGAAGTGGGTTTGTTTGTTTGTTTTTGACAATTGAAGGAAGTTGTCAAGTTTGCCGAGACTGGGTGCCTGTCGTTGTATTGCAATACATGATTGTTCAGCAGTCAAACAGATGATCAATCTGCGTTCCTCCGGTTTGCTGATTCCGCGCACCATCCATTGCAGCCGAGACTTGTAGCTGCAGGGCCGCGACCAGCACCTGCTGCCTAGCTAGCGCGTGCATTCGATCACACCGGCCGGCCCGTTCCATATTCGATCCGTCGTCAGTCGGTCGGTCTTGCCTTGGTACACCTGAAGAACCAATCTGTTGGAGCACCGTACCGGTACCCGGCCCGGCCGGTAGCTAGCCATTGCTGCTTGTCGACCATCCACCATGTACCTGTCGTGTTCGATCGCTGGTATCGTATGCTCTCAGCGCACGATCGAGCAGGGCCCGCCCTAGCTGATCTGATCTGATCTCTCAGATCAGGGTCGCCATGACACCACGTACACGCTACGAATGCTCTCAGCTTGCATTGTGCTGGGAGCTCATGAAAGCACTGGTCCAGCACGCCGCCGACACCGACTGCTTCGACCTCTGCCCGGACCGGCCTGCCCGCTGCTGCCACAGGGTCGCCATGCATGCTCCCGGGGAACCCGAGCTCTAGAGCGTTCGTCACCGCGCGCCACGCCGAGACGAGCTGCAGGCGGACCGCGACAAGCAGTATCCGGTCCGGTCGAAGCTCACCCATTTTTTGTCACGAACATGCCAAGACATGTGTTTCATTAAGCAGAAGTATAATGATTTTCCAACAGACGGAGCAAGCACTTGTAAGAGCAAAGAGAATTGCTTCAACAAAGCTCACTCCCAAACACAGCACACACAGACCAAGTTAAACAAACAGACCGTAGCCAGCTAGAGCAATGGGAACACGACACCGGGCCGATCCTCAGAGGAACTGGCAGAGAAGCGCCAGCTTCCGGAAACCGGCCTATAACCAATCGTTAGCCTCAGCCAACACCAGGTGCAGCAGCTGTGCCGGTGAAGAGGAGGCCCCGCCGAACGTGCGCGCGTTGCGCTCCTTCCAGATGGACCAGCCAAGGAGGAAGAAGAGGGCGTCGAAGCCAGCCCTGACCGCCCTCGGTACATTCTTGCGCTCACGAAGCCACCACTCGAAGATGTGATCCTGCTGCAGCGTAACCAGGCCTTGCAAGTGTAGTCATTGAAGAACACGGTGCCAGAGCTCCCTCGCAAAGACACAGCCAAAAAGGAGATGATCCATCGTTTCTGGATCCTGGCCGCACAGAATACAGTCATCGTTGTCTTGCAGCCCATGCCTCCGACGTCGCTCCGCCGTCCAGCACCTGCCATGCAAGGCCAGCCAGAAGAAGTGCCTCACCTTGGGCTGGGCGCAGGTCTTCCAAAGCTTCGAGGCGCCCAGCGGCCGGGCGCGTCCAATGAACATGGCCGCATATATGCAGAGGCTGACGAGTAAACACCATCTGTAGTCCAACGGTCCGGACAATCCACCTCCAGCTGAATGTCTGTGGTGAGCTCCCAGACGAGTAAGTAGTCAGCGATCACCTGCATCGTGAGTCCGCCGACGATGTGCCGAGCCCACGTGCGGCTCTCCAGCGCACGGTGAACCGAGAACCGTCTCGCCGAACGGCTGGAGGCCTGGAACAGATGAGGCGCGCACAAGCGAAGAGAACCACCCGACAACCAGTTGTCGTCCCAGAACATGGTGGCGCGGCCGTCGCCCAATACAACCCGAGTGGAGGCGTTGAAGATGTCCTGCACCACCCGCTCAGCTCTGACATTTGGGAGAGGGAAGCATTGATAGCCCGATGTTGCCACAACCAACGTACTCTGAATGCCAAACCTGCCCGCCTGAGATCAAGAACACCAAGCCCCCCAGTATCCCTGGGCATGGGCCAGGCAACCCGACAACGACCGGCGGCCACAGAATCGGAACCCCATTCATTCCGTCCTCACCGTGCTGTCGCATCGCGCGCCTCTGGAGGATAGATGCTGATCTCGGTGACGACGTCGTGAACTCTGGTTGAGATCAGCTGCTGCACGGCAGTACCTCAACGACAGGTCGAGCTTCTCCACCAAGTATATACAAGTAGCTGACGCTCTGGTGCATTGCATTGCATGTAGACAGCGCCCTAGCTCGTGAATGCGAGCAGGGTTCTTGTCAGGCCCGACCTACTTCCACACGCACGCCTCAAGAATCTCTGGACTGTTCGTGTTCGTCAGGTGGCCCTCATCTCTCAGGGTCGCCATGGCACCGTCCTGCTCCGGCCGGGCACAGCAGCTTGTCGAGATCGAGCGCGAGATGCATGCTGCCCCAGGATCGGACCTTGGGGTTGTGCGCGTTCACGTGGCAGTGCTCCATGGACTTGCCCAACAGCCTGTGCGGCCGGGAAGCTCATCGAGTACTGGTCCAGCGCGCCGTAGACGGCGACGGACGGCATCGACCTCCTCCCGGACCGGCCCCGGGGTGCAGCGTGGCGTCGATGCCGCCGCCGACGTCGATCCCGAGCTCCAGAGCGCGTTCGTCGCCGCCACGCCGCGGAGCGTCCCGCCGAACAGGCCAGCCTCGATCCGATCCTCCGACGGTCCTTGTCCTTGGCGAGCTCGGCCGACGTCTCCTCGAGGATCTCGCTCGCGCGCGCCCTCCAGCGCGGCCTCGCAGAGCTTCCTCGTCGATCGAGAGCGAGGCGATGCAGTGGAGCCCGTGCTGGACCATCTCGATCGGCCAAGATGCGGGAGACCTCCTGCGCTGCGCTCTGCCGGCGGCAGGCACCTTCCTTGCCCTCGCCACGGACGGGCTTCACAGGAGCAAGTGCTTGGGCCAGCACGGCCGGGCTGCCGTCGTACGTTCTTCCGTCGAGTGCACTGCACACACGGGCCGGCCGGACGGCAACTGAGACTGCTGCTGCACCGCTCGCTATTAACGTCAGACGTCCGTCAAGGGATCAACGCGGCCATGGCGATCTGATATGGAGTGCGTGCGTAGAGAAGAGGACCTAGCGACCTTGCCCAAGGGCACCAGTCCAGCCGTGTGTCCTCTTGCTCTTGAGGGCAGCAGCGGTGAGCACAAGTTGGGTTCCGAATCAACGGGTGATCTCGATCTGCAAGTCGTCGGAGGGTTCTCACAAATGGTGTCCAGGTCAACAATCTTGCTATATTTGAAAGTTGTCTGCGGTCTGCCTTGTCCTGAAGTATGAGGCTCGCGCGAATTTCCGCATCGATCCAGCAAGCTTATCGTATTGTGCCAAGCAACATTATGCTGACCAAAATACTTCCCCTTGATCGATAGGGGCAGATAATACTCATAGACTAGTTGAATGAAAGTACAGATGACAATGTTCCAGAACCTAGATCAGCTGAGTGGTCAGGTGAAAAATAAATAACTCGTCAAAACAAATTAGTGAAAAAACAAGTGTAAACAGCCCTGCGAAAAATCTGAAATGTTCAAGTTACATGTACAAATCTAAATAAAATGTTCAAATCTGAAATGCTAAATTGGAATCTCATGTTCAGTTAACCTCTAGTACTGTCACATAGCAAACATTTCAGTTAATCTCAAGTTACATGTCACAGGTTTGGAATGCAGGAATTAAACTCCAGTCTTGATTACAGTATATAACTTACTCCATTTTTTCAGCTAATTCCTCCAATCATGTCGTGGACGGATGATATCAAACATTATCAAGTTCAGTCAGCAGGGCTAGTTTTGTTTCTCCCTCAACTAGAGGGTTAGTGAGGCATAGGAAGAGCTTGTCCTATGCAGAAACAGCATTTTGAAATCTGCTGTTTTCAGGCTTTGCACCTAAAGATGCTCCAGTTATCTTTAGTACACTGGTGACAAACTACATGAGGAAACGGAGGCGTATTTTTCAGGCTGCAGAGTTTCAGTTTAGTTGCAGCAAAGAAGACATGTACAGGGTGCATTCTGGTCAGAACTCAGATTGAGTTGAGATGATGAATGCATACAACAAGGACCAAGCAGCCAAACAATTTCCCCATCCTGCAAGAATCTATCAATGCAAGTGCGACGAACTAAGACTACTCCGTAGTAGGCAGAGGCTCTGCAACTGGAAGCAATGCAAGGTGAGAAGAAGGTGGAAGCAGAGAAGAGAGAGGGAGGGTGAGGAGGTGATGCACATGCACGCACCTTCTTGATCCTCCTTCAAGGATTGGCGTGTATCAGCTTCTGAAATGTTCAAATGTGTTGGAGAGATTGGATGTCAATTCTCCTATCGACGGCAAGCACCAGGATCATGCTGAATGGGCGTCCAGGTCAGCGCATTTGCCATGCGCGCGGCCTGCGTCAGGGGGACCCTCTCTCTCCTATGTTGTTTGTCATTTGCATCGACGTCCTCAATAGGCTTGTTCTTTGGCTGGATAACAATGGCCTCCTGTCACCGCTGTCTGTGCCGGCTGTACGCTATAGGGTGTCACTGTATGCCGATGATGTCGCACTCTTCATCAACCCAATCGCGGCAGATCTTACCGCCATCAGGGAAGGTCTTCTCCACTTCGGGAATGCCTCGGGTCTCTTCACAAACCTGGATAAGTGTGTGGCGACGCCAATTCGTTGCCTGCCCCAGCACCTAGACCTGCTAGCCGAGCTATTTCCCTACAAGGTCGCTGAGTTCCCATGCAAGTAGTTGGGCGCCCCCATGTCGGTCATCAAGCTACGCAGAGGTGATGAGCAATTCTTGATTGATTCAGTTGCGGCACGCATACCGGCATGGAAGGGCAACCTCCTCAACGAAGCTGGAAGATGTACTTTGGTCAGGTCCACTCTCTCTGCGATCCCGGTGCATGTCTCCATTGTTCTATGTCTGTCGCCGTGGGCAATCCGGGAAATTGATCGCCGCCGTCGAGCCTTCCTTTGGGCGGGCACCGGGATGGTTGCTGGTGGCCGGTGTCGTGTGGCATGGACCATTGTAACTCGCCCCAAAGAGATGGGCGGCTTGGGGATCGCCGATCTCACAAGAATGGGCCAAGCGTTCAGAGTGCGTTGGATCTAACACGACAACATATCTCTAGCTATCTTCAGGGCAGGCTCCATCTGGATGCTAGGCGATGGCGGGTCATGCCTGTTCTGGCTGGACCCATGGATTACAACGGAGCCACTCCGCTTTGCTGTTCCATGCCTGTTTTCAGTCATCAAACGACGGGCGTTGTGCTAGGCTGAGGCGTTGCAATCAAGGGCCTGGGTCCAGGACATTGCCGGAGGGCCGTCTGTCCAGGTTCTCCTTGACTATTTGCGCGTGTGGGAACTCACTGACAGCGTTGTGCTGACTGAAGGACAGCCTGATTCGATTCGTTGGCGCTGGTCAGTGGACGGTGTTTACTCGCCGTCCTCCACCTATCATTCGATGTTCCTTGGCGCCAGCAGGCCTCTGGGTGCCAAGCAATTGTGGAAGGTGCATGCTCCGCCCAAGATCAGGCACTTCCTCTGGCTTGTGCTCCATGGCAGGTGCTGGACGGCGCAGAGACGGTTCAGGCATGGCCTACAGGACTCCGATTCATGCGTTCTCTGCGACCAAGAGGTTGAATCAATCGACCATCTCCTGCTGGGCTGTGTCTACTCACGTGAGCTATGGTCATTGATCATGGGGAAGTTAAACTTGAACCAACTTGTTCCTGCATCGGCCGACCGCGCCCTGGATTGGTGGCTACGTGCTAGGAAAGTTGTTCCTAAGGCTGCGAGGCGTGGCTTCGATACTCTTTTCTTTCTGATCAGCTGGTCACTCTGGAAGGAGCGCAATGCGAGGACTTTTGACAACCGGGCTTCGACACCAATTCGGTTGTTGGCTACCATCGTCGACGAGGCGAACGAGTGGAGCCCGGCAGGCTTCTCCACGCTGTCCTCACTTCTCTCCCTACTCGACCGCAATTCCGGCCGGGCCTGGCTGTTTTAACGTTGTGTTTTGATTTGGTGTTTTGATTTGGTGTGTTGGTCGTAGGGATGGGTCATCCATCATTGATGCCATTCCCATTATCTGTAACAAACTCTCACTTCTCTTAATGAAATACGTGCAGCACACGATCTTGAAAAAAAAGAAATGTTCAAATGTATCAGCTTCAAGGACGGGGCGGCGCCGGACGCAGACGAGATCTGGCTTCTTATCCTCGGCGGATCAGGCGGCACGCTGGCGGGGCGCCGCCGCGCTTGGCGGCACGCTGCTGGGCACTCGTAGCGGCTTGGGCTTGGAGCGGGCGCCGGTGTGCGGGCGCCGTAGCGGCTTGGCCTTGGAGTGGTAGGCAAGGTTCTGGGATTCGGCCCGAATGGCCCGAATCTCACCGAATTTCGTTCATTTCGGCCTGGCCCAAGAGAACAACAAACCGACCAAAATATTTTGGCCCAATTCAAATTTTGAGCATGTTTTTCAGCCCAACAAAGAGCCCACAAACATTACTGCACATTGGAAACCCTTCCTCACAACCAGCGAGACGTCGCATGCTCGCGCGAGCCGCCGCCAGCAACTCCGTTTCCGCTCGTAGCCACCTGCGCCGGCGCTTCTGCAGCCATGGTCGCTTCCCTCGACATCCGAGCTCACCTACGGATGCTTCTCGACGCCGCCCATGTGCCATGGCCGCTCCTCGATGCCCGTCGCCGCGGTGTCACTACCTCTGCGATGTTGTCGCGCCATTTGCGTTTCTCCCGGCCTCCACCGCCTCGTCGCCGTCTTCCTCGCCTCCTGCAGGTTCCACGCCGGCCTTTCATGCATCCTCTAGGTGCTCACTGCCATCTATGACTATTTGGAGAAATTTTGTTCAAATTTGATCAAATTTCATTCAAATTTTGAGTGAATACCGGTCTGAATTTTCCGAAATTTCCGAATCTCGTCCAATTCGGTGAGCACCGAATTTTTTTGCACTCCGAATTCCAAAACCTTAGCGGTAGGGGCTTGGGCTGGAGATGTACTCAAGTTTGGGCTTCTATTCTTTGCAGGATGACATGTAAAAAAAAATAGGTTTACATTTACATGCTTGGGCTAGAGTTGCTCTTAGACTGCGTTTCCCGTAGAACAATGGCGCACCACGAATCTCAAAGCACAACGAATGGCTTCTGGTTGGGGATTCGGCTTGGTCAAGAGATCGAGCGCGCTGCGTTTGCTGTCCTGTCCGTCGGGCTTCGGCGTTGCCTGTCCCGAATTTGCGTCCGGCAGTGTGTTGGACACGGAGCAGGAGTCCGAGCGTGTGGGCCGGCCGGGGGTCCGGGTCGGGCTCTGTCGCTCTAGGAGGAGGCCTTTTTTTCAATAATATAAGAGATCGATCTCCTCAGCAATCAAACCCTAGCCGCACTCGCCCCCTGCGACCAACGACGATCTTCCTCCAGATCCGCCCGGTCGGTACGATGGCGCTGCGTTATCTGGCAACGAGGGCTGCTCTTCAGCACCGGGCTTTGGTTCCCCGTCTTCAGCCGTCGGCAGGATCTCGGCCTTTTTCCACCTCTCATCCTCAGGTCCGTTCCTTCTATGTCTTCGTTCCGCTCTCTAGATCGATCGACACTTCGAGTTTTTTTTTTTTTCCAGTACTTGATCGATCTACCTAGAATTTGAGATTTGTTTCTGCAAAATTGACTGGCCGGTGACCTAGCTTATGAAGGGCGCAGTAGATGATTAGGTAAATAATAGTTCTCCCTGTCCATCGTTAGCCGTTGTTGTTGACATGGCCGGTGACACCATTGATATGGCCGGTGATATATGATTTCGAACTGGCCGGGTCGTACCTGTTGCAATCTTAATTTGTATAACTTGTTTGTACTTGTTGTGCTTGTGCACTACCATCCCGCCTGCGACGTGCTGAGTTTGTTGAATCGTGGCTGCAGGGTGTACTCATCAGTGAATCATCTAAAGCTGACGCTGCCGGCAAAGGAAAGATACAACCTTCAAGAGATTTATCAAAACTTACGGATGAACAGATAGGCCAGGAGATAGCCAAATTTGACTCTATATGTAAAGCGGCCAGGTAAAATATAATACCGCTAGCTCTCTTTTCTAAGCACATACTCAAATGAGATTGTCCTAATAATTAATCGCATGCCTTTTTCGTAGTGAGGACTTCAGGAATTTCGCTAAATATGAGGCCATCCGCAGCTGTTTCTTGATGGCTTGTGCTGCTACTGGTGCTGGCCTTGCATTCCTCACTATTTCATATAACATCCGCAAAGAAAGGGACGCAATCTTTGGGACCAAAGTACACCGTTAAATGGCCTGCTAGACTTTTGCTGGTCCGGTTTGTGGCGCGGGAAGTTTGGATTACCTCCAGGCAGCGCGGCCTGCGCGTGACGGTGCTGTATGCTGTTACTATCTAAGCTGTATGCTAGTCGTACTATCTAAGTTGTGGAATGATCGTACTGTTATTTATGTAATTAAAGAATCACCGTTTGTGGTTTCTAAGGCAAACAATTGATCTAGTTCAATTTATCTGTCAGTGTGGGCACGTGGATGATTTGTGTTTTGGAGATTTATTGAGCGAATGTCTTTGAATTGAACCATATCGTCCTCGCCTTGCTTGTGATTGAACTTGCTTCTATGCTACCACCCGACGATTGTTTTTTCTAACCAATGTTAAATAGAGCTGATTATTATCTAAGTTAGTGTTGTTGATATGCACGACAGAGTCGCAAGGATTAAAAAGAAAGCATATGCAGATCCACAAATATTGTAGAAAATGTAAGGAAGAAATTATATCAACACTAAACCCTTAGCACGAAATCAAAAGCATGAGTATAGCTAGTAGGGATGGTTAACCGTGGAGGCCACGGTTAGTTGATTAACTGTGACGGTTATTATATAATAACTACCACGGTTAATTTTATTACAACGCAACCACCACAGTTATTCAATTAACCATGGTGATTATTATAACACCACTGTCATGGTTAATCAACACTAACCATGATGGTTGCTTTATAATAACTGCCTCGGTTAATCATTAACCGTCGCGGTCACCTAGTAGGTGCTCGGGGCCGGCCGGGCCACTGATTAACGGCGACGCCCGCTGGACCTAACCGTCACAGTTAATAAAAGGCAGGCGCGATGCAAAATTATTTTGGTAGTAGTGAACCCGGGTGGATAGTTTTCCACAACCTAATAGCTGAGCTACGCTTAGTTTACAGACCTTATTGTGTTTATCTTTGTAATATCTGATTCTTGTACAAGCCACGTTATGAGGCTATTCTTGGCTATTTAACACGTAAACGAGACCTCTAGCGAGGTATATTGTTCCTAATTATATGTTTGCCTTAAGATTTGTGCTAATTTCTTTTAGAAGTACGTGGGCAGTTCTCCCTCGGTTCCAAATTACAACAGGAAAGAGAAACCGAGCAAAATGTGGAAGGTGTGAGCCAATCACATCGCTCTCCCTAGCATGTTGCTGGGGCCCACATGATCCGTAGTAGTCTTGGCGCTGTCCTCGTCGGCAGAATGCCAACGTGCCCGCTCCTTGTTGCTTGTGCAGCTTGTGTTTGGGTTGGATGTCCCACACGTTCCACACGCTGGCTGGGCTTTTGGCGGCAACTGACATTTGTACATAACGGATCGGAGCGTGATGAATGATCCATCGATGGAGCTGAGCTCACCACCACCACACACACCACACCACACACGGGAGATAGCTAGCCAGGCGCAGTAGTCAGCGACTTAGCAGCTAGCTAACCATGCTGCCGTCCTTCGTGTCGCCGACGGCGAGCGCCTCGGTGGCGCCCCCCCGCCGCGGCCGATCCCCGGCAGCTACGGGCCGCCAGTGCTGGGCCCGCTGCGTGACCGGCTGGACTACTTCTGGTTCCAGAGCCAGGACGAGTTCTTCCGGAAGCGCGCGGCGGCGGCGCACCGCAGCACGGTGTTCCGCACCAACATCCCTCCCACCTTCCCCTTCTTCGTCGGCGTCGACCCGCGCGTGGTGGCCGTCGTCGACGCCGCCGCCTTCACGGCGCTCTTCGACCCGGACCTCGTCGACAAGCGAGACATCCTCATCGGGCCCTACAACCCGGGCACCGGCTTCACCGGCGGCACCCGCGTCGGCGTCTACCTCGACACGGAGGAGCCCGAGCACGCGCGCGTCAAGAACTTCGCCATGGACCTCCTCCACCGCGGCGCGCGCACCTGGCCCGCCGACTTCCGCGCCGGCGTCGCCGCCATGCTCGACACCGTCGACGCCGCGTTCGCCAAAAGCAACGACGACAAGCCGGCCTCCGCCAGCTACCTCGTCCCGCTGCAGCAATGCATCTTCCGGTTCCTCTGCAGGGCGTTCGTCGGCGCCGACCCGGCGGCGGACTGGCTGGTGGACAACTTCGGCTTCACCATCCTCGACGTCTGGCTGGCGCTGCAGATCCTGCCGACGCAGAAGGTCGGCCTCGTCCAGCCGCTGGAGGAGCTGCTCATCCACTCCTTCCCGCTGCCGTCCTTCCTCATCTGGCCGGGCTACTACCTGCTCTGCCGCTTCGTCGAGAAGCACGGCGCCGACACCGTCGCCTACGCCGCGGCGCAGCACGGCATCGGCAAGAAGGACGCCATCAACAACATCCTCTTCGTGCTCGGCTTCAACGCCTTCGGCGGCTTCTCCGTCTTCCTGCCCTTCCTCGTCGCCAAGGTCGGCGACCCGCAAGACGCCACGGGGCTGCGCCCGCGCCTGCGGGACGAGGTGCGGCGCGCCACCACGGACGCCGACGCCGTCCTCGGGTTCGGCGCCGTCCGGGAGTCCATGCCGCTGGTGCGGTCGACGGTGTACGAGATGCTCCGGATGCAGCCGCCGGTGCCGCTGCAGTTCGGCCGCGCGCGCAGGGACTTCGTGCTGCGCTCCCACGGCGGCGCCGCGTACCAGGTGACCAAGGGCGAGGTGCTGTGCGGCTACCAGCCGCTGGCCATGCGGGACCCCGAGGTGTTCGACCGCCCCGAGGAGTTCGTGCCGGAGCGCTTCCTCGGCGACGACGGCGCCAAGCTGCTGCAGCACCTCTTCTGGTCCAACGGCCCGGAGACGGGGAAGCCGACGCCCGGGAACAAGCAGTGCGCCGCCAAGGAGGTGGTCGTGGACACGGCGTGCCTGCTGCTGGCCGAGCTCTTCCGGCGCTACGACGACTTCGAGGTGGAGGGCACGTCGTTCACCAAGCTCGTCAAGCGCCAGCCGTCGCCCAACCGGTCGCCGGCAACCGCCGCCGGAGCGCAACAGTGAACTCAGCTAGGATCGATCATCGGGGACCACGTCGCCGTCTCGCCGACGCCGGCCGAGTTCGTAGTAATGCGTAATCATACTCTGCAACATGTTTGATCGATCGGTGTCTCTCCCGGCTGTTGCTGTTGTGATAAAATAAAAACACAAACACTAGTGCAATTGCAAAGTGTGTGGATCGATACGCAGGCAGGACACACTTGTACAGTGGATTCATTACTGATGCTATTGCTGCTGCAAGCAATTAAATGAACAAATCATCCTCAAATGTTTTATTTCTATAGTTTCCCTCCTATCAAAAATACTTTGAACTTTTGGCTTACTTTTCATGGCTTGTGACGTTGATTTTCTTCAGCCCCAAAAGCAAGGTTTTCAAAGCTAAAAAAACTTATAGGATTACTGAGAGTAGTACTTCTCAAAACAAAATTACTATGCAGATACTTTTCGATCATTCAAGGTTTAGAAGTTTCATACTCCAATCCCTTTAATTTGTACAAAACAAATGTGCATCTCATTCATTCGAGGAGTCAAACTAAGTTTAAGAAAAAGTTACAAAAAACTAGTTATATTTTAAATATATAATAAGTATCATCAGGCTTATATTGTAATATCTTTTTAGTCAATTACAAAAAAAACATGCATTTTTTTTTCTAAAAACGGAGTGGGTAAAAACATATGACCAGAGAGAGTATCGTATGTACTATCAAGTACATTAGTAGTATGACAGAAAATACAAGTACAGTAGTATGACAGAAAATACAAGTACTGTATTTATCATCAGGTGGAGGATATTTATTTTTACGAATTTCCACTCAAAATGACGTGCACATAAACAGTGCATTCATTTATCCATTTATTATCTATAAAATACAGAAAAAAAATCTGAATTAGAGAATGGGAAGGGAGACGAGATACGCGAGACGACAGAAACCAAAAAAGCAGGAAACACGAGGCGAGTAAGAACAAGAAGAGGAAGTCCAGTAACGCAGCAGCTGATTGGATGACGTTTTGTCTCTTGCGATTGGCAATGTCATCACGAGAGGGATAGATGAACGCATCATCAACATGTACGGGGTACGGACGCGCGCGGGAACCCAATCTATCTCTGCGCAAAATTCAGCTCCATTTTGGCAACCAGAGTAGTTTGAAGCAAGCTTCCTGTTCGACATAGCTTCGACTACAGCTTCATGACATGTTTTGAGCTGTGTTTTGACAAACACCTTTTTTTCTAGAATGGAGACCGATGAGGCTGAAAAAAATTAATAACGTTTCACAGCTATATCGGTCATTTCCCTCTCTCAGCCAATAAATGAAGTTGGTGCAAGCGGTTTATTTTGCCAAACAGTTTTTTTCTAAAATAGTTTAGCTTCACCCCAAAAAAAATTATTTATGAAGCTGTTTTTCAACAAAATGGCTTCAATGGTGAAGTTAGGTTATGCCAAATAGAGCCTAATCTTCAATTGTACCTGTCGATATAGCCTACCATAACAGTGCTGAGAGCAAAAAGTTGCCATCACGAGATTCTAGGATCAAACATAATTAAAACATCGTTTGGATCATCACATTTGGAGTTCAAAAAATAAAGGGGTTCGACCCAATCTCCTAAAACCGACCTAGCCGGATTCCTAAACCTATGATAGAAAATATCAAGTACTGTATTTATCATCAGGCGGAGGATATTCACATTTACGAAATACACAGTGGATTCATATATTCATTTATTATCTAGAATATGCAGAAAAAAAATCTGAATTACAAGAATGAGAATGGGAATGGGAAGGGAAAGGGAGGCGATCGAGATGATAGAGAGTGTTAAGAATATTTAGGATAAATATTCATTAGTGATCAATTATTGTAATCCCATAATTAGCATGTGCTAATTACACCATTAGTAGGCATAACCGTTTAGGCCCTTTGGGCACCAACAGACACCACTTTGTGTATGTGTCACTGACACATACAACTGCCATATGTATATATACATTACTGTTCATCAGGAATACACACATCCATCATTTTGGCTTTGCCATTTGACAACTTCAATTAACACGTTATCAAGCACTGCTCTCCGCTGTCGCTAGTAGACCGAGAAGGAAGGAGAGGAGTTCGCCGGAACTTCGCCGGAGTTGCTGCACGACAGCCCAAGGTAGAAGATGGCCCAACCCTTACCTTCCATGAATGCAATGGTTGACACCATCACCGACGCGGTTGAAGCCGCCATCGTCCGTGGCACCGAGCACCCCGGAGGCGTTCGTCGCTTCATCCTCCAGGGAGCCGTTCGCCGTGCCCTCCGCGACATCCACGATCACCGCACTCCGCTTCGTCGCCGTGGACGTCTGTCGTCGCCGCGCCAAGTGCCTCGCCCATCGGGGCTCCAGTTCGCCCCTGGTGTCTGCCCGCGACATGGCCCAGCCATGTTCGCCAAGCGCATGGTTGCGAGGCCAGGGACGCCGCCACTGCTGTCATCGATGCCGAGGCCGTCGACGACGCTGCTGCCGACCCCGATGCCGCTGAACCCGTTTGCGCAACCATGGAACGGAGGTGGTGGCTCCATGGCTGCCCGCCGTGGCGCCCCTCTGCTTCCCAATCGCAGCGCCGGCGCGGAGAAGTGGCCACCCGGCTTCGCCTTCGACCCCGACATCGCGCTCCCTCCACCCCCACCACCACCGGGGCCGCGCTCCTACGCCGACGTGGCGGCCGTTCGCCGCCCGATCCAGCGCCGGAACGCTCTCCCGAACGGAAACGCCCTCGGAGCCGGGTTCGCCTCTTCCTCGAACGAGGGGGAGGCTGTTCCCCCGCCTCTGAGCGGCCTCTGATGGGCCGGTGGGGGCGGATCCGCCGTTCCCGGCATGCTGCGACGGCCTTCGTGGCCGGAGCTCGCTGGGGACGGGTGGGACGCGCCCGCCGGCCGGCCTCCATGGCTAGAGAAAGGGTCTCGGTCCTGATCTGCCATGAGAGGTAAAGGGGGGGAGGAGGAAAGGGCACAAGATGACGGATCTGCTCATTGGAGTGCTGCACAGGACAGCAGCAAGTGGCGGCGGCGGCGGCGGTTTCAGGCGATGGTGGAGTTGAGTTGGGGAGCCATCGCTGCTCTTCTCACGGCTTGTGGCAGGGGTGCCTGCTGGGCCTGTGCACTCCACCCTGCTTGTGCCTGTGGCTGGGCCATGCTGCTTTCCTGGGCTGCTAGTTTGTTGTCTAGCAAAATTATTTTTTTTCAGCAGTAGTTCAGTTAATTAGCATTTGCTTTGCTAGTTTCATATCTGCAAGAACATCACTTTATTTGTTTGATCGTTGTTGCTCTGTACCCTGCTGTAAAACTCGTCATTGTATATGTATATATGGTTCGTTTGGTACATATTGCAATGCCATTTATATTTCTATTATATTTTGGAGTATGCTGGTGCACGTAAACCCCTTTGCACCACATATAGTTTATACTTGTGATTTTATTTGTTTTAAGCATGCTGGTACAATACTTAAATCCCCCTGTTTGTACCATACGCAAATCACAATTGTTTTATAATAGAAATTAGTATGTTGGTGCCCCCAAACCCCATTTTGCACCACATACAGGTTAAATTAGCTAGTAGATTTAGTTGCAATTTAACTATGCCTTCTATAGAGTTAGCAACCATTAATTCCTATAGAATTTAAATTGCAATATAAATATCTTGTTTATTTTGGATAAATAACACAAGGTGATGGAGTCTATGGCATTGGCTGCGTTTAATTCTTTGTGAATTATCCTGTCTAGAGACCATGCCATAGCAGTGATTTAATTACCCATTGCTGAGAGGTTTACATCATGTTTCACTGAGACTTGATGATTACCTGCACCGTGTTTTTACCCAAAATAATGATTTTGGATTGCTTATCAATGGTCTACATCCACGAGATGATTACCATTTTTCATCATATTATTTTACTATTACACAAGATGGTAGAGACCTAAGCAAAGGCTGCGTCTAATTCACTTGTGAATTATTCTGCCCAGAGACCGTGCTTAGGCAGCAATATATTTGCCTACCATAAAGATCTACTCTTTGTCTGTGACTTAGAGACTATCTTGCCTTGTGTCTATTAAAATTTATGATGATTCGTTGTACGGTCTACACAAATTTGTGACTACCTACAACACTCCAAAACTATGATAAGATATCAACTTTAAAATATTGCATTTAGTATTACAACATTACCATGTTGATTTTAATTTACCCCGTGGTAAATTAATTAGCCCATGGATTGTCCATGTAGGATTATGGCTACTAAGGAGTTTGATGAACTCGCGTTAGATGGTAGCAATTTACCCTACGGGCTTTCGATATCAAGATTGCACTTGCATCTCGTAGTCTTTTGGCTACAATTCGGGAACCCCAATTTGGGGTTGCCACGCAAGATAAGCAAACCTACTTTGCTTTGGCTTTGCTACGGTATTATATTCATAAGGACCTTAAATCTGAATACCTTATGATTGAAAACCCTCGCGAATTATGGCTCGCTCTTAAAAAGAGAGATATGATCCAAAAGAACTCATTTGGCCCGAGGCCAATCATGAATGGAATAATCTACGTCTCCAAGATTTTAAATGCGTGGCGGACTATAACCATCTTTGTTCATAGGATTTGCTCTAAGTTAAAGTTTTTACGAGAAAGAGCCAACGGATACAGATAAGATAGAGAAAACTCTCTCTACCATGCTTCCGTCGATAGGGTATTGCAACAAAGCAATACGAGGGCTCACAATTACCAAGCTTATTTCCGGCTCATTCATACGTTGACTCAAGCGAGAAAAACATGATGAACTTCTTATGAAGAATCATCATAAGCGCCTGTTGGTGCGGCACCTGCATGCTCAAGTTCACAACGTCATGAGAAAAATAATAGGAATAAAAAAAGTTCAATGGACTGATCCAAAGAACAAATTTGGTAAGCGCAAACACAACAGGAGACAAAGACCTAATTCCAACAAGAGGAACAAGGACAATGCGAACCCCAAAAATGACAAGAAGTGTCATAGATGTGGAGATTTTTCGTATTTTGCCAAGAATTGCCGTGCACCTAAGCATTTGGTTGCTTTATACCAAAAGTCTTTAAAAGAGAGCAAGGCAGCAGGAGATACAAGATATGAGGCACACTTCAATCTTGCATCTGAGGCTGCAAAAGAAGGTTGTTCATATCAGGCCCCAAAGAAACCAGTGAACAACAAGGCTCTTAATATTGAAGAGAAACTTCCATCGACGGACAACATACTCCTAGACTTTAGTTCTGGAGATATGTTTGGAGATTTGGAGTAATCTCGGTCCAAATTTGATATCACACTTGATTGTTGTTGTACATAGTCTAAATAATTATTTAGTGTGCTTATGAGTTGTACAAAGTTGTTTATATTGTTGTTAAAATATATAACTCATAGATATTATCATATCATACTCTTGTATTAAATATTCAATATATCTTGTATGTATAGTTCTATATGTTGTATTTGAGTTTTCATTTATATTCGTTTTACATATAGATGTCTGTTCAACTCAATCCACCGGAGGAAGAATTATGCCTTGTGGACTCATGTACCACAAACTCTATACTTAGAGAGACGAAATATTTTTAGACTCTTAAGAAAAGAGAAGGAAATATTATGACCATCGCTGGACGCGATGCGTTAATAGTTGGTTCAGGTAGAGCCACTATTTCTCTCCTTATGGGTACGTAGATTACGATGGAGGATGCCTTGTTGTATCCTGACTCTACTCGTACCCTACTAAGTTTTAGAGATATCTGTAAGAATGGTCTACATGTTGAGACACATATAGACAATAAAGAAGAATTTCTTCGATTACTAAACTTCTTGGATATGGCAAGCGGATACGTGAAAAGATTTCTTCACTCCAAACCGATTGGATTGTACTTTACATACATAAAACCCATAGAACATGTTGCTTATAAGATAATTTTCCAAGATGTCGACACATTCCGCAATTGGCATGATCGACTTGGGCATCCTGAAATAGGGATGATGTGGAAAATTATTAGCAATTCCATTGGTCATGATATGGCAAATGCCAAATTTCCCTAAAATAAAGATTTTTGTTGCACTGCTTGTGCCACGGGGAAATTATTTTAAGACCGTCACCTCTTAAAATTAGAGTTGAACCACTCAAATTCCTTGAAAGAATTCAAGGAGATATTTGTGGTCCGATCCAACCATTGTCGGGGCCGTTCAGGTATTTCATGGTATTGATAGACGCATCTACTAGATGGTCTCACGTGTGTCTTCTATCGACACGCAACCATGCCTTTGCTAAAATAATGGCCCAACTTATTAAGTTGAAGGCACATTATCCCGAACACCGGATTCAATCAATCCGAATGGACAATCTTTGCTGAATTCTCATCTCATGCTTTTAATGATTATTGCATGGCATTGGGAATTCAGGTTCAAGATTCGATTCCATATGTACATACACAAAATTGTTTGGCTGAATCGTTGATTAAAAGAATCAAGCTCATTGCAAGACCTTTGTTGATGAATTGCAAATTACCTACGTCGTGTTGGGGTCACGCAGCTTACGCACGCCGCCGATTTGATCCAACTACGACCAACCGCATATCATGAAACCTCCCCATTGCGGTTAGTACGTGAGAATTCTCTCGAGTATTTTCCATTTGCGTAAATTTGGGTGCGCGCCAGATACGTACCCATCTCACCACCTCGGCGAACATCGATGGGCCCTCACAGAAAGCGGGGATCTATGTGGGATATTCATCTCCGTCGATCATTGAGTATTTAGAACCTCTAACGGGGGATCTATTTACAGCCCGGTTCGCTGATTATATCTTTAATGAGGATCATTTCCGGCATTAGGGGAGAATTGTACCAAAAAAGAATGCCGAAAATTGATTGGAATGTCGACGGCATTTTATTTTTCGATCCACGTACTACTAAACCGAACTACAAGTTCAAAGAATTATTGATCCGCAAAATATTGCAAACAATCGCCGCGGACGCTTTCTCTAATTATAAAGGTGTTACAAAGTCTCCTCCATCCCGCAAGGAATGTGCCCGAACAGTGGAGGTACCTAATAAAACCACTCAACCCCTATTGGTAAAAAAAGAGGGGAGAAGCACTTCCAAGAAGCAAGATGTGATTCTTTGGCAAGCATAAGAAGACTGGAAATGCAACTCAATCTTTGATTGAAAGACACCTAGAGGACATACATTGTCCCGTGGATAGAAGTGATCCACAATCCGGCTCGGTCATGCGCATAAACACCGAAATTTGGAACATCGGGAAGACCCCGGATCCATCGTTTCGGGAAGTCATGATGAATCTTTAAGAGTAGACGAAATTGCCATAAATTTCGTAGAGACCGGAGAGTCTTATAATCGTAAGTCCATAATAGTCGATTGTTACTTCTCTGAAGAAATTGCAAATATCCTTCCGATCGATTCAGATCCTAAGTCTATGGTGAGTGCAAGAAGCGCTCGGACTGGGATAAATGGAAGGTAGCAATTGAAACAGAGATCGCCTCGCTTCATAAAAAGGAAGGTGTTTTTACTGTAATGCCAACACCTCCTAGTATCTTCCCGTGCGATACAAATGGGTTTTCGTCCGTAAAAGGAATGAAAACAACGAAGTGGTGAGATATAAAGCAAGGCTAGTGGCACAAGATTTTACGCAAAGACCTGGCGTTGATTTCAATGAAATTTACTCTCCGGTAATGAGCGGAATAACATTCCGATACTTAATATCCCCGGCAAGATACAAAATCGTCTATCTATGCGGTTGATGGGACGTAGTGACCGCATACTTGTATGGGTCATTGGACTCTAAGATATACATGAAAGTTCGATGGAATCAAGTATACTGCACTTAAGGCAAATCGCAACATGTATTGCGTCAAGTTGCGAAGTCATTATATGGCTTAAAGCGGTCGGGCGAATGTGGTACAATCGGTTAAGTGAATTCCTTAAGTTGAAGGGATACACAAATAATGATGATTTGCCCATGTGTCTTCATTAAGAAATCATCAACAGGATTTTTGTATTGTATCGGTATACGTTGATGACCTCAATATCATTGGCAACGAATCCGATATTAATGAAGCACGTCATCATTTAAAGACGGAGTTTGAAATGAAAGATTTGGGTCAAACCAAATTTTGCTTGGGTTTACAACTTGAGCATTTTGATTTACGGTATATTTATATACCAAGCCGCCTATGTCCAAAAGGTATCGGAGAAATTCAATATGTTCATATCCAACAAAAACCCCCGATGGTAGTGAGATCCTTAGATGTAGATAAGGATCCTTTTAGACCACGGGAGAAAGGAGAAAAGATTTTGGGACCACATTTCCCATATCTTAGTGCCGTTGGAGCACTTATGTATCTTGCAAATAGCACCCGGCCGGATATTGCATTCGCAGTTAATTTGCTAGCAAGACATAGTGCTTCTCCTACCAAACGTCATTGGGTAGGAGTTAAGGCAGTTATGAGGTATCTCAACGGTACTAGAGATCTTGGATTATTCTATAGCGTAAATCAAGATCCAATTTTGTTAGGATATACGATCTTCGGTTATTTATCGGATCCCCATAATGGTAGATCACAAACTGGCTTTGTATTCTTGCAAGGTGGAACAGCAATATCTTAGAAGTCTGCAAAGCAGACATTAGTCTCTACTTCCACCAATCACTCTGAAATAATTGCTTTATATGAAGCATCACGCGAATGCATATGGCTTCGCAGAGTGGTAAACCATATAACTTCAGTCATGTAGTATTGGTGCACTTGAGACACCGACTATTATCTTTGAGGATAATTCGGCATGTGTTACTCAAATGGAATCAGGTTATATTAAGAGTAATATGACTAAACATATTATTTCAAAATTATTCTACCCCCATGAGCTCCAAAAGAATAGAGAAATTGACATCTTGCAGACTAAATCTTGTGATAACCTTGCGGATTTATTCACAAAGTCTCTACCATACTCCGCATTTTATAAATGTGTCGAGGGAATTGGTATGAGAAGGCTTAAAGGTTTGCAAGAATCAGGGGGAGAATCTCTCTGAATAGAACCTACTCCAATTACACATTATATTCTTTCCTTTATATAAGTTTTACTCTTCTAGAGTTTTCTCACATAAAGTTTTTAACGAGGTAATGGTAACACATAACTATGTCTTTAGGGACACCTAAAGGGTCTATTAACATTGGGAGATATATATATCATGGTGTTTCTCCTTATTTTTTCCACTCGGGTTTTTAAGGAGTTTTGCCTCGGTATATCGATATACTTTGGATTTTTCCCACGTGGTTTTTCCAAAGCTTCAAGACGTTCTACAGATGAACAAGAAATGGTGCCTACACAAGATCAATTGATCAAGGGGAGTGTTAAGAATATTTAGGATAAATATTCATTAGTGATCAATTATTATAATCCCATAATTAGCATGTGCTAATTACACCATTAGTAGGCATAACCGTTTAGGCCCTTTGGGCACCAACAGACACCACTTCGTGTATGTGTCACTGACACATACAACTGCCATATGTATATATACAATACTGTTCATCAGGAATACACACATCCGTCATTTTTTTTAGAAGAGCTGGCAAAAGCTTTGCCGGGATTTCTATTAGACGAATAAAAGAAAAAGGCAAGTGCCAGCCCAGTTTTTTGACTGGAAACCGGGCCAGATTTTAGAGGGTACCCTACTCCTTTGCACAAAATAGATACCAAGCCACTACTAAACAACTGCTACCAACTTGGTCAAAACGACCCAACTATAACAACTTGGTCGAAAACGACCCAACTCAACTACCACAACCTGGCCAAAGAGTCCCCTCAGCTCCAAGCGACGCAAACTTGGTCACCGATCTCCAAGCCACGACCAAACCTTGGTAGAAATAAAGGAGCGTCCCAAGCCGCACCAAACACACCAAACAAACGAAACTCCACCCCGGATCCCGGATCTCCAAGACAAACTGACAACTGCCACTCACGCGCGTCGGATTGGGACATCGACCGCAAGACCACTCTAGAACTACTACCACTCCTTGGATCACCGAGGTCCTGAGCTTCCTCCGCCGCCGGGAGTGACATGGTACAGTCGATCGAATCCATAGTCTCCCCTTCGTCTCGCCATCGCCACAATCACAGCTGCCCAAAGTGAACAAGCATGAAGCTTCAGGGATAAGATCAATGCGCTGGCCATCTCCTCGCCCGGTCGAATTGGGTCATCGACACGGGCCTCACCAACCACGCCCATCCCCCCACCACTACCACATCACAGCCATGCCTTGAGGAGAAGCGGCGAGACCCGATCACGCCACCATAGCGCCACTGGTGCCCCCGCCTAGCCACCGCCAGCCACACCACCATAGCGCCACTGACATAGGCAAGGCACAACCGCCGTCGGCCACGCCACCGCGGCACCGCCGACGTCTCGCTGCAGCCAAACGGAATGGTGAACTCCACAACAACGCCTCCAAGGAGGGTAACGACGCCCGAAAGGCGCCGCCGTTATCTTGCCGGTGGAACCGGCATGGCTTTCGCCGGAGCACGCCCACATCCCGCTGTCACACAGCAAGGCCCGAAGACAAGCCACCCCCAGCCCCCCACCACTGCCCAAGGCGGCAGCCGCAAGGAGCTAGAGCCGCCACCCAGCTCGTTGCTGCACCACCACGCCGCCGCAGTCGTCAACCACCACCAGACATCATGCAGCCCACCGCCTCGCCTCTGATGCCTCCACTGACGGCCGCGCCCGCTTCCACGGCCATCCACCGTGCATCACCCCACCACCACCGCCGGGCTGCCCGGGACGAGAACGGGGTAGGGGACGCCGGATCCGGCCATGGGAGAACCAGATCCGGAGAAGGGCCGTGCCGAACCGCCACCTCACGCCGGTGAAGTCGGTCCCGAAGCTCCGCGCTTCCTCCTCCACACCAAAGACTGAGAACGCCCAAGGCCACAGATCCGCACGAGCCAACGGTGGATCCGCCCGGGGGGCGAGATCCGCCACGAGAGCCGGGCAGCCTTCAGCCCGCCACGGAGGTGCGTCGCCGCCCGCACGGCACGCTGCGCTGCCCAGACGGGGACGCCCGCCGCCACCTTCATCGCGGGCCGGCACCTCCCCGGCACCCACTCAGGCGACGGCAAGGAGAAAGAGAGCGGAGGGAGAACGCCCGGCGGCGGCTCGGCGGGAGAGCCCCGTGCCGCCTGCGGGAGCGACGCGGGGGGAGGAGAACCCACATCCGTCATTTTGGCTTTGCCATTTGACAACTTCAATTAACAGAGAGGACAGAAACTTAAAGCAAGAAACACGAGGCGAGTAAGAACAAGAAGAGGAACAGTACCAGGCAGCAGCTGATTTGGTGACGTTTCGTGTCTTGCGATTGGCGATGTGTGAACACGAGAGGATAGAGCGAGCAAACGCATCATCATGCACGGACAGTGACTCCTGTTCAGATGCGCGCGGGAACACCCCCCCCCCCCAAAAAAAAAATCCATCTCTGCGCAAAATTCAGCTCCAGTTTCGCAACAAGTTGCAGTTAGTAGCAAGCTTAAACATTTACTGTTGACAGCAAAAAAGTGTTGGAGTTAGTAGCAAGCTATAAACACTTACTGTTGACAGCAAAAAGTGGCCAACACGTGTGATGGACTCCATCACGAGGTTCTGAGCGTCAAGATAATCAAAACGACGTTTGGATCATCGCATTGACGAAGAAAAGGGAATTTCGGATTCAAAACTGCCCAAACCGACCTAACCTTAATAGGATTCAAGAGTCTTAAGACCACCTTTTGCGGATGGTTTTTCTAGACTCCGAACCGGTTAAGACTTAAGTAAGAGTACAAATTGTTTTCTGCGTCGTGTTTCGATGCGAAAATCTTACAAAACGCGTCTTGGACACGCTAATTTACTAGTGGGATAAGACCATCTCTTTATATAAGATGATAATGATCAATTGAGAGATCAACATCCAATCAAACAAAAGTATATTTATTTCCTCTCTTAACCTAATTTTTCAACCCCTGCAGTTTATCGTGTTTCTTGATGAGATTCGGTGTGGCGTTCTATATAGATGGCCTAGCTAACTCTAAGACAACCTTGGCGTGCATCTCCTTGACGGATCATCTTCCCGAGAGCGAGAGTTGTTTCTCAAGTTCTATCGACAAAGAACGAGCTTTCAAATCGGTTCTACCAACAGGCTGGTCGGTACTTGCTAATTTCGAAGTTGCGCGTTGCGTGCTAGGTTTCAAAGATTTAATTCGCCATCAACATATTTTTTGGTGACTCTTGTTTAGAGACACATGCAAGGAAACCCATCCATCATTTGCGCAAAATGTTCCTACATTTTTTCTACAACAAGAAGTAATTTATAGCAAAGTTTTAAATCTCTGGCTATAGAGATAACTACCGATTCGAGTCAGGTCAAGAGATGTGTGTTCATGTAAAATTTAGTGACTATAGTTCGTTATAGCATCATTTAGCTAACCTATTAGTAGTTTTAGAGGTCATATGCTAAACATCATAGCAAGGACTGTGGACTGCACGAATTGAAGTGCAGTGCAGAGAGAGGTGGTGGTCTGCCATGAATTGGTTGGTTAGCTTATAAGCTGAGACTATCTCAGCGACACACTCGCTCGACTCGTCGACAGGGGCAGGCCATGTGTGAGAGGGGTCCATTTCAGCAGTGCCATGCCTTACAAATATCTTGTGAAGAAGGCGACGAAATATCGAAATCAAAGATGCAAGGTCCAAATTCACTTGGTACAATGCTACTCTCTATCTACCGTACATCTTGGCTCGCAGGCAACGCACATGCCAATGCAATGCTGCGGCAAGCAGCGACGTCCAGCAGCTAAAATAAAACTAGAAACCAAGAGGTGGTGGTCCGTTATGCTAGCCTCCACTGTTGGTACTGATAGCACTGCCGGGTGACACCACCATTGCAGGCTAGCTAACTGCATGCTGCTCTTTTGCATTTGCATTTTCACACTGTAAGCACCACAAGGCCTTGGACCACCATGTAAACATTTCAAACTCTCTTCTTCAACTAATTAAAGGGCAGCGCACCTGGCAAAAAAAACTGCTTGCTTTGAGTACCCTTCAGATTTCCTCATTGTACAGGGCCTCCAGAACTCTGCCATAGCCATCGAGAAGCTAAGATCAGAATCCCTGTCCAGCTTCTGCGCCTGCATCACTCCGCCCATTATATTCTCTGAAAGGCCAATGGACGATTTACCAGTTACCACTGAATAGCCATTTCTTCCCACTATCAGAGAGCTCCCAGTAATGCTCTTTTCAGTCATCCTCTTTGTGTTCCTGCTTGCAGTCTGAGAAATATTTATCTCCCTGGAAGACCTAATATATCTTCGTTTCAGGGAAAAATGGTAAAGGAACCCAATTCCCAAATGAATGTAAATGGTGTAATAATGCAGCCATGCAGGTAATTAGGATGAAATCCAGTTTTCATCAGAGGGTAAACAGTTTGGAAGCCAAAGGTTGAGGCGTTGGGCTGAAAGGAGTTAAATAAGAGACGGAAAAACGGGCATGTTATTTTCACCATTAAATAAAGAGGCCGGAAAACCTATTTTCTCCACTACAAAAAAGGAAAAATAAAAAAAAAGGGTAAAAAAAAAAAAAAAAAAAAAAAAAAAGTAAAAAAAAAATATTAAAATAGCGCCACTACAAGACTATACATTCTGACGATGACAGTGAAAATGATGTTATAGGATTTTTCTTTTAAGAAAAAATAGTTCTTCACAAGAAAGGAAGACAGTCTGTGGAAGGGAAAGCCTGACGTGAACCGAATCCTGAAAATGGTCATAAACTGATGTTGTTTTTCACCCTTTATTTTAACCTCACAGAGTTATCTGTTTGCAGTTTTTTGTTACTATATTAATAGGAACATACTCCACTATAAGTGTCAGTTCGTTCAAAGAAAAAGCAAAAGAAAAAAAGGCCATAACCTTCGTCATTGCCTATAATTTGTGCAAATTCTACAACATTTTGGCCTAAGATCAATCAAATATTCAAAACAGATATTTATAAAGACTGACTGACTATGCCCTTCATTAGCCTCGCTGGACTCCCAAGATGGGCAGTCAAATAGATGCAAGAAGTTAGGCAGTTTGTGCGGCTGTGGACCAAACTGCATATCAGTCTCGATCAGATATGCATGGACCATGGAAGGCAACAAATTGCTCTTGTCTTGTTCCACTGTACATGGTTTGGGACCTGACGATGGCACAACACAACTTGCAATGCCAATGCGCAATGCTGCTGCAATCCAATGCATTGCAAGCAGCGACGGCAGCTAGAACCAAGAGATGGTGGTCTCGTTGGTACTGATCATGGCACTGCCGGGCGGCACCCTTGCTGGACTCCGGACCACCCGCTGCAAGCTCCCATGCTCCACGCCAGGTCGCCAGCGGCTGGCTGTGAGAGACGGCCGCCGTCCGCGGCGACGGAAGGGGCTCCACCTCCGCACTCCACAGTCAAGAGGCGGACGCGACACGCCGGCGCCGGTGTGGCGGCTACGGGCCAGTAATGGGCCTTGGGCCGCAATCGACATGCGGGGATAGTAAAATTATTACAGGCCCAAACAGCCCAATAAACCAAACATACAGCACCTGATCTGTGCTTAAGCTTTTTATTTATTAGTCCCACCTTGGACAGTATTGACCACCACAGCTGGAGGTAGGGTATAATACGAGACCTGCAGCCTCGTTTCAACTCATACCTTTCTCGGCCTTTTGGCTAAGATCAAGTGTAGTATCTGTTCTTATCAGTTTAATATCTGATATATGGACCATGTGCCTACTTTGATATTAACTAATTTTTTATGGGGGAGGGCTCACTATGGTGGCTTGCCACTAGAGCCCTCGAGTGTTGCTCAGGCGTTGCACTGCTGCTCGAGCTGGCTCACCCCAACCAAGTCGTAATAAATTTTTTGTGCCTAGACAATGCACCCCCAAGTCCCAACCAGTCTCAATATAATTTGTGTGTCTAGACAAGGAAGGGCCTGCGTTTGGATGGGCTTTGTGATGTGAGGTTTCACTCTTAATGCCATTGTGGAATTTTACGCTATGATTTTCCAAAACAGATATTCAGAATATTCCCCTCCCCCCCCCCCCCAAGTTTGGCATGCATTGACTTAGACATAAAAATTGTAAGATAATACATTAGAAAAAGTGGTCAACTAAATCTTCATAGAATACAGTCAAAAGAACTAGTCCTATTGGGACTTCCTGCTGCAGTGCTACATTAGTGTGTGGTTTTTCAAAAAAGTAAGTCTTTATGGTGCTTTGGTTGTATGTTTGCGCAAGTAGGAGTACTAGTTCTAGCAGTATTATAATCTATCACATCATGACTACCATATCTTGATTTACAGATTGGTGACAAGAGAATCACCTGTGATATGTTTTCATGATGGGATTCTCCGACTCTGCATGAATGCTATTGTAGTTGCTACGGCAGAAAGGAGAGTAATGGGCTCCGCTGATGAAGGCCCAGTAATGGGCCTCAGGCCACGATGGACATGTGGGGGTAATTACAAGCCCAAATGATCCAATAAACCATACACATAGCAGCTAAGCCATGCTCCCCTAAAAAAAAAAAGGATAACCCATGCTTAAAGCTTCTGTCTAGTCCCACCTAGGCAGCTTTAGTGGGCATAGCCGAAGCAAGGGTATAAAATGAGACCCACGCAACTCTTTGTAACTCATAACTTTCTCTGCCTTTTGGCTAAACTAAATATAGTATTTGTTCTTATCAGTTTACAGCTATCTGATATATGGATCATGTGTCCACTTTAATATTAAATTTATTTTTTGTGATGGAGGGCTAACTATAGTGGCTTGCCACTAAAATCCTCGAGTGTCCCTCGGGGCGTTGCATACTTGCATTGCCCTTGCTGGCGCACACCAACCAAATCGCACTTGAATTTTTGTTTTTTAATACTAGGTAAATACCCGTGCGTTGCAACGGGAACATATAGTACCACGATAACATAATATAAGGGTATACTATATTATTATTACCAAAAAATATAATGCAAATTTGCAATCATGATGTTATGCTTGTGCGTTGTAACGGAAAAACATGATACCATGACAAAACATATATGGACATGTTATACTATTATCCAAAATTGATATTTGGCGATGTTTGGAATAATACATAATTCTCTATGAAGGACAGATAATGCCGATATAAGCTAGCTTTTTGTCCAAACTCCTCCACGCATCCCTGGCAAATCTCGTCGACCCTCTAAAACCACGTGAATTATTATTTTCCATTGTAGAAAAATATAATAGAAATAGACCCATAGTTAAGACAAATAAACTTGTGAGCTCTGTTCCAGAAACCCATATTACCATTGTGTCTGACAAAACGAAACACCCTTGCAGGGAGTACATAGCAATGCTAGTGCGAGCATTGCAGAAAGCAAATACCTGCTCATGACTAAGAAAGCAACAATTTGTACTGAGCAATACACATTTCCCTGCCATGTTCTTCCTAAACAAGGACACTGAAAGACATATCAAAGAGAAGAGATTCAGGATCAGAGTCATTCCTTCCTTTTAATCACCCCCAGTTCCAACCGATGAGTACTGTTCACAGAGAAAATGACATCCAGTTCCAAACAATGAGCACTACTTCTAGATGGATCAAAGGAAAATAATTAATGCCTTTTATTTCTTCAGGATATCAAAAGGGATGAGGTGTAAAAATTACCCCTGGGATAAAAAAACAATTAACATGCATAACCCAAAAGAATCTGTTGTTTTTTTCCTTCAGACAAAATACACACCTCTGCAACAAATTTAGTCCAGGATCAAGCATAAAGTGGGAATTAGGACAGTTTTTGTTTGCTTCAGCATTTATAGGTCATCTCTCATAATTCATGCTGGTTTAACTGAAGTACAGGGATGATAAGTACTACAACTATAAAAACATACTGATATCTACAAATTTCGGACTGTAATATATTATCCATTCATCCAATCCAAATTCAAGAAAGAACAAATCAAAATTGAAACTAATCCAATCGAAACCATTTCCTGAAACCAATCCATTTGCTCTGTTCGTTGCCCTATCCATTCCATTATTAAGTCTCCCAAAACAAATTAACTATTGTACTGTATGAACAACCACCATCCAAGGCCTACTTGAGCTTGAAAACTCCTGACAAGTAGTCCAATCACAGTTGTTAGAGACCATATTAGAAAACACAAAAATAACAAATAACAATGCTTTGTTTTAACAGGACAGAGAGGATGCATTAGTGACAGGAAAAAGTCACATAAGACACTCCATGCATATGTTCCACCACTAAACTGGAGGTGTCTAAGTATATACAAGCGAAGAGGAACAATCTATTAGGAACTCGCATTATGTGCATCAGATAACTGAAGAGCAGGAAGTATAATGAAATTCAAGGACCATATGACCATAATATTTCCATGCATATCAAGGGAAAACTGCTCTAAAGAACCGCAGAAAGAACAGGCAACAGCTGAGGTAAAGAAATGAAAAACTTAGATGAAATTTTAAATTGATCAGGTACAATATCATGTACGAATATGATTTAACTCAACATCAGGCCTTTTTGATGAAGGTTGTGGCATGTACATAAGGATGTTTGACTACTCTGAAGTTTCAAATGGCTTCTCTAAAATTCTAGGAGTAAACATGTGTAATGCTAAAAAAAAATTATTCATTGATGCAGATCTGATGCTCATTTAACTAAAAAAGATTTGATGCTCATCAGTATGCAAATAAAGTTGGACAAGCCATGACTGCCAGGTTGCAAAGCTACCGAAGGCTATGGCTGCCATTGCTCCTATACACGTATAGTTCAGTCGCACTAACCAGTTTGAGCTGCCTCATTTTTGGCACTGCAACATCAGCTTGTTTGTCTTGTTTGCAGGGTTAAACAATCCATTTGCATATCAGAAAACAAAGTCTTGGAATGAAAGCACACACTAACTCGTCTCATCAACAGTCCTAGTTGCAATAGCAAACTTTTTTTATGCTAGACTGAGTATTAGCACTTCATGGTAAAGAGGATGACGTCGCCTGTTGTTGGAACTTAAAGTGTGATACAAAGTTGCAAATTACCGTGGCTGCAGCAGCCCCAAAGTGATACAGACTCTCAGTGATTGTTTTTTAGTTTTAGGTTAAAAAAAATGTTGACATCAGCTAGTCAAGAGACTCAATGAAAGTAACCTGTGCCAACTTTAAAACAAAGTTCTAGTTACATACTGCCATGTAAAAGCTCTGCTAGACCACTTTTTAAAAAAAAAACAGTCAGTCGCTCCTTGCATGCAGCTGCTAACTGAAAGCTATGCTGAAACAGCTGCTATTGATCTCCAATAAAACAGAGCTTTCGGTACCTACTGCCAGCTGAAAGCTATGCTAGACCATCCCAAAAATTCAGTGAACCATTCACTTGTGGTCAGCTGGATAATCAGAATTTGTATCTAAAGTTTGAGAATTGAGTGATTCAGTGTCTGGCCACATTAGTTCTTTTAGTTTTTTCTTCAGAAACTGTTTCTATCTGTATGCAAAGGTCATGTGAATGCCGACCGACTGCACTCAGTGTACTGGTTTCCCTCCATGTCCTAGCATGACATCTCAATAAATTTATATCATATAGACTGGTCGCAATGTAGCATCAGTCTGGCAACAATAAAAGGTCGTAAGAATGCAGCATCAAGGGGACACCGTAAATCAAGAGATATTGTCTGGTGGCCATTGTAAGGAAAGAATCAAGAGGGAAGGAAAATATATAATTTGCTAAAGTTCAATATAGGCCAAACCAAATAAAATAGAACAAGATAAAAGTTCTGCATCTTAGCATCCCTGTATAAAATATATTAGGAAAATAAGGGCCAGTGAACTTGAGGCAACTATTAGATATACCTATATTTATTAAAGTAAACCAAAGAACAAATGTCATGCTAGTTAGACTACAAACTGTAGCATGATTCCTAAGCTGAATATAGGATTTTTCAGCCACCAAAGAGCACAACATCCAAATAGACTATGGCAAGATTACAGAATAGCACAAAGTGTTTTGGTTTGGGGCTGCTTCCATTTTGTGTCACTTATGCTACTATGAATCCAAGAATTTCAACATGAGTAATTGCACCGAAGTCAGAAAACCATATATTCTGATCCCATTTGCACTGCCTATCCAAATCCCACAAGGTTTGGAGGATGAAGAGCAGCAGGGCTTGGAAGCAAAGCACACAGAACTGCAGGCGCAGATCCAGTAAAGGACGGCATGGGTGTGGCATGATAATCTTTGGAAGTGATCGAAGATATTAGCAGGCACAATACAGAGAATAATACATGCACACATGTAATTAGATCAGATCGGAATACAAATAGGCATTTAGCTTAGGCTTGGGTGCTCATCTTCGCACAGCAGGGAAGAGAAGAGAAGAGGTTGGCACACCTGCACACCTGCTAGCTCGCTCTTGCTGCTGCTCGACGCGGCTCCATCTCCACCTCCACCAACGGGTCGGCACGGTGCTTCTGCCACTGGGCGGGCTGGGGACCAACACAGGAGGCGACGCCGGATTCGGGCGGCGATTTCCGGGAAGCTTCGGGGACGGGCGCGGGGCTCCAGGTCTTCGAGTTTAGGGTCTGGGGAAGTCGAGATGCTGCGTGGAGTCGCGAAGAGAAGGGCGCCGCGTCGCGGGTTGCGGCGGCATCTCGCCGGAGGGCGTGAAGAGCAGGGTGCGTGCGGCGCAAGCGATGGCTGGGTTAGGGGCGGCGAGCGGCGGCGGCGGCGGCGGCGTAGCTCGAGCGACGAGGATGGGGAAAGGACGGCGTTTTTTTCTTTTTCCGTGTGGGAGTGCGATGCGGGAGGGAGTGCCAAGGAGCCGGGGCGGGCGACTTACTGTGGTGAAGCGAAGGGAGCCGGGGGCCGATTGCCTTACGTAAATTTTAGTTGTAGAGATTACCCACAAGGCTACATTTGGGCATTGTGCCTGGGCCTTAGCCAAATCGCAATAAAATATTTGTTGGGCCTGTGACATGGAAACCCGGGTAAAGCATCTTTATGGGCTTTTCTACGTAAGACTTTGGCCCTTGTAACATCACGTTCTTCTACGGACTAGATTATTTTGGTGTCTACCGCACCTGCACAAGCACCTTTTGAGTCTGATTTTCCAAAACAGATATACTCCCTCGTTCCAAAAGAAAGTTGTTATGGAATATGTGCAGGTCAAATTTTCTTATTTTCACTAAGTTTATAGAAAATATATATAACATTTATATCTCCAAATAAGTTTATCATGAAAGTATGTTCAATGATTTATCTAATGATACTAATTATATATTATAAGTGTATTAATATTCTTTTTATATATAATTGGTCAAAGTTAAAAGAAGTTGACTTCTTAGAAAACTAGAACGACTTTTATTTTAGGACAAAGAGAGTATTCAATAATAAATTCAGGTTCGGAATGCTTTGACTTAGAGACTTTAAAATTATTTTAGTATACACTGGAAAAATTAGTCAACTTCATCATTCTTTATAGAACTGAGTCAAAAAAGAAATTCTAGTCCTAGAGAAACTTCCGGCTGCATGGCTGAAGTTTCCGTGGTGGTGTGATTTTATTTTACTTTTACCTTTTTAAAGAGAAGTTTCTATCATACTTGGTTGCATGTTTAAGCAAAGTTTGACTGAATTTACAGAAAATAAGAGCGTGAAGATTTACATGCCCAATTAGTAGTATCATTAGATAGACCTTAAAATATATTTTTACAATATGCTCAACATTTGTATCTTTTTCTAGATATATAAATTTAGTCAAACTTAAAAAATGACTCAATAGAGGGAATACAAAGAACAAATGTTTGATGACCAGTTTGACACTGAAGGTATGCTTTGCTTCGTGCTTGGTGGTAACCGATCGAACCCATGCATATGCATGCGTATCCCCGGCCCATGCACGATGCGATGATGAGGGTAAGATGGTAACATGACTACATGAGGTTGTTGCTGTGTCACAACGCAGTGCGTCACATGAGACATGAGTGCGTGCGTGTGAATCAAGGAAGGAAAAGAGAAGCGTCGTTGGCGGCAGCAGCACACAAGGCATGCAACCACACAGGCACACAACACAAGCACAGCAGCAGCTGGGTCTGTATAGGAACCATTAACAGTAAAAAAAATAGTAATTAAAATTAGTATTAATGGATATAAACAGATCTGCTAATTAATTTGCTAATTATATAGCTATAGGTTCGATTCGCTATCCAACCACCAAATAGTACGTGGATTCAAACAACCACCTGCTCTGCTAAAAATTGGCATCTATTAGCTAGTTAATTTTTACTGTAGTTTCTAGTGTTAACGACAACGAACGAATGCCCGCTCCCGTTGCCCTCCCACCCACAAAAGAAAGGAAAGAAGAAAACAAAGTTTTTTTTTTTTTATTAGTAGGTCGGCGCACGGCCACCACACCACCATCGCTTGCTTTCCGAAGGAGGTTTTTGCTTGCTTGTCTCGCCAACGCAACGCAACGCAGCGCAGCGCACCTTTCTTTTGTGTGTCCGTGCGTCCGGTTAGCTGTCCCCTCTTGTTATCATTAGCATGAAGCATCATTAGCGTTAGCTAGTGGGGGCGTGGAATAGGATCCGACCACAAGACAAGCTGCCGCCGCCGCAGCTTCTTCTGAATTCTTCTTCCTGCTCCGCACGAATTCATTCATCCATCCATTCATGATCAGTGTCCGTCTGTCCTTTCTCGTTATTTATTTACCGTGGAGTGGTTACTGTTACAGTGGCTACCCTTTTGTGGACTGTCAGCCGGAGGAGTACATACACAGTAAAACTTGATGCATCTTCTTACTGTACTGTACTGTATATAGTAATGCCTGTGAGTGAAAAATGCAGGCTCTTTCTTGCTCCAATAATCCCGCCTTCATGCTCACTTCTAAAACTATGTATGAACGGACATCACCAATTCCCCATCTCCAGTTCTCTTGGTACCTCATCGATGACAGATCATCATATACTAGTATATAAACTCCTATATATATGACCAATTGGTTCCCTACGTTTTGTACTTTGGAGTCAACTGTCAAAGGCCCAAATCCAAAGCAGTCTCGGATGCAGATGCAGATGCACAGTCCACGGGCAGATGGAATAATGCACAGCTGTAGCACATGCTCCAACGACTCCACGCTGCCTCACATCAAAAATCGGTGCAAATTAAACAATTTTTTGTCCAAAAGAGGCACCAAAATGCTCGAGTATGGTATGGTAGGTATGGCTTTTCAGATAACTTTTATTATGGACAACATGCTCGCATTCCATATGCCAGTCAGTCAATCAATCAAAAGAAAGCACATGACTGTTCAGTCGAAGAATGCCAAGGAAGAAAGAATGAACATAATTCTCGTTCGTGTGTACTGTATGTAATAATGCACTATCCAAGCTGCTCTTTTGTTACTACTACAGTTACAAACCAAAAAAGACAAACCGGCCGATGAACCAACCAAATTACCAATTTGATTGAAACTGAACCCTCCTTGATTTCCTCTCTTTTTCTAGCAATAGTACTGTACTTGGTCCGAGCAGCAGCTAGCCTCCACAATCTCGGCAATCTCACGGCCACCGAGCTTCTCCTGCCAGTCAGCAATGGCGAATTGAAGAGAAGAGGAAGACGAACAGTAGCAGTGATCACGGCCATTCACTGCTGCAGCTTGTCGAGCGCCTGCAGCAGGATCGGCCGGAACTTGGTCATGTTGACGGTGACGTCCTGCTTCATGACGGTCTGGGCGAGCGCCTCCCACCCCTGCTTGTGGAGCGACATGGGGTCCCTGAACACCGCGTGCTCCCGCGGGAACTTGTCCTTGAGGCTCGTCTCCTCCTCGCCGACGTAGTACTCCAGGTACCGGAGCCCCATCCCGGCCGCCGGCCGCGCGTAGAAGTTGGTGGCCATCCAGTCCATCTTGCCCCACGGCACGATCTGCACCATCACCGCCTCCGTCGGCAGGAACACAGAGTTCGTCAGCCCGGCGCCGTGCACGCCCACCAGCGCGTCGGCGGCGTTCACCTGAGCGGCGAACGCTGGCACGTCCGCGCCGGCCTCGGCCACCGTCACGTTGAACCCCAGCTCGTCCGCCGCCGCCACCACCTCGTCCACGTTCAGCAGCTTCCGGGTGCCGGCACGCGAGATGATGAGCATCCGGGGACGCATGCCGGGCATCTCGCCGAGGACCGCGGGGCGGTCGCGCGGCAGCGCCAGCGCGCCGCGCAGGAACTTGGTGAAGTCCACCATGGTGAGGTTGCGCGGGTTCCGCGTCGGGTGCGGCGACAGGATGAGGTCCCGGTCGCGGTACAGCCCCACGAACGCGCCCGCCGGGAAGCAGTGCACGTCGTCGGCGTCCTCGGCGTCGAAGTTGATCACGTCGTGGCCGGACAGCTTGCGCAGCAGCGGCGTGTACTTCTGCACCCACCACGGCTTGTAGTTGGTGATGAGCAGCTGCACCTTGCCGCCTTTCGCGTGCGACGTCGTCAGGAACAGCGGGATCATCACGTCCGTCATGTCGTGGAAGAAGTTGTCCGTGTACCCGGCGTTCGAGAACAGCATCGCCGGCACGGCGTGGTGCTTGGTGCACTTGGGCGCCACCGCCGCCGAAGGCACCGACTTCACCGTCACCTCCGTCACGCCGGGCATCAAAAAGTCGTCCTTGCGGGCGTAGGGGCGGAGCCGCTTCTCGCCGCTCTCGTCGAACCCGCCGTCGCCGGACGGGTTCACCAGGTACACCGTCTTCTGCTTCGGGCTCACGCGGACGTCGCCGGAGAGCTCGCACACAGTCGGACGCGCGTACGGGAACCCTTCGTCCACGCCGTTCTCGTCGCACGTCATCTTCCCTTGTTGGCCGCCATTGCCGCCGTCCCCTTCTTTCTTATCCTCGGCAGCTGCTGCAGCTAGCAATTGAATGAACACCATTGAAGGCGTTAGATCTACGTCTCCATCTATCATCTACTTGTACCAAAATCTGGTATTAATTTCCAACGCTGAAATTTTTTTTGTTTCGCCAACAAGATTTTGGTCAAGTACAGAACTTGATTGAATTTCTAGTTCGTTGGCTGGCACGGCTTTCCTTTCGTTTCATTTAAAGTTGTGCGAGAAAGAAAAAGATTCTTTTTTTTTCAATCAAATCAAAGGGAAAAAAAAAGAAAAAAGAGATATAGAGAGGTGGGATTACCTGGCTTATCGGTGGTCTCGGCCGCCGCATTCTCGCCGTCGTCCTTCCTGGTGGGCAAGCCGGGCTCGTCGGACCCCGCCATGTCCTTCCTCGTGAGGGCAGCTTCCGGCAAGCCGGGCTCCGCCTCACGCGGATCGACGGGATCCGCGCCGTCGCCGCCGCCGCCTAGCGTCTCTTGCGGCGGGATGGTCTCGGTCTCCGGCACGGACGGCTTGGACGGCGCCGACGAGGTGGGCGGCGCGTTCTGCATCAGCGCGGACGTGTTGGCCGTGCTGGCTGAGAAGAGAGAAAGACAAGCTCCGGTTAGATTCGTGAGCAAGAGGAGGGAGTGAATCGAATCGAATCTAACGAAACGCGCAAGCACGCACCGAAGACAGGGGAGTAGATTGCGAAGAGCTTGGCGAGGGAGACGTAGGTGAGGAGCGCGAGGCAGCAGCCGGCGACGAGGCCGACGCCCAGCTTCTTGGGCTCGATCTTGGACGTGAGGCTCCGCATGAGGCGCGGGGGCAGCCGCCGCTCGGGTCCGCCGCCTGGCAGCTTGGACGGCCGCGAGTACGCCGTGGACGTCATGTCGGCCGGGCCCTGCGCAGCACCGGAGGACTGGAGCAGAGGGGCTCCCAGAGGATGGAGATCGAGACCGAGACCGCGCGGAGGGAAGAGGAAGAAGAGCAAGACGGAGGATCCGCTAATGCCAAAGCATTTGTATGTGAGCAGGAAAAGGAAGAAGAAGCTGGTGGGAGAGGGAGAGGGAGAGGGAGTGCGATTAATTTTGATGGTGGTGTTGGAGCTTACGGGATGGATCGAGGAGGATTCGAGGTGGTGTTGGTGATGGAGGGTTGGCAAGGCTTTGACGATCTGGGACTGCAACCTGGACTGCCCACCTACTAAAAATTTCTCTCTTTCTCACTCACTTGCTGCTTCCTTTCTCACTACTCAACAAAAGAGAGATCTTTTTATTTTGGTTCCATACATGTGCACACCTAATTCCATCCTTTCTTAAGAGTGTGTTACATGTGGCCGTTTGTTGGCTATTGGTTTGGGCTCCCATTCATTCATCTTTTGGTTAATTTTTAATAGTGGGTTTGGTGGTGAAATGGACAGTGTAGTAGCTGCAAGCTGAGATCCAATCCAACTAACGCAAAGAAATTATAAAAATGGAATTTGAAATAGTTGAGGGACTTGACCTTCTCATGGGGAGGAGTTGGGTGCACGTCGTGCTTCTAGATATGGAAAAGTTAGTATGCGATAATCGCGCACCGTACCACAGAGAAAGAAGCCGCCTAGGGTTTTGAAGAGGAGGCTGTTGGCGTCCCTTGTCCGACTTCGACTCTCCCTCTCTTCTTTCTAAACTTCGGCGGGCTTAGAAGGGGGTTTGGAGGGAGGGAGGCGGGAGGAGAGAGAGGGGGAGGAGGAGGTTGCCGCAGTGTGGCTGTCGGAGTGGTGGGCGATGAGGAAGACAAACAACAGATCTGGAGACGAACTTGTGAGGAAGGTTGCACGGGAAGAAGAGGGGTGGAGGTACCATCAACGGTGGTTGCCAGGGAAGGGGGTGTAGAAGGAGTGTTGTGGGGAGGGAGCATCACGAGGAGGAATAAGGGGTGACGCGGTTTCACATCAGGCGAGCCTCACACAATAACATTGTCCTTGTAAATATTGGTGTAGAGGTTATTTGTTTTATTTCTACATAGTATTTCGGTACCGATTCAGTATATTATATGTTTTCAGGCCTCATTTAGAATAGAGAAGAAATGCATATAGAGCGGAGAATTCAACTTGAAGAGGAAAGGAATGGCACACTGATGTTTGGAACGCAGGCTTAGGTGAGAAACTTTTCAAAGGAAAAGCGACCATGTTTGTAGCAACAAACCAAAATTGTTACACTTTGAAATACTTGAATGGCCAATTAAATCATTTAGTCTTCTATGCAACCCAATTAATCATTTAGTCTTTTATGCAACCTGACTACGGTCCTATTAATTGTTATCTGTTAATAATTATTTTTTCTAATCTACATAACAACTACTCACTCCATTTCAAATTATAAGACGTTTGACTTTTTTGACACCGAATTTGACCACTCGTCTCATTCAATTTTGTTTGGCAAAACATTATTTTTTTACTTGCTTTATTAATAGAAATTCTTTAATAATAACTTAAATTTAGTTATATTTGCATAAATTTGTCCACTCGTCTCATGGTACGTCGGCTTCCGACGCTTGCATGCTATGGGGGATACGCCTGGTCATATTGGCAGAGCCATGCATTCAACACCCTAAAATCTCGAGAGGAACCCAAACAAATGTACACATCCTGTCCATTGGGGCAACTGGGCAGTGCAATCGGGGGTTGGGAATAGGGACGATGGAAACCACCTGCGCGATGGCGATGGCTCATGGTCAAAAGTCGTTTAAAAAAAAAGCAACGCGGTTTGTTAAAAAAAGAAAGCAATGCAGTTACAGACAGTACACATGAGGCAAAGCCTTTTGTGCATTCCGGCGAAAGAGCCTGCATTCTGCATTTTTTATGGAGACAGAGGTGTATCAAGGATGGATTGGAGATGAAGATGGGCATTTACAGTTACTATCAGTGGACATGAAGGCGGAATTTGGAGTAATCCCTCTACTGACAGTTGACTGGAGTACTGCTTCAACTGACAGCAACCAAAAGGTTGACCACTGTTACAGTGGCCAGCCGTGTCACTTAGTCCAAAACTAAGAGCTGACCATGAGATTGGCTGGCACTCACTGAATGAATGAATGAACTGCTGGTGAAGAAGAAGAAGAAGAAGAAGAAGCGCAGATTATGGTGTGGAAGGCCTTGTAGGTCCCCTCCTCCCGACACCTGTTCAGATGTTGACGTTGACGGTCCCGTCCGGTCAATCGCGCGTTCGTTCGTTCGTGAAAGTGCAGTCCAGGAACGTGTTGTTGAAGCGCGTAAAGCAGCTGCCTGTCCCCACTGGCCAGTGGCCACTAGCCAGTGATGATAACGGGAGAAGCCAAAGGGAACAAGACAGCTAACCGGACGCATGGACATGGATGCGCAAGAAAAGAAATCTGTGTCGGAAAGCAAGCTACAAGGGTGGCCAACCGGCCATGGAGCTAGCAACTCTTAAATAAACCTCTACTTTTGATTTAAATGTTTTTCTTATTTTTGAGAGTAATTTTTCAAACCGACACTGACATAAAGGATCCACTTGTCATTCTCTATAGTACTTAGGGTGTCTGCAGTGGCATCGTCTAAATCGCCAGCCTGTGTGGCGGAGAGAAGAATAAAAAAAGCAAGAAAAACTTAGATGCCGGACTGTGAAAATACGTGCACAGAGAGAGGAAAGCCTCAAGGTGTGAGCGAGATTAGCGATTTCCACCTCGCTAGCGAGTGGATTTTTAACGTTCTCTTACCGTCACATCATCATCTAGCTAGCAAAATCGTTAACCGTTGAGGACGCCCCTATCATCCTCAGTCCTCACCCTCATCGACTGAGCTATGCCCCGTGGCAACAGATCGGGAGGAGGCCAGACACTGAGCCAGTTGGCCTTCTTGTCGTGCGTTTCTGTGCGTGCGCATGCACACAAGGCATACCGTGTGCGTGGGTGCATGATTTGCACGTCGGTCTCGTTGCAAACGCAGAGCCATTCATTCCGTGCGACGACGCATGCCATGCCATACCCCCCCATACCAAACCAACGACTCTAATTCCCTCTCCTTCCTTCATTCACACGCACCGACTCATCTGACGCAGCAACAACCTCATGAGAAACCCAACACTTACTACTACTGCATCTACCTCACCTTCATCATCATCCCCAAGCACAAGGAGAGAAAGACAAGCATACCTTCCGTGTGTCACATTGACCATCAAAGATTTATTCTTTCCTTTGTATCCCCCCTGCAGTCACTTACCAATTACCATCCAATGGCGGCATTCATAACTGTTCCGAGTGCGAAATTGCGTCAAACTTACCCCCTTTGATTTGTCTCGAAATAACTACACGTCTTGTTTCACGAGGAGTTAACTTTTTTTTTCTAGATATAACTAACTCTATACAGTAGAAAATGTTTATGAAAGTACATGCCATGATTAATTTACTAACACTCATTATGCATCATAAATGTTTATAATTATTTAATTATATATTTAGTTAAGTTCAAGAAGAGGATGCCTCAAAAAGCGATACGTATATACTACATCAACAATGCAAATCCATCAACAAGCGGTTCTTCCCTTTTGCTTCCTTCGTCATCATAGCTTATAATTGAACACCACACTACTACTGCTCTGTTGGTTCTTTAAGGAATAATAATTATAGAGTATATATATGATGGTGATGTCGCTCCATGTCCACATGTTCCTGCAGGTCTGTTCGTTTGCAATACAAATGCATGCATGGTCCCTCCCGCCATTCAATTCAGTTCAGTTCCATCCAAGGAGCTACAAAGATTGTGCAGGCATGCGGTCCACTCATGAATTATCTATCATCAAATAATAAAAAATAGTGTAAAAACTGACAGAGAAGGAAAAGAACATTTTAGTGCAAGTGCAAGCGTTTGGAAGCAAGGCTCTTCTTGTATATGCTTCCTCTGATCCTCTATTATTATTATTATTGATTGATTGAACGAAAGAAGGGATGGAGAGGGAGAGGTGACAGAGAAATGGAGCAAGGGATGGCCGACCTGACAAACCTTGCACATTCTTGCTCAAGCAGCAAGATGTTTTGTTCATTCAGAGATAGATAGCATTTCAGCAATGCAACCACTGCAGGTGCAGGGCAGGCCGGTCCTGTAAAGCAACCTAACAACTTCTTTGCTTCCAACTCACGTGCTGTCTCTCTGTGCCCAAGGCATCTAGTGATGAACCCGCCTCACATTTTTTATATATATGCACGCACATTAATTAATAAATAAGCACTCAAAAATAAGCCAACATATACAAGACCTGCAACAGAGGCAAAATGAAAGTGTAACAAAAATTTAATACTTCGTTCTAAATTTTTGTAACTTTTTAAAACATATAGTTTTTACTATATACCTAAACATACATAATGTATATGTAGGTGCATAGTGAAATTTATGCATGTATTTAGAAAAATCAGAATAACTTGCGCTTTGAGAAAGAGGGAGTATATGAGCAAGTACTAATAAAGGTGGCCAAAGCAAGAAAGACATTTCTGGCTACTGATTTAATTAATACAGAATTTCACATACTGTACTACGAATTAACCATATTATATGTTAATTTCTGGATGGGCAGTAGCAACAAACTATAAATAATAAGCTTGTTCGTTCCGGTTTCGCTGTCTGGGAAATATGAACAGCTCTCAACTTCAACCCCATGAAAAAAGGCATGCTTGCTTGCGAGTGTTCAAGTTAGGTGCAACAAAAGCGACAACGTCGGTTGCTGTTTCTTTGTCGCCAATCGTCCATACATCACAGCCAGTTTGGTAGACCTAAAAATGTTAATGCATACAATTGACCTTGCTATGGTAGCTCAACAGTCAACACTGCTAGTCACTGAAAACATAGTTCCTCAAACATGGAAACAAATGGTACCTAGGCTTGCTGATGACAGGACAGGCAGGCTCCGTCCTCTTCTTCATGGCTAGCTTCCTCCAGATCAAGGAGCTTCTGCAAAAATAATGACAGTTGCTTTCAACCGACGGCGAGAATGAGAATTAGAAGGGTTTGTAAAAAGAAACTGTCTTTTTCTTCCTTCTTATAAAACATGTTTGTGAAAGGAGTTGATGAAGTCTGGGCTTTTATAAGACGGAAGAAAAGGCACAGGTCCTTTGTTTGTCACTTTTAACGTTGCATGCATCCTTATTATAAAAAAGAACACGAGCGCGAGAGAGAAAAAAATACGAGCGCCAAGCAGCCTCTGCAGCTTGGCCCAGACACGAACAAATGGAACACAATGCACCAACTTGATCCACTCCTTTTACAAGAGCTTTCCAACACCAACATCAACCATCCACACGGGCACTAGGCAGAGTATTATGCAGAACAGGCTGCGAATGCAAGCAGAGCTATGTTCAGGCACCGATCTTGTTATTCATCAGAGATATGCAGGTAGCATTCAAGTTCCTGAAGCTGTCCAGGGGTTATACATGATAGGCTGCTTTGTTGAATTCTTTCAGAGGCCATAAATGACTATCACAATGACTGCACATCCCAAAGCAGCATCAGTTTTGTTGCACATCCCCAGGGGTTTGAGATTGCCTAGAAGCCGTGGACAAAGTTGATGCCTAGAAGCCGTGGACAAAGTTGATTCGAGATATGGCAGTGGCTTACCTTCTAAAGTAGCTACTAAGATTATTATCATTGGCAGATAACACATTGGTCAATTCATGTATATAGTTGTGGCGAATATAACGGCAAGGCAGAGAATCTGACATTTTACTCAAAAAGAACCTATGACATACTACTTCTGTGAAGAAAAAATGAAAAGGACAGACGTTCACTCACCTGGGAGCAGGAAGCCATGAGGTCTCTTCTGTGATTACTGCTGCATTAATACTAAGAAAAAATGTAAACCCAGCAAGCTGAGGTTACATTTTTAGCCCCCCTTCTGTGACTACTGCTGCATAGTTTTACCAGACATGGACAATGCTTTGCAGGCTTTAATATCCAACAAATTCATTACCTCATCTCTGAATATAATGAGCACCCTGAGGAGAAGAGTGTACCTTAATGAGACTTTTCTACTATGTCTACAAATAGTGGAATGAAAGATCAAACAGGGATAGTAGATAGGTTATTAAGATGAAGCTGTTTTTTTTTCTCGAATATGCAGGATTAACCAGTTAATCCTAGTTTAGGATACATGACTGAGCAGTCAGAAGAGATTGGCCTGTTCTTTCAGACAAAGGCTGGGCAAAACAGATATTACTTCAATATCATTACCACCACTGGCAGTAGAACCTTCAGTGAAGAAACAAAAATCCAAAACAAAATGGGTCAAATTTTAGTGTTCCACTTCAATTTAAACCAATATTCGTTCCACTTCAATTTAAACCAATATTCAAAAAAATTAAACCAGTATAGTGATGGCTTTTGAATATAAGCACATACTGAAAAGCACCCAAAAAAAAAAAAGAGAGAGAGACTGATTGACAAAGTTGATTATGAGCACGGTAGACAGATATTTCTAGTTTAGCAACATCATACCATAAGGTTCAGTAAAAGCAATCCAGTATGGCATGTCAGCTAGGCATCTCTAAGCCAAATCAAGCTTCATTAGAGAGACACTTCCAGAACTATACCCAACATATCTGGCAGGCACAGAATCCCCATTAGAGCACTAAACCCTTTGGAATTCATACTCAGTAGTCTGCAACAACTATAACTCACATGTAGAAGCTCTTCTGCAACACAGAGAATGCCATGATCGCCTTTTAAATCAGGTGCAGATAACATAATTTTTTCGCATCAATGTGGCAAACTTGCACACTAGGTGGCTTTCAGAATAACAATACACCACATGTACAACCTCATACACCCGGCCTCTCCATCAACCCGGGCTATGCAAGTATGTGCAGGCGCACATGGGTTTAGGAAGATAATATATGACCTTATGTACAAAGCATACATATTTGGACTGCATTTTTTACTGTTAACAAATCCAAACTAAGGAACCTCTATACATTAAGCAAGAAATTGGCATAAAGCATGCAAAGAAATAAATATTGAATTTTCAAATTTCTATCTGTGCTATTGCTCTGACCATGTGTAGATACATAATTTTCTTGGCATTTTTTATAGCTAGTAACTACTGTCTTCTGTGGTTGTACCAGTGTGGGTAATCTCCTTGGTGAAATGGCTCAATTGTAAGACTATAGATCAAAATCAGGTTGGCAAATACATACATGGAGGCAGCATGAAAAGAAGACAATGCATTAGGACCAGAATATTTGATGCTCCTGGAATCAAATATTAGGAGAAGCACAATATTTCTTTACAATTGACACGCAGACCAAAAGTTGCAATCCAAAATGTATAACACGTCTACAAAATTGGAAGCAGATTTTCAGATAACATGCTAAAAATAATTGTCGCCATTATAAACAGCAATATGGCCATGCTGTGTGTATATTCATTCGAAGACAAACCACTGAACTGAACATACAAAGGCACCATAGGGCGTCAAATCAAACCCAACTCAATAAACAGATGCAAACAGGAAAATTAATAGATTCATGTATGTCAATCTAAACTTAGGGAAAACTGAATCGATACCTTGCTAGCGGTCCGAGTTTGTTGGAATAAACCTGCAAATGTACAAACACGCCAAAAGGCATGGGAATCAAGTGCAGCACTAAAGAGTAAAGACATACGCCTCTCGCTGCAAATCTGAAAAGTGGATATAACATGGACCTCTATGTTTACAGGAAAATTGTTTAGGCTAAGATAACTCAGTATAACACCAGTAATGTGATGCAAACTGCAGCAACCGAACAAGCTGCTGAAACCATTTTGTGTGGACAACTGCAGTGATGCCATGAAAGCAAGGCGTAGCCAAGAGGACCAAATGTTGGAAAATAATTAGATCCTTCTCTATTAGATGGAGCTTGATTATGCAATTCTTTATCCATGTAAGTAGTAACTGGCAGAAAGGATGACAATTTATTGTCAACCAATTTAAGCATGACTATCCAACTGAGAATAAACATTAGCACAGGAAATATAATATTTATGTTTGTTAATATGGATGGTCAAGGTAAACCTAACACATAGCAGACGCAGTTAGGTAGCCTATTCATTTATCCTCTGGTCGTCACCTACATATTAAGTCTTGGCTGTGAGGGTGATCTTGTGCAAGGCATGCACAGAGCGTCTGGTAAGAACACGAGGTGAGATCTCCATCTGCTGGCATGGATTCAAACAACAACATTTGATTCATGGCTCTACAGAGGAACACACCAGTGAATTCTTATTGGACTTGGACCCCTTATAACTGAAAAGAAAATACCAATATTATTAGACTGCATTAAGGAGGACACAATCACTTGTCATCTTAGCATACAATCTGCGATCAAACACAGATATGGTGCCTGTTCATCAATTTTGCAAAGGAACAGGGTATATGTAGTGTGAATTAGTAGTGCCTCACAAGAACGAAAAGCAAACTCCATCAGCCTCAAGCCAAAATGAATGCTTATGGACAGCGGTACATCCACTAAAAACATTGTTAGTACAGTATGTCAAAAGTAATTAATGCTAAATTTCGCAACAAAACTCATAATCAGAGATACATCTTTGCCTATTATTGCATATGTTTCTTCTCCCTAAGACGAACAGATCAGGGATCCTCTAAACAGAAAGTAAATGTCCCTGCTTCTTTCTCATAGGATGAAAATCCCCACTTGACAAATAACTCAAGAAGCATTGATGAAAAGAAAGAAATCACATCTTTCTTCAAGTAAAAAAGAAAAACAAATGGTCTCAACAAGCTCGCAAAGCTCACTAAGCACCCATGGCAACCCTTTTGCCCCTCTTGGGTGTCGACTGTGCATTCTCTGCCAAGATCCTAGACAAAATATCTGCTTGCTTTGAGTATCCTTCAGATTTTAAGCTCTCCATCAAATCATCGCAACCTTTCTGGCTGACAACACCTCCTTTGTTCTTGATCTTGCACAGCATGGAGTACGCAGGCAACGTCTTTTCTTCAGTGTACAGGGCCTCCAGAACTCTGTCATAGGTGGAGAAGCTAACATCAAAGTCCCTGTCCAACGCAAAATCAGCCAGCTTCTGCGCCTCCATCACTCTACCATTGTCACAGAGGCCAACCAGCAACTTATCTAGATCAGGCATACAGCCATTTTCGACCATCAGATTGACACGGCCGATTGCCTCCTCCACATGGCCCCTCGTGAAGAGAGCTTCCAGTACCTTGTGTGCGACGTCCATGTTCTCAGTAACCCCCTTCTCAATCATACTCTTCATGACCCTGCTTGCGGTCTGAACCCGCCCATCGTTGAACAGCGCCTCCATGACAGACCTGAACAGAGCTGGGCTTGGCAGATGACCGTGTTGCATCATGCTGTCCAATGCCGTCTTTGCATCAGCAGGCTCGTTCTTCTTTAGGAAGCTATCAACTAGGAGCACATGTGATTCAGGGTCAGTTGGGACCTCACGGCGTGTCATAATGGCGAGGATCTCCTGAGCTGCCTCTGGCACTCCTTCTTTTGCATGCCCACGGATAAGATTGTTGAACGCAACCTTGTCATCGACGCCGTTCTTCATCAGCTGCCTGAAGAATGTCTCAGCCTTGGCGGTGCTGCCATTGCTGCACAAGTGCTCAATCACTGGGTTATACGCCGATGCTTCAAGCACAGGACTCTTTGGGCTCAGCAAGGTGCCCTTCTCCATAAGCTCATCTAGCACCTCAACAGCCATTTCGCACTTGCCACCTGCGCAAAGGCCTTCCATCAGCACTCCATACTGTCTCGGATCCACCAGCACATTCTTGAACTGCCCACTCTTCCGGTGCACCTCCAGCGCCCCATCCAAGTCCCCAGCGTTGCACAGCGTTGTCACAAGCCTCAGAAACACCGACTTGTCCTTCGGTGTGAGCTTCCGCTCTGCCATGTCATCCACTGCCTTCCGGGCCTCCGCCGCCCTGCCCTGGTCGTCGCAAAGCCCTGGCATCAGCGCAGCAAACGTCTTCTCACTCTGCCTCAAACCCTTCTCGTCCATCTCAGCGAACAACGCCACTGCCTCTTTCACCCTATTGCCTTCCACGTACCCCTTGATCATGACATTGTACGAGACCGAGTTCCGCTCGATCCCCTCCCCGGTCATTTCATCAAACACCTTGCGCGCACTCTCCAGATCACCTGCGCGCACCCACGCATTCAACATGGCGTTGTAGGTGGTGACCTCAGGCGTCACCCCATGGCCCTTCATCTCTCCAAACACCCTGACCGCGGTGTCCATCTTCTTACACAGACCGAACCCCCAGATGAGCGTGTTGTAGGTGGACACGTCCGGCTTCACCCCGTCCGCGATCATGGCGTTGTAGATCCGCCTGGCCATGGCCTCGCGTCCGCGGCAGAGTATGGCCTTGAGGACGGCGTTGTAGGAGAGCGCGGTGCGGGGGACGCCGAGGTCAGGCATCATCCGGAACAGCTTGACGGCCTCCTGCGGGATGGCGGCCCTGCCGTATCCGGCGATGAGCGCGGCGAGCGTGGGCTCGTCGGGCGCCACGGCGAAGGACGGCATGGTGTCGAGGACGAGGCAGCGCGCGTGGTTGAGCATGCGGCGGGAGGCGAGCGCGGGGACGAGGAGCGCGAACGTGTCGCGCTCCGGGCGGAACCCGCCCCGGCGGTACGCGAAGCGGAAGAACTGGAGGGCCAGGTCGGCGCGCCCCGTGGACGCGGCGCCGGAGATGACGCCGTGGACCAGCGGCGCGTCGAGCGTGGGCGAGAGCAGGCGGATCGAGTTCTCCAGCCGCGTGGTCCACGGCCGGCGCCGGATCATGTGCAGGACCGTCTCGTGGAGCGGCTCCTCGCGCCGGGGCGGGTTGGCGGGCGGCGACGGCGAGGGGCCGCCGGCGACGCCTCCGCCGGCGGCGGCTTCTCGGTGGCGGGGGCTGGGGCCTCGTGGGTTGGTGAGGAGGTGCATAGCGCGCGGGTGGGAGCGCAGGGATTGCGGGAGAGGAGCGGGTAGGCGAGGTGGCGGCGCGCCATGGCTTCCCTTGCTGATGCGGCGGGAGAGGTTTGCGGCGGCGGTGGAGAGGAGGAATGGAGGAGACGGAGGAGGAGGGTTTAGCCGTCCAGCCTATTGGGCCTGCTTGGGCTCGCCGCACTCGATGCTCTCCCAGTCCGGCCCAACATACTACGGCCCAGAAAATAATAATCCCATGCCTTGTATAAATAGAGCGACGGCTGATTTTTGCTGTCAAAAACACCACAGAAACTGGTTTTTGCCCTATCATCGCTTGAGACGGCAGCGACGCGACGCAAGACGCGATTCACCTAAGAGACCAAGACGAGCTTCTGTGCACAGCATGCTCCGTGTGAGTATGATCTAGGTATGCAGACAAATTAAATCCACAAAAACCCGATGCCAGTGCGGCAGTGCCTGTACATACGTCCTCTGCTGTTATTTTTTTGGGCTAATTCGTGAAGAAAGTAAGCTTCCCGTAGTGTGAAAAGAAAAAAAAAAGAAACAAAAAGTAGATTAGATGATACAATCACGGAGAGGGTCTATCATCCATAAGCTTTAAAGGTGATTTATATGTATGAATTGTTTCATACGAATATTGTTTGTGCATAAGAAATTATGTGTTTATCAGTAATTAACATTGTGTATGTATTTTTACATATAAGTATTGCCACCATCACGCTCATAAAAGGCCTTAATTTTTTGGTTTTGCCCCAAGCCCCAAAAATCTCAGGATCGGCCCTTAGTGTGATCCTTGCTACGTTTTTTGGTCCGTGGATCTAGACGATCTAGCCTTAGCTGGTGTTTGACTCAATCCGACGTCAGCAAGCATATTGGAATCAGAATATAGACTGTATACTCTCTATAGTTCCCAAGTGCCATCCGGTAAGTAATGTTGTAACTTATTTTACTTAGCGTATATATTGTCAACATTTAGTTTTTCTGATTTCACAATCGACAATTTCATGATCTGTTTATTATTTAATTCTGCAGTCGGGACAATGCCAACTGTGGAAAAGGCCAAGGATAAATTCAACAAGAAGAGGAAATCAAGATCAATGACCTCGTCAACTGGTTCCAATACGTCGATTTTAGCAGCAGCTGGAGAAAATAAAAGATCAAGAGCTTATGACTCTCCTCCTTCCCTTAGTGCACCTGCAATACAAGTGAAGCCTGATGATCAGGATCAGCTGCAGGCCTCAGCCTCACCAGCACCATCGAGGCTGTTAGATAAAGACACTCTCCTGATGATGGTGGACAGGTTGAGGAAAGAAACCGCTGCGATTTTCTATCACATTATCCCATCTGTGCTACCTGATGCTAAAGATAGACTCTCTCTTATGGAGAGAGTTTTCGAGCTGCAGCAGGTGTTGGTAGAGCTCAGCACATATGCAGCCAGGACAATGCCAGCTGTGATACCTGATCTCTATCAACATTCTGATCTCTTGAGGATTGTGGATTCATTGGAGGATGGAACTGCTGTTGTTCATGAACGCATTACCGCATCTGTGATACCTGATGTTGAAGATAGACTCTTTCTTTTGTTGAGAGTTTCCGCGCTGCAGCGGGTGCTTCTAGAGTTCCCCGCCTGACTTCAAGGAGGCAATTGTATCGGCAGCGGCTGCTCCGCCTGATGTGCATGCTACTTGGCAGAAACTTGATTTTTTTAGGTTGTCTGGATCGGTGTCATTGCAATTTTTACGGATTGAAAAACACAATTCATCTATTCGAATACGGGTCATTATAATTTTTTTTGCTCTCTGAAATATATATGTCATTATGTCCTCGAACGTCGTTAGACCCATTTACAAATTAACCTTCTTGGTATTGCCTACAATGCCCCTCTATCCTCCACCGTCTCCCTATCACTGATGTTTGAGCCTCAGTCACATGTCATCTTCATCCTCTATTCCTGTCCACGACTCTATCCTACTACGGAGTATAAACTTGGGTGAAGTTAATTTAATTTGACTTGCACAAATCTCATAGTTGCTTTTTTTTTTTTTGACAGAGTCAGATGATGCACATGCACATCTGCTTTGGTTACAATCACTGGATATCCATTATTGTCGGATATATCTGTCTCGTGCGCTGTGGATTCAGTTCGTTCAGACATGGAGGACTGCCATCCTATCAGCATTGATCTCGTGTTCAACCTATCTATGTCCTATCCCACGACGATCTCAACACCATTTTCTTTTCCCCTTGTGAATCTAGATGCGTCGTCCTGTACTGTACATTCATGGATGCCGCGGTCATGCAGATGCAGGTATGGAGTGGATTCATGGAGACGCATGAATGAACAAGAAGATGCACAGCGCCCACCACTGCTGCAGCCTGCAGCAATCAGAATTCAGAACCACCACCATCTTCTTCTCCTCCTGATCCTGCCGATCCTGTCGTCATCTGAACGCCGCCGGCTGCGTGAACGCCTCCATCCGGGGCTCCGTCAGGTCCACGTCCACCGCCTCCTCCTCGTCGCCAGTTGGCGGCGGCGGCCGCCAGCTGCTCCGCCCGTGGGGGCTCATCAGCAGCATCCCGTTCACCAGCTCGCCCGACACCACCGCGCCTCTGCCCACGACGTTCCCCTGTCGCCGGGCCACGACGCGCGGCCCGGTGGCGGCGACGGCGGCGGCGTGCGACGCGCTTGCTGTCGCCACTGGACGGTCGTCGCCGGTGAGCACTCCTGCCGCAGCTGCCTCTCGATGTCGTCGACGTCGTCCTTAGGCTCCGGGTCACACCTCCCGACGTGCGGCGACGGCTGCAGAGTGGAGGGCGATGTCAGAACTCAGAACACCTGCGGCGTGCGTGTACGTAGCTGGGAGAAGAAGCGGCTGACCGTGAGGTTGAAGGCGGCGGCGATGGGGAGGTTCCGGCGCTTGGCGCCCTGCTGGAGCGGCGCGATGGTGGCGAGGATCTGGACGACCTCCGTCATGGTGGGCCTGGCCTCGGGGTCCCACTGCAGGCACTCCCGCGCCAGGTGCGCCATGATCTGCATCTCCTCCGCCGGGAACTTGCCCTGCAGCATCGGGTCCGGCAGCTCCGTCACCACCAGCCTGCTGTCCCGCAGCCGCGACGTCGCCTGCACGCACGCCCATGTACAATTGTTAAGCTTCTTCTGCTTGTTGTGATCCGAACCAGCACGCAGCTCGCGGCCTGAGCTATGTATGCTACGCACCCAGATGACGAGGCTCTCGTCGGCCCTCGTCGACGACGACTTGTGGATGGGCTGCCGGCCGGTGATGAGCTCCAGCACGACGACGCCGAAGCTGAACACGTCCGACTTGAGCGACGCCTTGCCCACGATGGCGTACTCCGGCGCGAAGTACCCGAACGTGCCCAGCATCCGCGCCGGGGAGCTCGAGCAGCTCGTCACGCCGTCGTTCATCAGGCACTTGGCCATGCCAAGGTCAGTGATCTGCACCCACACACAAGAACCAAAAACCTCAGCATTACAAAACCTGCAGCAGCGTTCAGTAACAAGCCTCTACTAGCAACCCCAACCAGCCAACCAGGTGTCACTGAATCACTAAAACAAGCCTGACCTTGGCTCTGAACTTGTCATCCAGGAGGATGTTGGTGGACTTGATGTCACGGTGGAGGATGCGCGGCGCGGCCGCCTCGTGCAGGTATTCCAGCCCCCTTGCGGCGCCGAGCGCAATGCTCACCCGGGTTTGCCAGTCCATGGGTTTCCTCCCTTGCTTCAGGTCCAGGCAGTCCCTCAGGTTGCCGTTGGACATGCACTCGAACACCAGCAGCCGCTCCAGCTGCCGGCCCTGGCTCTCCGAGCAGTACCCCAGCAATGGCACCACGTGACAGTGGTTCAGCCTTGACAGCAGCTCGATCTATGCATCATCACAATTGAGAAATGAGAAAAGGAATTGCGATGGCTGGCATATGCAAGATTTGCTGCTTTAATTTGGTGTCTGCAGTGTTGCATACCTCTGACAGGAACTCGAAGTCTTCGTCTGCACCTCCTAGGGGCCTAAGCTTCTTCACGGCAACAACTTTGCCGTCGCCAAGCTGGCCTCGGTACACCTTGCTCGATCCGCCAACTCCGATAAGATGCTCGTCTGAGAATTTCCCGGTTGCTTGCTCCAGCTCTGCGTATGAAAACCGGATGATGACACCAGGGAACGTGCCACTTTCACCCCTGCAGATGAGATTGCAGCTACACAGAAATTCTGTAGCAGGAAGTTGAAACAAGGGTCAGGGCGTGGCTATGCATTGTCCTCAAACAAACACATGGCACCGATCTCAGGCAATTCAGTCAAGGACAACATCTCAAATTTCAGACAGGGGAAATGTATAGGTTAAGCTTGCCTTTTAAAACACTAAGCCTCGGTTTCGGTTTCATTTGGGGAAGTGGAGATGATCGATTGCTGATAAGGTTTGATCTGCTGCTCCAGCTAGTGTATTTATCGAAGGAGTATATCTGCGATCGTGGAGAGAGAGCATCCTTGCGGCGGAAGTAGTATACGGTGGTGACAAGGAAAGCAGTGGTGGTGAGAATCACACAAACTAGGAGCGTAATTATGACTGTTTTGCTGGAGACATGCTTTTTCCCTTCCTCTGAGCTTCCTGAAGATATGATGGAGACCATATTCAGTAACCCCAAATTCACTTGAGCATTTATTCCATGATGGACTTCATGAATCTGAAATTCTGAATAGTTAAACAAGAAATTATCACATACCAATACCAGATGTGCAGTTACAGGAAGTGAAGCAGCTCTTGTCACGTAGCACAACATGTTCTTCTTTCTGAAGGTCCTTGTGAGAGTCACATATGCAGTTCCATGACCCCGTGCTTCCATTTTCATCTGCCGCAACACCCAGTTCAGGTGCCATTGTGGTGTAATGAGATGTTGAGAAGCTATATGATTGACCGCCCTTACCTTGTTGGCAGTGGCAAGATGAAGAGCAATTGGACAACAGGCTGCTATTAGAATTTGGTTCACCCAGTGGATGAGCTGCGCATACACATGTCCAGTTTGCCGTTTCAGTTTCGCCCATGTTCCCATCTGTACAACAGCTAGTGTATCAGATATTGTTTCCTTTCGTCAACCACTTCTTATTTATCATTTTTGTGAACATTTTTTCACGAAAATATAAGTACATTCATGAGGACTGTAGAACTTACCACATGATGCTGCTTGCATCAGAAGAACACAGCTGAGGAAGGCCAGGAGAAGTTTCATGTGGAGATCCATCAGCTTGCACCCAAGTAGAGAATGGCGAAAACATCAAGAAAGTCCCATCTAGTGCAAGATCTGAAAAATAATGATGGAAAAATAAGAATTGGCATGTTTGAAACCATTGCCTGCTGGCCAAAATGGAATGGAAAACACCACCAAAATACATGCAGAGCACGCTGAACAGGTCTCATTATGATCCAGTATTAAACAAGTACATGGTTGACTAACTGTATCAAAATATGTCTAAGGGAATAGATAAACAGAAAATAATGAGTACACATTAACCATGCACAACTCATCATTAACAAAACAACAAATCCTACTAGATGATAGATCAGCAAGTGACAGCAACCAGGAAAATGGATGCAGAATCTTCTGGACCGCATTGATGCTAATCAAATACCATAGCTCTTCAATACATATGACACATAATCTCCAAAAATGGCTAAAAGTACAAGAAAAAAACCTGGTTTAAATTGCCTCAGCTGTTTCAAAAGGAAAATTAAATTGCCTCAGACAAGTATCCTGGTCTGAAAGTAGAACCAAAGATGCGTGAATGATGAAAGGTTGGGGAGAGATGGGAGTCCAAGAACTGATAGACCAAAAGAAGGCAGCTTATATGCAATGCAGGTAATTCCAATGAAGTGGCAGAAGCTATCAACAATAGTTTGACAACTGTATGCTTGCTTTCAAAAAGAAAATACCAGCACACTCAATGCAGCAGCTTGCAAGAAAGGAGACATCTCAACCTACAGCACTATATGTAGAGTAGGAAAAAGGTAGGCCTTGAACGAGATTGTCTGTACTTAGGTGCAATGTTCTAGTTGGGGCATTGAACACTGGATTATAACCTAAAAATGACATCTGGCCTGTGATGTCGGGTGTGAGTGACAGATGCCAATTGCCAAGTCTGGAGTTATGCAGAGTCTTCAGAGATCTCAGGCTGGATCAGACTCCTGAAAGGCAGCCTATGCAATATGGCTGGATGTTCACACCAAGTTTCGAATGATTATTCCCGAGGTTCAACTTGTCTAATACTCTAATGCTTTCTAAATTCTAACACTAGCATTCCGTTGCCATGTTACCAAATGTCCAAAGAAAAATCAATCAAAACAGGAACAGGTTTTGGAAACCTGATAGGCTGATAGTAACCTTCCAGTAGAAATCTGCAAGCAATAACTATTTGTACTAATGATCAATCATAAGATTTAAACTCAACTTCAGCCACAGGATTCTGTCGGTCAAGGACAAACGAGAAAGACAGATTTGTTCCAGAAATCAATTGTCCATTTCAAATGTTGCTTCATCTGATAGTTGTGTAAAATCTCTAAAAGCACGCCTGTGGATGTGCCCTCTGCAACTACCTACTGCATGCTAGGGGCTAGAGATTAAAATATCCTGCTGCTGTCTTGAAAGTGTCTTGGTGGTTGCTCCTAATTTAAAATCCTTTTTGGTGGCCGGATCCATCCAAAGAATCGTTGAATGCTGAAGTAGTTGCAAGATACACATCGATGCATTGTATCCTAGACATATATGGATCAAGATCTTGGACATGTAATATAGCAACAACAATATATTCCTCATCATGGATCAATAGATTCTTGGTTGGAGTAAACAATTGATCAAGTAGCTGGCCTCCATGATCTCTATACCCAAAATCACACCCCCCCCCACATTATTAAAAAAAAAAAAACTCCTTTTCCCCTTTTTTTTTTTTTATATAGGAAGCAGTGCTATATCATGAAGAAGACCCAATCTTTTTTGTAGAGTTTTTGGGAATCAACCCCAGTCTGAAGACCCAATCTTCAGACAAGAAAATGCTAACCTGTTTTTTTTTTTTTTTCCCTGGCCACCAACATCAGAAGGAGTATTAATTAACATAGTGCTCGCATCGCATTAAGCCAACACATTGTTTAATTGGGGCCGTGACGGTTAAGCACAAGCAGAGTAGGCGAAGATGAGAGCAACACAGAAAGATAATGTAATGTAACAACGACCAAAACAAGAAAACGTCGGCATGTGCCGCTACCTCGCAATACGCTTTTTTTTCAAAGGAGGGGAAACCTTTTCTACATTGCAGGACGGGGACATGCTACCTGACACGTACACGTAGCATCGAAATTTTGGAAAATCTTGAAATCAACAGCAAGATTGATGAGCAGACACGGCATGCAAAAATTCAGCTAGCAGCAGCTAATAAGTACTACTCCGTCCCGGAATAATTGTTGTTTTCGATTTTCGTGCCATAAGTTTGACTCGATTTATAGAAAATATGTGCAATATTTATATCTCCGAATAATTTTATTAAAAAACTAGATTCAAAGATCTTTCCGATGATACTAATTATGATACTAATCAATAATGTTTATTATTTATAAAAATTGCCGGCATTTGTTTTAAGTCGGGAAAGAAAGCGACTTATTATTTTTGGGACGGAGGGAGTAGTATATAGGTCGTAGTTGTGGAGGCAGGACGGCACCAAGATGCGTGCATCTGGCTGGCCCTGCCTGGCTATCCCTTTCTTCTTTTTCCAATGTGAACAGAGTTTGGCAAGTTTTTTTAAAAAAAAAATTGAGAGTATGGTAGTTTTTTTTTTTTTTTTTTTGGGGGGGGGATGGATAAAAGAAGAAACTGATGCATGGGTGAGAATGTGAATCGCGAATCGATGGCAGAGGATTGAATTCACCAATGTATTGATCCGAGTCAACCTTGGACAGTGGGACAGGTGAAAGGAAGCAGGAAAATGCAGTCAGTCACCTGTGAGTGAGCAGTGACTGCATTGGAGAGGTAAAAAGAAGGGATTAAACTAATACCGATGCTGCTATAGTCTAGTCCTCGTTTTTTTCTGCGAATGAGTAAACGAAAGCTACCATAGCACATCTCCTCGACCTCGAAGAGATTAAACTAGTAGCTACCCAGTAGTCCAGTACAGTAAACCCTGTGTGTGAATGCAGAGGGATGGATGGAGGAGAGGAGGAATGATTTGATTCTACTGTATCCCGCTCCCGCAGTGGCAGCGGCGAGAGGAAGAGACAGAGGGGGCAGATGAAGGACGCAGCATGTGAGCATCATTCTGTCAGGAACGACACGAGCCGGAGCAGAAAGGCATCTCCTTGGTGCTCACTCAATATTCTGCTGCTTTGTGTGGATGATGACGGTAACTGGTGTCCTCTCCTGGGGGCGTCCATTTCCAAATCGGTGGCGGAGATGGGATCTGGAACTGAGAGGTGGGGTGGGGTGGGGATCCATGTCCATGTCCATCCAGCTCCAGCAGCGCAGCAACCATACTGACTGGTGGCGTGGCGTGGTATGGGTCTCGATGTCGATGGTGGGCAGCCACCGGGAGCGGGAGGGAGGATGAGGCGATGAGCTACTCCTAGATGGGTGACATGAAAGGAATGGCCCTGGCCCTGTATCTGGTCGTCGACGACGAGGGGCAGGCAAGCAGGGCGCAGCGCAGGGGGGAAAGGCCGAGGTGACCATGACTGTAGGTGGCCGGTAGTGGAGTGGGGGTCCTGCCTGCTGCAGCTGCCTGTGACTGTGATTTGATTGCCAAGAGCTACCAACCGGATCAGTGTCGAAAGCAACAGCAAGGGACAGGATCACATGATATTCGTCAGGCATTCTCCCTCTCCCCAAAAAGAAGAAACAGAAGAGCACGATTACGATGAGAGGTTGAAGACGCGTGGATGGATGCACTGCACTGCACTGATTATGTATCCAAGAGGAACAATTACTGTTTCTTCAGATCGAGTAAGAAGTAGCAGTAGTGAGTGTGAGCCGCAAGGCTTCTCATCAGCTCGTTCTTCTGGAAAACTTGGCTTTAACTGTTTTCAGATGGCATACCCATCTGCGGCACTGTAATGGATACAATGTTGTCTATTGATCTCGATTAATAGACAGGGGTTATGCCCTAAAATTCTAAAAAAAAAAAAAGGCTCCTCAGCTCAGTTAGCAGCAGCAGTGTGCGCGTTCCTATCGTCTCCCTCTTCTCCTCCTCCCAGACGGAGACGGGGATGGAGGCATGGATGGGGAGCCCCGCAGTTGTCGGTGAGGGAGGGAGGGAGGGAGGCCATGGCCGGCAGATGAATGCGGAGGGAGGGAAGGAAAGTGCAGGTCATCGTACTAACCTCATCAATCATAGACAGCAGACACGACTGGGAGTGGAGGAGCAGGAAGAAGCAAGCACAAGCACTCGGTCGTCGTCTTCCATTCCATCGACATGGATTCCTCCCTCCCTCCTTCCTTGCTTCCTTCCGTCGTCCGTCTTCTTCCTCACGCCCCGGCCCTGGCCTGCCCTCTCTTCTCTGTGCAAAGGGTGCAATGGGGTTGGGGTTGGGGGCCCTGCCTTCAATCTCTGCCTCTTTCTCTTGTTGGAGATGGAGGAGGAGCGTCGTGCGTGGAGAGGGTCGGAAATGGTCGTGGATCCGACGGAGTACTAGCTGCTAGTAGCTTTTAGTACTAGCTAGTAGTAGGGCTTTGAATTGAAATTGAATGCACTGTGTCTGTCTGTGTGTGCCCTGTGCCTGCAATAACGAGGTCCGGGAAGGAGGAGGACGTGAGGGAGGGCGCCCGGCCGTGGCGTGCAACACTGGAATTGAACAAGGCAAATGCAAATGCTGCACCTGCACTGCACACGGATGACGTGAACATCATCATGCTGCCGCCGCTGTCTGCTGCATGCATTTTGTGTTGTATCCCTGCAACTAATCGGCTTCGGCTAGTTAGATAGATGGCTAAAACCGATTGATTTGTTGTGAGACAAAAATATTGTTCAAACGACTGATAAAACAAATAAGTATAGCGAATAACTGGAATGGATTCATTTGGGGTGGAATGGATTCGTTTGGGGGTCCATGTATATGTGTTGTTTCTTCACTATTTGTTATAATATCGAGTGAGCACACGTTGACAGAGGAGGTAGGTTCAAGATTAAAAAAAAAAACAAGAAACCTTTTTTCAATCTTAAGTGGGTCAGTATAGCTATAGCTGTATACTATTAACTACCTAAATAAATCCCCAGCTAACAATTAGCTCGGCTTCTATTGGCCAAGGTCCATTTCAATCCACCAACTCATACAAGAGCTTATTTAGCTCTATTGTATAATGACATGAGAGCTTTGATCTAATTCCTATCAAGCCAAGTACGTATTCAACTAGAAGTAGCTAATTTGAGCTTATTTTTAACTCAGCTAGTAGTAATTAGCCAGCAGGCCCTTAGTCTCAAAGACAAGACACTACCAGTAGGCGACCAAGCACAGTGATAGCGAGTTATCAAAAAGAAAAGCACAGTGATAGCGTGGGTTAGGGACTAGTACTCCGTAGTACCGTGCCACGCACCTCCAAAGTCAGCACGTCACCAACGCAACGCACGGTTTGGGTTTCGTTGCATGCCACTTGTTGCGTCTACTATCCTATATGAAACGACACCAAAAGAGTACTTACGTACTCAGCTGATTTGATACGAGAGAAAAATACTATTTGAATAGCTGATAAATCCGGTTAATAAGACAAACGAACAGAGCACTCAGCTGATTTGATGTGAAAGAAAAATACTATTTGAATAGATGATAAATCCGGCTAATAAAACAAACGAACAGAGTGACTAGCAGTGCCTGCCTACCAAGAAATCATCAATCATGAACGCAACGCATGCACACGGACGGACGACAGCACGACGCTACGGCCTAGCTAGTATACGGTTGGCACGCACGCACAGGACAGGAATGAGATGAATTGAATTGGAACCAGAAAGCATGCCAATTGCCACCGCACCGGCACCGCTCAGATTCACTGCTCTCATCACCCTTCCTCTACGGGCCACGGGCAACCTCTGCTCAGACCGTCACCAACCTCACCGCGGCTACATTCTCACGTCACGTACTCCTACCAGTACCCACGGCCAGGTACTTGCTGCTGCTACACAGGTGTGTGTTATCTTGTGTGTGCCAGCCCAGCCGGGCCAGCTCGCGCTACCAGTACCAGTAGCTGCAGTGCAGTGCAGTGCAGCAGCATCCAGTGATCCCAGTCCCAGCGTGTTTTCAGTTTTCACACACCGCACACAACACAGCCCCAGACCAACACCTTGCACCCGGTATACATATGTACCATGTACTATGCATATTTCCAAACCATACTACTACTATTACTACCGCTGCAACAGTGTGCGCCCCACAGCCCACACAAAACAACGTATACATACTGATAAAAAGAACACCACAACATGTATGTATGGAGCCCAGCATATATAAAAACAAAACTTTCCTGATGCTTACACGACCCTACCTACTAGACACACTTGGCATTCCTCCACATGCATGCTCACACACTTCACTAGTAATTCAAAGTCCAGTCCCCTAACAGGGCTTAACACTTTCATCATGTGCAGCCTGCATGTGACCCTCCCTCCCCAGCTACATGACATAACCAGATCCGATCCGAGATGGACACAAACACACATACCACACATGACATTTCCAGGTCAAAGGTTCAGCAGCGCCCATGCAGATCAGATAATAATAGGTTACCACCAGTATCCCAACCACAACCAGACCGCTCCAAACACACTAGTACATATACCAACCAATGATGATCATTCCAGCCCCGCACCAAACATTCATCGGTCTATGAGACCACAAGAAAATATACAGAAACTGCGCTCTATGTTAGGATTAGGATTCATGCTCTCTTGTCTCCTGCCATATGCTATCACTATTCTCTACTATGCTGCTGCTGCCGCCACGGCCCCCAAAATGCCTGATGATGCACAGTACCCTCATCAGAGCCAGACATCTCCTGCTTTCAAGGATGCTGCTGCTAAAGGGGTCCAGTGGGTGCCAGATGATATCTATCGCTGCTCTATTCCAACCCATGCCTCTACATTACACCAACCAGACCACAAAACCAGATGTGCACCACTACTCTACGCTATACTATTACTCATCGTCAGATAGGCACACCACCTCTCTGCTGGTGCTTGAGCTTCCTTGGGGGGATGTGCCAGGGGGTCCAACAGTACGGTCAGCACCTCTCTGGGGGTATGTGCCTTGGTGTCCACGAATCAGGCCAGCCCTGAGCAGCGCCTCCCACTCGACCAATGAAGGAGATACCTGATAAGACTGGTTGCCTACGCGAGCTACGGGGTAACGAACTCCAGCCGCTGCATTCAGTGGACCTGCCATGTTGTTGGGAGCTGGATTCAGAAACCCTGCTTGCTGCCAGGATGCCATGGGAGCCGGATGTGAGTTTGATGTGGTGGGATGAACTGAGCTTGGTGCCATGACTTGGGGCAACCGTTGTAGGAGGCGACGCAGCACCTCCTGACTCTGATCTGGGGCAATCTGAGCAGTACCTCCTATGTGAGCTCCAGCTTGCCGAATTCCTGATGCAGCGTTCAGTGGACCACCTCCCATGTGGTGAAAAGCTGGATTCAGACCCGGTGCTTGTTGGCCTGCCATGCCAACTGGGATTCTGCTATTTGACTGTTCAAAGTTTGCCATCGACTCTGGACCCGAACCTGGTAGCAGTGAGGATGCTGGGAAAGCTGGATTTGGGTTTGATGTGGATGGCATTGCCTGGTGGACTGAGCTTGGTGCCATGGAAGATGTTAATGGGATACCTGCCAGTGCATTACCAGACACAGAGCTTTCAAACATACCAGGGGCAGACTGTCTCGATGGTATAACCCCTGGATTGATAATACCAGGTCGCTGTTCATCTCTGTGAACCATTGCCGGCATCCTGAGTTGCTGAAGATGAGGAGCAGGTCCACGTGGTTGTGCTCCAACAGCTCTGTAGATTCCATTTTGTGGAGGCATTGAACCAACAGGTGATGGTGCTGCTCTGAAAAGGTTTCCAGGTAACACTGGTTGCAGTTGGATAGCCCCAGAAGCCGGTGGCCGAGCCACCTGTGAAGGTTGGAGGTAAGGTACTGCTGTATGAGATGAGGCCAAAACTGGTGGTCGAGTGGCTAATGATGAGGCAACTGGTAATAATGTGGTTTGAGCTGCTGTTGTCCCACAAGGAGCATGCTGAGAAGACGGGGGTGCCTGCCAAATTGTGGGGCTTGCAGATCTCTCTGCAAAATACAAGGAAGAAGCAAACCATGTATCACATGTTCCAAGGAATGAAAGAAAAAATGAACTTAGCAACAATGTCAGGTCTAAATACAAAGACCAATGTAAAAAAAATGCAATTCAACTAGCCAATCCAGACCAAGCATATATCATTACTGCACAAGAATTAGGGGAGAGGGAGGGAAAAGTCCCCAGCACACATGCCATCATTCCACCATACAGAACACCCAGGTATGCAGGTCAATGGGTCAGGTGAGATCAAAATGTTTAGTCTTAATCAAACAGTGTTCAATCTGACAAGAAAAATAAAAACCAATGCAGACTATGGAAGATATGCATTAGGTATAAACCTCACAAGAGCAAAGAATACTAATACATAAACACAAACACAAAATTATACTCGTAATCGATACCTGGAACTGGATGCATTTTAAAGAATTCCTGAAAACTTTCAGCTAGTGATTGATGCGCGGAAACTTTCTTGTAGATACGATTAAGATCTGTGGTCAATCGATGATACGTGGAATCTTCCTCTTGAAGTAACAACTCATATTTCTCCTTTACCTTCTCTATTTCTTGGTTGCACTCAGTTTGAAGCTGTGATTTCTGTCAACAAAGTTGTGCAGAGAAGGAAGAAATGAATAGTGTCATGGTTAGAAAATGCAATCTAATGTAAGGATAAAACATACACATAGAAGTAAATTTGCATACCTTCTGTTCATGGTTTTTACTGAGCACAGCATTCCAGTATTTCAGTTTTTCAAGCTCATTTATTAGTGGTTTGGAACTACATAATAGACTTGCAGGTGCCACCGTAGATAGTTGGGCTAGCTGCCCAGGACCCGATGCTGTGTTACGCTGAAGACCTATTTGAATTCTCTCATCAGGGTGTGTCGTCTCTGGTGGGATATGCTGAGCTGAGGTTGATGGCTGTGTTTCAGGCTGCAAGTTCCGAGCTGGAATGGTGCCAGAGACGTCTGCTACTTCTGCTTCCGCAAGTTGATCCTGCAATGGAGATGATGACTGCATTCCGGACTGCAAATCTGGAGCTGACAACAAACTAAAAGTGCCTGCTTCTTCTGCATGTGGATCACATGAAGGTTCCACACTCTGAAGAACAGTTGTGCTTTGTGTCATAGGCATGCCAGATAGATCAGCTCTTTCAAGTGGAACATTCTCCTGTGATGACACTGACAGTTGCAAATCCTGAGATGCTGAGGTGCACAACAGACCAGCCCTTTCTACTTCCTCAGACAGAATCAAGGTCGGTGGCTGCAAATTGCCGACTGGATGCTGTGAAGTTGCTAAACTATGTTGGACATGGGGACCTGTGATTTCCTGTGCAGGCATACTTGCTTGACCATTCTCAGTTTCAGCTTCCCCAGGAAATGGTAGGATGGCCAGATTGCTGGTAGTACAAGTTAGATATTCAGTTTCGCCTTCCTCTGACAAAGCAGTTCCCCTATCTGGCTGTGTTTCAGGCTGCAAATTCTGAGCTGGAATAGTGCCAGAGAAGCCTGCTCCTTCTGCTTCCGCAAGTTGATCCTGCAATGGAGATGATGACTGCATTCCAGACTGCAAATCTGGAGCTGACAACATACCCCAAGTACCTGCTTCTTCTGCATGTGGATCACATGAAGGTTCCACACTCTCCAGGACATTTGTGCTTTGTATCATAGGCATGCGAGACGACAGATCAGTTCTTTCAAGTGGAACGTTCTCCTGTGTTGTCACTGAAGTTTGCAAATCCTGAGATGCTGAGGTGCACAAGAGACCAGCCCTTTCTGCTTCTTCAGACAGAATCAAGGTCGGTGGCTGCAAATCACCAACTGGATGCTGTGAAGTTGCTAAACTATGTTGGACATGGGCACTTGTGATTTCCTGTGCAGGCACACTTGCTTGACCATTCTCAGTTTCAGCTTCCCCAGAAAATGGCAGGGTGGCCAGATTGCTGGTAGTACAAGTTACATATTCAGTTTGGTCTTCCTCTTGCACGTCAGGATGCAAATCCTGTTCTGCCTGAGTGCCCAACATACCTAGTGATTCTGACACAGCATGTGTATGCCTTGAAGGTACATCGTTACTTTGCAGGGAAGACGTACTTGATAGATTAGGAGTTCCAGTCTCCAAAGAAAGTGGCAACATAGCTGGGCTTTGTGGGGCAGCAAAAATTGGTGACTCTGAGTGGGCTTTTTGTGCGTGAACAGTGCCATTATTATCTACATCTTGATTTTTACTGCCTCCCTCTGATGGAACTGTTGTAGTTTCTGGCTGACGCCTTGTTTCAGAGCTGTCAGCATCCAATGTTGAGCTTGATGGTTGAATATCAGGCTGCAAAGTCTGGGCAGCCTCTGCGTCCAGATTACTAGATGGATCTGCTTCTTCTGGTGGATGTACTAAAGTTGGTAACTTCCGCTGAGCGGGTAGAGTTGCACTATGTTGTGCAGGCATACTTGACCGCTCAGCTACCCAAGCTTCTGGCATGGCAGCCAGGCTGTTTGGAGCAATATAAGATTGATTTTCTGAATTCAATGGATCTGCAGCGATAGTGTCAACATTTTTTTCTACTCCCATGCCGGAATCATCTAAACGGTCAGAAGTTGTCCCTTCCTGCAACATTCCAGTTGTTGTATTTGGTTCAATGTTCATCTTACTGGAATCACCTAAAAGGTCAGAAGTCCCTTCCTGCAACATTCCAGTTGCTGTATCTGGTTCGTCGTTCATTTCACAAGAATCATCAGGGTACACCTTCTGATGTTGAGCACCCAATGTTGGGCATGTTGTTTGCATCTCAGTTTGCAGATCCTGAGCTGCCGTTGCAAGTAATGTATCAGATGGTTCTTCTTCTGCAGTTGAATGCTGCAAGGTCGTGACACTTTGTGGAGAAGCCAAGATAGGCGATTTCAGGTGGTCCGGATCTGCTGCAACGGTACTATTGTTTTCTGCATTGATTCCCACAACAAGAGAAATTGCACTTCCTGGAAACATACTTGGATTAGCAATATTATCTCCCTTTGCATGTTCAATACTTCTGCCATCACCAGTTGAAGATTCCTAAAAATAAGGAGCCTATCAGTGATCGGTAGTCAGGCATTACTAAACTATTTACAGGGATAATCAACACAAATAATAAAAAAAGTGCAATCGTCAAAGAAAACACAAAAAAAAAAAATCTCTAAGCACTGGTGAAGTATCAACAAAGTACACTAGTACAGGCAAAAGGATTAAACACTTTGATTATTAGTGATCTGGAAGCTGTAGAAACATGGCAACACCTGTGAGGGCAGTAATGGAGCTATGAGTTCAGACACAATTGTGAGGGCAGTAATGGAGCTGTGAAGGAAAAAGACCTCACAGATTTCTCAGTTGTTAGGTAGTTTCTTGTTTTCTTTGGTGGCACAGCTGTGATATGCAAAATGGTGTTTTGTGTGAGTGGTTTGTAAGTGGTGTTGCATTTGGGTATATCCCTCTTCATGAAATGACACACAGATCTCCTAAGCATTGAGGGGAAAATAGTTGCATGAAGTGGCTTTGAAGTGATTTTCCATAGACAAGATAATCACTCAAAGAATCCTTTGTGCAGAAAGATAATATAACAGATTTGATAGACTTCAAACACAAAACAACCTCCACAGTAAACAAAAGCCATGGCGTATGACAAATAACAAAAGAAAAAAAGAAAGACTCAGCTGACTAATGTACCTGATTGATTGAATCATGACTTGCAGGAATAGAACTAGCAGAACATGCTCTTTGGTAGTCAATTCCATCAGAACTATATTGATTATTGTTATCTGGAAGATCTACAGATTCTGGTGCTGCTCTCCCACCAGACCTCATATGAGCTTCTGTAGGCTCATTTCTCACTTCAAGTGTAGGGCAAGTCTCTGGTGAAATTGAACTGCGTACAAGAGTAATTTCCATCAATCTATCATCCAAAAGCTGGTCACCATCCAAGGCTGAATTTTTGCCAACATGATTATCACCATTTTGTTTCTTAAAATGGATGAAGTCCTCAATGACAGAATTGGAATCTGGTAGAGTAACACAGGGATCAGGGAATTCATCTAATTCACTTGATATTACTTCCTGTTTGAAATTTTCCTTCATCAGTTGCTCTTCAGCCAGTGTTGTAGAATGCAGCGCATCAAGTTTGCAAAACTGGAGCTTCATGTGTGCCAAAAAAGAATGCATAAACATAGTGAACCACTGAATTACTAACTTTGTTTGGTCAATTTTCATCTCTTCATCAATGCTACTTATCCGAATGTGTTGAATAACCGCATGGCATACCTCTTTCAATTTCTTAACTTGATTGTCTCTTTGTGTTCTTAAATCTAATTTCTCAAGTTGTTGCTTCTCAATGATATCCCTCTCTCTTGAGGAAAAAATGTTGTTAAATAATTCTAATCTTTTCATTGCAGCCCTTCTAGGAGATTCTTCACTTAAGAGATGCTGTTCTATGTCAGCATCTGGAGCAGATACCAATTCTTGCCCGTTTGAAACCATCACCACCTGCTCAGTGGCAGACGGGCTATCTTCAGTGCCATTTGTGAAGTTACCATGAAGATCCATTGCCTGCTTCGGGAACTTGTGGCCACTTCTCAGGTTAGCAGATGAGCTCTCATGTGGTGAAAATCTATCATTGATTGTTCCACCTGGTTTATGTGCAACCTTTTCTTTTAGGATACCTATTTTTTTATAGAAAATTTCTGCAAGCTCCTCATTGCATTCATAGTTCAAACCATCTGAAGCAAGGGCAAGTGATTCTCGACGATCCAACTTAGTGTATTTCAGAAAAGACGCAGCACGCCAACACTGAAGCAAGTAATAAAGAAATTTATAATATTTAGTAAAGCCAATGTAAAAGCAAACAAAGTAACACTGGTTGGTGCCTCTCTTACCAAGGCTATGTTGAATGAATGCAGAATGCCCCGTGGCTCCCGCACAACTAGATGATTCTTCAAAAGATATTCAAGGAACTGGTTGGCCAGAAAGAGTACATTATCCTGCAGTTGTGAAGAATGAAAAGGTAGTCCAAAACCAGAGGAATAGACACTTTCACAAATAATGAGATCAGAATGACACTAAATGCAATAAGAGGAGCAGAGAGGGAGGGGAAAAAATGTTAGTAGGAAGATTTTTCATGTTAAAATAGAACAAGCAGTAGTGTATCACTGTTTCACATATGCAACAAGAATATCTATCCATTAGTGTATCACAGAAAGTCTTAGCAAGTGCAGAGAGCAACTATAAACTGCTGACACTGTCCTTATTTCTAGTTTAGAGCATAAGAAAAAACAACAGAAGAGCTTAGATTATACATACCGGTAGCTTTAACACCATCATTAGCTTTGACAGCTCACGCTTAAGTTCAGCGTGAAGACTTTTGGGTGTGCTCCTGTTTTCCACTACTTCAGAATGACATTTATTAGAAAAATGTAACATGTACACCTACAGAACGAAAATACTACTTTCAGATTGTTTTACCTGTCTCAGGAAGTAGATGAAGGTCAGAACTTGATGGAGAACTAATTTCAGGAATTAGGTCATCATTAATTACATCCAATCGGAACTTTGAAGATGAACCTGCAATTTCACATGTGTTTCTACGCTTCCTTCTGGATGTGCTAGTTTCTTCAGTGGTAACTTTGATTGGTTTATAGCGCTGACAACAAGATTTCCCATCCAGCAAATTTAACCAGAATTTAGGTGGATCTCCATCCAGTGAAGAGACGCCCTCCCTCTCTCCTATCAGAGTAATGTTTCTTGAATAAAACTCACCACTCATGAAAGCTTTTGATATGGTTGTACTATTTACTTTGCTGCTATCTTCAACCTCAGTAGACAGTTCAGTTAAGAATTCAAAGATTACTTTATCCATAAAGACTGTGCCCCTTTCAATACTTTTACTTGGGCAGTTATCTTGTTGAAGCTCATCAACTCTGTCGAAGAGGACTGATACACCCCAGCTGACCAAGCAATGGCTTAAACTATATGTAATGTCTTGGCTGTTGCTATCAATAATCATGCTTTGCTTGGCAAGTACAAGACTCTTCTCCTCCACTGTGAAAGGAGTATATAAGCGGAAAATGGGCACAAACTTCAGTTGTGACCCTATCTTGATCTTTCGAAGAGCCTTCAGATCATTTAGTGGATTCAAGTCACTACCATAAATGATAATGGAATCAATCGATGAAAGATTAATGCTGGGTTGGCATGCACGGCTATCGATTAGAAAAACAAATCTCCCTTTGGTCGTGTCATTGAACGTATTCATTGCTTCTTGCTTCATTACAAATGCTGAACGGTTTTGAACACGTTCGTATGACTCGGGGCCAAATTTATGGCGCACGAGGTCTTCCAAGATGTCACCAATTCGGTCTCCAATTGCCCCGTTGGACTGCCACGATGCCAAAAAACAAAAGGTTTAAATAGTGATGAGCTCACAGAAAGGCATGCCCTTGATGCATGCTAACTGCAGAAGGCTAGCATAAGCTAATTAGAATTATCCACTATCCAGTTCCTAATAAATCATTTTTACTGGTTAATGTTGGAGTTAGTGGACCAATATAGCTTGAAACCTTTGACAATGATAAAATTGACAAATTGAATGTAACATAGAATACCTAGGAAAGCCAAATATTTGAGCAATTATGCTTGAAATGACTGCTAAACTAAGAATCTAGTGAAGTAAAAGAAAGAAAAGGTGGACATAACTCACTTGAAAAAGAACAATGACTCTTAAGCTCTTGTTTCTGATCTCTTTAAGCATTTTTTCAAGAAGCAATATTTTCCCACTCGCACACATTCCATCATCAGGTGAACGTTGTAGGTCAACGAGGCAAGGGTGATTGCAGCACTGTTACATAAAGCCAAGATGAGATCAGAGTCTGTGACAACTTGAAAAACTTCAAAGAAAATGTATGTGGTCATGCAAATAGCAAGGGTGGTCTACTTAGTATAATAGAAGAGAACAGATATTTTGAAAACAGACCTTCCAAAGAGACATAACAACATCACAAAGAGCTCCAACATTGTCAACATTATCAGTTGTCATTTGTGACTGCAGGACAGAGGAATTTGCAAGCAGTATAGAAGAATAGAGTTCTAGCTGGACTTGTGAAAGGTAAGCCGGAACCCAATACTCCAAAAAATTTGAAGAACCTGTTTTTCGTTCATATGCAATATGACGTGTAAACCTTGCTCTCAACATAGCAAGGCTATCAGCCTCAATGTAATCTCCACTGTCTTCTTGTTCCGAGTTAAGGAAATCTAGCAAGTTCTTGTATTCGGAAGACTATCCTACAAAACAGCAAGAAACATGGAATTATTTGAGCACTGTTGTAGAAGGGATGTAGTTTAGAGCCGATTAAAGATACCTTCAGTGGAGAGCTCAAAAGCACCATCCTAAAATCTGTTGGTAGTTGCTTGAGTTGTTTGAGGTGTTTTGCAACTGAGTCTTGACAATAATCAACAATAACTGACTCCCAAACAATGCCCTCTACACTTTTAATGTCCTGTGCCATAGTAGACAGGAAATATCAAAATCCAATGAAAAACAGAAACCACATTCGGTTTATTTCCTTTCTAGGGTGTAATATGTGCCCTAATCTATAAGAAATATTAATGGGGCCAAAAAGATCATTATCAATTACCTCTATGATAACATCAGGATGAGCTAGGAGAACATGCAACATTGTGTGACTTCCATTCTCATGGAACTTCGGATTTTGAATTAGTTTAAGCACATCCTTCTCCCCATCAAACACAACAATGTTGATAGATGGTGCAAAGCGACTGAACTCAGCCTTCCATAAGGGAAGAGAAGAAGTTGTGACAAGTAGAAAAGAATGGTAAGCATCTGGTAAAACCGACGATATGAAAAGGATGGTCTTCATTACATGCTCCTGCATGGTACATAAGCCAAACCAAACCATGTTTCTTTCATTATTGTATCAAGGAGAAATAAGATCCAAATCTGAATATAACTGCAAAGATGTGCAAGCAGAAATAAAACAGCATATTCACATAAAAGAATGTCATCAAACATCTAACAAAATAACAGTATCAATATAATTAGAAACCAACAAAACAGAAAATGCTAGTGTAAGTAGGTCTCCAGAATATGTTATTTATGGGTGTAACACTTATTACTTAATGCTGACTTGAGTAGTTCCTACCTTATCATCAACAAAGACAGCACCTTGAGACTTGTGCCAGAACTCGAGGAGCTTATTTACAGAACACAAATGATCATTATCAAAATCAGGATGGCATCCATCTGGCAATCTCTGAAGTTTCTGAAATTCGTTAACCTGTAAAGTGTAAAGAACAAAAAATATGTGTTTCAGTAGCAAAAACAACAAGTGGGGAGTAATGTAAATCAGTTTAAGAGTACATGGCTAAAAAGAAGCAGCACTTTCTGTTTTCAGGCATACCTTCTTTGTTTTTGTGGGAACAGTTGACTGCTTGGATTTAACTTCATCTACAAAATCAGAAATGCTAACATATTAGCACGAAACTACCGTGTCGTAAACAGCCAGAGTGGTTATCACATTTCTCTTTCATGTGGAATCTAGTGTAGAGTTTTGCACATAAATTTTTGCTCATCTATGTCCGACACATAAAGTTTTTGGTAAAAAATCCAGATGTTTATTTCTTCCATGCATTTAATTATGTAAATTTTCTAATTCCATGTGTACCATCAGTTTATTCCCATATAAAACTTCAACTGTTTGTAAGAAAGACACCCCCTTGATTTTGCTGGTAAACAATAAACACAATTTGCACATCATGATGGCAACATTTGACCTAGTGGACAAGGAGAGAATGAAGTACCTGTGTGTTGCCCTTTTACGGGCGTAAATAATCTCAAGTAGCGACTTGTCCGCGTACACCTTCGTTTTATTGGTGAGCCCCTAGCATTCCCAACCGTGGCATACTCACTTGTATGCCCTCCTGCATGGTCCTCAGAACTAGAAGTTTTGTTGGGATCTCTCGACGCCGCAGAATATGGAGCACTGATCTTGCCCGCATTTGGAACTCCACAAGGTGCCGCCTCCTCATTTACCACCTTCCGCTTCTTCTGGGATGGCTCTGGCACCTCACTCCCCAACCTCGTGGGAGGATGTGCCCTCCTCCTCGCTCTTGGCACTCTGGTCATGTGGCCTGGCCCCGAATGGGAGCTACTGGTGACGCGCTGCCCGCCTTTCCCGGTCACCATGTTGCCTCCAGCTGCTCCATCCATCGATGATCCTCCTGAAGAGTTGGCCATTTTGCTTCTGTAGTGATAGCATCAAACCTGTAACAAACTTTTTGTCAATCACAAGGCAGCAGGAAAGGCACATTCACACACGCACCATAAAGAATATAGCAGGAGCACTCCTGTATCATATAAGATGAAGAGGAAGCCGAGTGTTTCATTGTTTAATTACATTTTGACCAAACACACACATGGGAAAAAATACCTTAATCTATCCATTAATGATCATATGTGTGTTTTTGCATCAGCAAATTTTGGAGGAGGGTCATTTGTGGTGTCTAGTGGATGGCTGGATGGTAGGGAGCTACACAGCTGGACATGGCTGCCGCCTAAGGTGGCTTTGTGGTATTTGTGATTGTCGTCGGCCTTTTTACACTCTCTGGAGCGTCGATGACTCCCTAAGTGTGTTTTGTGTTCTTGTGTGTGTTACTCCCTAAGTGAATTTGGGCTGGCGTGGGTGGGTTGGTGGGGGGGCCTAGTATCATGTCTTCCTTCTTAATGCAAGGATGTGCTGGTACCCTGCGTATTTATTGAGAAAAAGAAAGGTTGTCCCTAGCTCATGATCACATACAGGGCAGATCGGGTTGCACGGCCAATGCCGCACAGCAAGCTGATCCGCTGCCAAGGTCTTTGCTTGTATATGTATCAAACATGTTTCAAAGCACCAATGTTTTGCCTTCAGCATGCGCGTTGTAAACTGAGCCTGCTTTAGAAGTGCAGTGGGAACAATTTAAGGGAATTGTGAAACTACCAACGTTTTGCCTTCGGCGTGCACTTTGCAAACTAAGCCTGCTTTGGAAGTGCAGTAGGAACAATTTAAGGGAATTGTAAAAGCAAGGTAGGCTGACTTGGCACTAAATTCTCCTCTGGCTGTCCATTCCCAACTCACCACTATACAGTAACCAAAATGAACAATACCCTGAACAACAGGCATTCCGCATTAGCTGTCCATTCCCAACACACCGTATACACAGTAACTAGAATGAACCTTTTTTAAAAAAAAAAAAACACAGAGTGTAACCAGAATGAACAATACCCTAAACCATAGGCACTCCGCATTCCTACGAAGGTAGGGTCTAAATTCTGCAAGATGAGAATCGGCACCCGCATTCCTCCGAAACTAGGGTCTAAATTCCGCACGATGAGAAAGGCGCAGGGGAGGAAGAGAAGAGGAGCCGGCGCCCGGCGGGTGGGTGGAATCGTACCTCCGGTGGCCGGGCGAAGGAGCGCGCGGCGAGGAATGAGGCGGCGACGGCGGAGGTGGCGGCGCTAGGGGTTAGGCGCGTGGCGCGATCGCGCGCCGGCGAGCTCGGGCAGCCGACGCGTAGGAAAGAACGCGGCGAGGCGAGGCGGAGCGACGGTGGGCGGTGGTTGGGCCCTCCTCCTCTAGTCCTGTATCCTGTATTGTCTCTCCTTCCCCCGCGGCCCTCTGCCCTCGGTCCTGTCTTGCTGTTTCTTCTCTCCCTCCAAAGACTTGCTAGTGTGGTCTAGTTGACTCGTGTTGGTGACCCGTGTCAGGCTGGATAACGAGCCAGCTCGGCTCGGCTTGTTCTGGCTCGTTAAGATAACGAGCTAGCCAAAATTTCGGCTCGTTATCTCAACGAGCCTAGAAAACTAGCTCGGCACGGCTCGTTAAAAAGCTCGGTTTGGCTCGTTAAGTTTTCATGAGCCGGGTATAAAAAAGACAAAAATATAATATTTATATTTATCTAAAGCTTGAGAATAGTAATAATTCTAGAATAACATATCCAACAACATTAAATCAAACAAAAAAATAATATGTGCTAACATATTTACAAGTATAATAATATATTATACAAATTAGGTCCATCATATGCATAAATATACCATATATATTGGTTTTGCTCAAGCTCGTTAGCTTTCATGAAAGCTCAGCGAGCCCAAAGTTTGACTTCGGCTCGTTATCCTAACGAGTTAACTTAAAAGCTCGCTCGGCTCGTTATCCTCGTTATCCGAGCCGAGCCGAGCAAAGTTAGTCAATCACGAGCCGAACGAGCTAACGAGCTTCGAAGTTTTGCGTCCAGCCTTCCGTGTGAGGTAAATAAATAATGCGATATCGCGGGCCGCGTCACCTATTGCTCGGGCGGTCGGGGACGTGTCGCGGTGGGGGTGCGACAACGGCACCGTGGGGCTTCTTGACCGCGGGTTCCGCCTCTCCTATGGTTTCCAGGCATACGCCGCCTCCGTCCTCTTCCTCCAGCAGCTCAAGGTACTCCCGGAACCCTTGCTGCGCATCTGAAGTAGATTCCCTTTAATTCCTCATGCTGAAACCCATTACGAATGGCAGTCCTTCAGAAGAACTATTGCACATTATGTTAGTATTAGAATTGTAATATGGAATTTTGTTATGGGGCATGGAATAGCCAATAGGTGACAAACTGATTGACTATTATACAAGGATTTAAGTCAAATCTAACGCACACTAATTTAGTAGTTGTAGCTTCAGAAAAAAAAAAAAAAAAAAAAAAAAGAGCAGCTGATGGTCCATGTATCATAGATTTTGGAAGGGGGCCATGTATCCTAATACTGAGCTGTTTAGGTTGCATTGAAACTTAGAAATAATTATCCATGTTCCATGCTCGAATAGAGCCATTGCCTTTTCCATCTAAGAGTAGACAGGGAAACAAGAATCATGGATTAGATCAAAGCTAATAAACTTTGATCTTTTTTGAGAAAAAGGAATTTAACTCTAATGTCATCCGATGGCCTATTATTGTTTGCCTGTGATGAGTTGCTACACTAGCTGTAAATTAACCATGTGTTTTTAATTTATTTGGATTACTGATGCTTGGAAATCAATCTCTCAATTTTTATTACTCTATTGTTAACTTTGTTCGGTAAGCCAGCAACAAGCTTGTCTGGATCGCCCCCCAATTGCTAGACTGCCTTTGGATGCACTGCATTCTGCACAAGGTTCTTATAGTGCTTATATATTTGTGATACCCAAACCTTGTTTGTAGAATATTTATGTGTTCACAAACGAATTCAGAGTTTGTTTAATCATAGTTCAGCTTCTAATAAAGTTACAATCATGCCCTTATTGAAACAGTTTTTTTAATAGAAAAGATACGAGTCTAGGAATGACCTGCAGGCCTGCTACCGTGACAATATGAAGGCCATGCAAGTTGTTTCTATTCCACTTTGTTTAAATTGATTTAAACCTGAATTATGTTCTGACTACAAAGGAATGATACGAAAATTGCGCTCAAAGCCTCGTTTCTTTGGTAATAGTACAAACACACATTCAAACTCGAATTGTTGTGGCACTATTTCTAACCTATTTGAAATCTTTTCCTGTCTTTGTAGTTTCTTTTCAAATGGCAAGTTAAGGCTAAGCTGGAAGACAATGAATTTCAGGGTTGGTTTTCAAGACAGTTTAATATTTCTGACATCTTAAATTATTTTGACATTACATTGTCCTTTGGTTTCTTTTCCCAATATAAGTGTATGGCCTGCTACCATGACAATATGAAGGCCATGCATTGTAACAACTAATAATCAAGCACTTACTCTTATTGTTTTCTCTTTACCAAAGTAATTGTTTTTGTTTCAGCTGACCTTTGTTCCTAATGGAGTACTTCACTACATTATCATCTCAGAAAATTTACAACTCTTAAGGTAGACCCTTCTTGTAGTTGGTTCTTTTCTACTATATTTTTGTCCTAAACATTAAATCCAGACTGATTAGTAATGTTAGTGACCTGCTTGGATTATTCAAGACTATGTTTGTGGCCTATTTGGAATTTGAAAAGCAACTGTAAGCAGAAAAGCACCATCGATGGCAATTCATTGAGGCAAAAAAAAAAAAAAAATCATTGGAATGTAGTTCTTTTCTTAAGATTCTCCTTATTTCAATTTGGAGCATGCTGAAATTCTTCTCAAATATCCTATGAAGCTTCTATATATTATATAGGATCCGTAACCTGAAGTTTACATTGATCTGTGCATTACTGTCCCAAGCCCCAAGCCCCAAGCCCCAAGCATGCAACATTTTTTGCCTTGCTATTATCACACTAGCAGCTGCAAATGATGGCCATTCAGTAACCTCATGATTTTATTTGCTCTTTTTATTGATCTTTTCAGACTAAGCTTCCTCTTGGACAGTGACTGGAATGGTAATACCATTCTCCCAGCATGGTGGGCTCTTCTGACTGCAAGGTCGCTTTTGCATGTCAATGTTCAACTTACCTCTACCTAATTCTATTTATGTATTGAACAATTTTCACTGTGAAATTCAGATACTGTTTAAGTACATGTGTATCTTATTAGAGGTTTGGTGTTGTTGATCTGTGAGAAATTAGTATTTCGAAGGAATCGCTGTGCTCGGTGAAATAATGCTCATTGTTTCCCGGGCAAGATCTGGAGGATTCAATTTCTATGGTGTAAAGAAGTTATGATTTACTTGGCGGGATGGATGTATAAAATTCCAAACTTTCTCACTCACATTTTTATATTTTTATACCCAATAATGTGACCTACTTAACATACTATCAAAAAATCTCAGTATGGAGATGCGGTGACCTTACTCATGAGTTTATTTGCACATGAAAAAAAAATGAATATCAGGGATTTCTTTCAATCGATATAAAATATTATCTTAGCCGCATCACATAGAGGTCTATACAATAGTGTTCGTGAACTTGTGACGCTATGTAACTGCTAATTTCACAAACTTTGTTTTTTGGATTGAAATGTCACTTTAACATTAATATTTAATTTTACAGTATTATTATCTTATCATACGATCCGTGTATTTTAGTTAAACTGTCCCGTAGCAACGCACGGGCACATTACCTACTCATTAATAATATAATAAAAATAATAAACAACAACAATAATACTAACTAGAGGAATTCCCCGCGCGTTACTGCGGGAATTAGCGAAGTAATAGCTCTCATACTACATTATGGCGCACGAAATATTTAGAACTGACTTTAGGTATAATTTGAAAAGATAAGCAGCTAGCTTGCTATTGGACAACTCATAAATTACAATATGTATTTTCTTCGCTAATTGCTATTGTGCAAAAGACCATATAAGTATTAAAATGTAAGATCTAAATTTTATAAAATTGTACATGACTATTTGACAACGTATGGAAAAAAAAAATGTGAAAAAGTGGAATCAAACTAAATGAAACAACGCAATACATCATCCATGACCATGAGTCTCAATCGATAAAGACAGATAATGATAGTACGTAAAGAAGTCTCATCCGTAGCTCATCTATTACTCGGCATTAGTGAATCGTAAAAAAGTTATCGAAATATATCCATGTGGGGTCTTGTTTTGAAGAGTTTATTGCGAGAAATACCATGGTGCAATTGAATTTTAATTACGATACTTGGTTTAGGTGCTATGACTTTTTTTCTATTTCAAAAGAATAGCTAGTGGGAAATAATTAAGACTAAGTGGAGGTAACTCTTTGATAACATCATCATACATCACTTTTTGAAAATTCTAATTTTTGATTGAAGGAGACCCCTTAATGGGTCTTAGGATTATAGGAGTATAGGATAATAATAATTTTGGATATATGTGACGATACCTGATGTCGATCCACTGCTGCCTATAGCTATTTGTATTTGACAGGACAGTAGTAGCATACCAGCATGTCAATTGCGAATGCTCAATGATGTGATCTATTGAGGTTCTTAAAAGTTTTAGGGTCGATTTGGTTCGTATTTCTATATAGTATGGTTTGTATCATGAGCCAGGTTAACTGGAGCTAATTGTTATCATGTAACTGTCCTCTATTTGGTTAGTTTGTGTCTGCTCAACATGTATAAGAAGAGATATTATTTTGTTGCGTGTATAGATAAATAATAAAATAGAACAAAGATCATTAATAATCATCAGAATAATATTTATGTTACATGAGTGTACTCTATTATTAGTTCTTATTTATTTTAATATATCTTAATCTTTTTTTAAAATATACTACTATCACTTAATATATACTACCTATACTCTAATAAAGTAATCAGCAAAGAAATGTTGCATCAGTCTAGCCAGACCCGTCAGAAACACTTAATTTGGACGTTTCCTGCGAGCAACCAAATGCCAGCAGGTTGCATGCGGTGGGTCGGGTTAAGGGTTGGTGCATGCAACCAAATGCCTCCTCAATGTCAACGTATGATGACTTATACTGTGATATGGACCTAATTTTATCTACATGTATCATATGGCAACAGTAGCAACATGTTCTTAAAAAACTAATGTTTAGTGATGTGTGTGCACACCAAACTTGAAAGAGCTTTTAAAGTCAAGGTGTGATAACTTATATTGTGATGTGGACCTAGTGTTGTCCATATGTCTGTCACATGGCAACAGTAGCGGCATGTTCTCAAAAGCTAGTGTTCAATAATGTCATTTGCACACCAAACTTAGAAAAGCTTCAAAGTCAAGGTGATATGGACCTAATTTTGTCCATATATATATATATATATATATATATATATATATATATATATATATATATATATATATATCACATGTCAACAGTAGCAGCATATTCTCAGAAGCTAATATTCAATAATATCATTTGCACACTAAATTTGAAAGAGCTTTAAAGTCAAGGTGTGATGACTTGTTTACATGATTGCTGACTTAATGTTTTCCCCATAGATAATTTCATGTAAGTATGTTAGTATAAAATAAGCATGGATATAAATTCGCTACATATAACTACTATGATAATGCAAACAAAAGAAAGACCAAACACAAGCAAACTATGTATATATATATGCATATAATAAGCCTTTAACGAACGAGACTGATATTCTTGATAATAGGACCAGTAGAATATATAAATAAATAGTAGTGACATGGTATTATGGTCACAGCCATGTCACTTTTCCCAACATGTGTTTAACCTCGACGCCTAGCAACATGAAACGGTGACAATGCATGAAATGATTATTTCTTCACTCCAACCATATATTTTTTCACTAATCATGATGCACAATAAACACCGACAAAGTTACACTCACATTTAATTTTACCGATGGATAATAATAAAAAGTGCCACTTCTCATTTAATCAAATCTGAATACTAGGAAACATAGTGTCGCAAAGGAATGCGCAACAAACATAGGTGTCTTGATTGCTCTGCCAACGCCACAGGCTAGACCACTCAAAAACTTGATGAAAATTTGAAGCGGCTAAAAACTTCCGCTCCTCCAAATGCGCGAACAAGGAGTGTAGTGGGTCCACGGGTCATGATCGGCCCAAGTGAGCCCGAACTTTTGGCCCACTAACCCGGCAGTCCGGCAGACAGGCACGGCGGCACCCCATCCTTTCCTCCTCCGCGGCTCCCTCTCCGGCCGGCGGTCCCTGGTGATGAGCCACCGGAGGCGATCTCGCGCTGCCGGCTCGCTGCCTGGCGACGCCGGCCCAGCCCCTACGCCGGAGAATTCGGGACGGATCCGGTCGTGGGCGGCGACATGGTCAGACCGGAGGGTGCTGGCGCTCGCGCTGGCGTTCCGCGCAACCAACGCGCTGCTCGTGCGCACCTACTTCAACCCCGACGAGCACTGGCAGTGCCTCGAGGTCGCCCACCGCGTCGCCTTCGGGTAACCTCGCCCTCGCCTCGCCGCTGCTGCCTGTTTCGCTGGTGTCAGTTGCAGTGTGCCCCGAATTGGATTTGCTTGCTGCTCACTGCTCAGTTCGACGGAATGAAATGTTTCCCTGCGAAATGAGGGCTGTCTAGCAGTGCTTTTCATGGAAATTTTGCTGCCCAGATGCTAAAAAGGTTCCGTGTACCCCATTGCTGTCGCTACTCACGCCGCGCTGCCGCCATGCTTGATTGAGGTGTGTTGGCCCATACATTCTTTGTTCACTTTCAAATATTTGCTGAGAGCATAATAAAGAATGGATCACATAATTTTCAAAATTGGGTGGCTATTTTTTTTTCTTTCTGTTGGATCATTAAAGCCTAAATATCACAAATCTTCTTTACTAGTTCACAACATAGGTGAGGCGGAGTGACATGCTGACAAGATATGTTCCACAAATTATGTTCTTATTTACATATAATCAGATACCTTAAAAGTTTTGTTTGTATCTCCTTGGGAATCACAAGGTCCACCATTTTCTCCATATCGACTAATCTGATTCATTGGTATCTCCAGTCTCCTTTCTTTACGAATTTACCCCAAATTGTTATACACCATGTTTCATGCTAGTACAATAAACAACTATTTGTTGCTTCTGATCCCTATTAGTCAATAGATTAAATTAATGAATAATTTAGCTTGTGTCTCACCTCATGAAGTAATATGGTGAGTTGATGGACCTTGTTTTCACCTTTCATGATGTTGCAAATAGAATTTAATCCTAATGCCCCATGATTTACCTGTTTGACCAAATGCAAGCTTTATCTAACTAATTGTGGCATGACCAGGTCTCAAAACATCCTAGCATTTCATTTATCTGTACTGTTCATTACTAGTGTCTCCCCAGTTGAAGCAGATATTACAAGGATCAGGTTTGATACTAACTAATCCTATTTGTTGTTGATTGTTAAGCTTTCTATCATTGTACACATTTTGCTTCTATTTCTCAGAGCCTATTTCAAAAGTAGAGTGTTCATAGTTTGGAGTTAGGTTTATGGAAGTTACTAGTATAATGTTGTATTGTTAGTTAGTACTACAAGAGTTAAATGCCCGAGCTGCCCCTTAATTTGTCAAGGGTGTCACATAGGTCCACGAGCTTTCAAAACAGCACCATAGCGATTTCTAGAGACCTAGAAATGTGTTTTCAAAGCTCGTGGACCTAAGTGGCATCCCTTCACAAGTTCAAGGGCTGCTGTTGCATTTGACTCATGCTACTAACTAAGTGGATTTAACTCCCAACTTCCGCGGCCTAAATTGCAATAAGCAATTTCATGGCAAACTGTTTTGTTAAACATACTGCTATTATGCAGTATCTTCAAATCTGACATGTTGGCCATTCGTGGTTAGAAGCTTGATGCCAAAAGCAAATGATAGTACTTGTTTACAATGTATTTATGTGAGAAAAAAAAAATAAGATCAAATTCTGTTTCAATCTATAATTTTGGTACTTACACATGTATCATCTACCAATTTCTAAATCTAGTCCCATCAAACTTCTATACCGTTCAGTACTAGAGGGGTCATAGTTCGATGGGCTCTCAAGCAAGCATTCAGTTTCTCCAATAGCATGTGCAGTCAATTGTTCTTGCCAGGTTCTCCGTATAAATCTCAACCTTTCAGCCACTTCTGACATCAATGGCCGTTCTTCTCCTTTCATACTCAAGCAACTTTTTGCAAGTTGACCAATTTCTTGCAGCAACTCCATTCCGACACCCAATATATTTCTGTCCACAATAGATTCAAGTCTGTTCTCTTTCAGTGCCAGAAGGAAGGATGATGCCAGGCTTTTCTTTTCTTCAGTACCTTCAGAATAAATCGCTGTCTTCCTTGTAATTAGCTCTAGAAGCACAACTCCAAAACTATAAACATCACTCTTCTCTGTTAGTTGACGCTCTTGTAAGTATTCAGGGTCTAGATAACCAAGAGTTCCCTGTACCATTGTCATAAATTGTATTTCATCCTTTGGGAGCATCCTTGATGCTCCAAAATCAGTAACTTTTGCTATGTTGTTGTCACCTAGGAGAATGTTTGGAGATTTTACGTCTCCATGAACTATGCGAGGGGATGCTGATGAGTGCAGATATGCCAATGCTTCTGCAGATTCCTGGGCAATCCTGAGACGAGCATCCAATGAAATGGATGGTCTTCTGTATGTGACATGTATCAAATCGAACAGAGTGCCATTTGGCATGAATTCATAGACTAACATGGGAACCTCAACTTCTAAGCAACAACCGAGAAGCCTGACTACATTTATATGGTTGATCTGTGAAAGTATAATCATCTCTTGCACAAAATCATCTTTCTGAACCATATTCATAATCTTTGAGCGTTTTATGGCAACTATCCTGCTGTCCTTCAGAATACCTTTGTAAACAGTACCATAGCTGCCTCTCCCTACTTCTCTCCTTGAGTCAAAATTGTTTGTTGCTTGCTTGAGTTCTTCTGTTGTGAATATTCTCACCGTATCAATTTGCTTTGACCTGATTTGCTCATATAACAGCAGACCCCCATTTTCTTGAAAGAACTTTTCCTTTTCTCTCATGAGCCTTTTCTTCTGACATTGAATCAGCAGTGCAAAAAAGCAGATGAGCAGAAGTATAGCACATGCCGAAATACCTGCCAAGAAAAATCTTATTTCAGTTATTTTAAATCTAAATTAACATGTTTTTTGGGTACTAATGGCTCAATTAGCAAAGGTCTTTTCTTTCAGTCACTAGGGCACTACACTTTGAGGCAAATTGTCAAAATATAAACAAGTATTTACATCTTTTTCTTATTCTTTCATGTAAAATTGGTCGATGCGATGATTAGTTGCAGGATGATACACACACAAGATGATTAATGCTTCTGCAAGTATCATCTAATGTATATGGTATATGACGATGTTGTGGCTACCTTTATGTGTTAATTAGAGAACATAGTTTATCTTCATGCTTCAGTATGTTTCACTTATATTTTTAATAATAAAATTTACCATGTGCGCCTTTTATAACGTGTTAAACTAGTACTTATGGTTCAGAGCATTAGATTTGTCCTGATACGGATTGCATAGTCTTCATTTGTTTAAGTATGCCCTTGTGAACACGTATTATCATAATCTATCACTACTTTCAATCAAATACCGAACTAGGATTGATCCTACCTTCTATTGAATTATTGTTTACGTAGATCCTATGAAATAATCAGCTGTTGATTTTGTGTGTGAAAGATCTATAAAGAAGTTCTTAAATCTTGGCATCCGTTGAAGTCTATGTAAGTTCTAGATTGTGTTATTTACTAAGTGGCTTTCTTAGATGTTTTTTTTTTTTTTTTTTTTTTTTTTTTTTTTAATGTCGAGTGGTAACCTCTTGTGCCAACTTATTATTCACTCATATGGAGATTAAAATTTGTAGAGATATTATGTTGCCTTGAGTACTTAAATTGTAAAGAGAATGTTACAGTATTCTGTGAACCCATTTGTCTTTGGCTACTAACCAAGGGAAGTGATTAAAATTTAAAGGAGCTTAAGTTTTAGGAGCCTATTCAGTTTAAGGTAATCAGGGCTGATTTCATGTCTAATGCCTGGGTATATCCGCTGATAACTCTACTGAAATATTTGTAGAATTGTAGTACAAGGAAATTACCTATAAACATTTCTGTTAACCTAGCCCTTTCTAAAGCTGCATCTGGAGTGCAGGTTGAGGACTTTGGATCTATGCTCTGAGTCCCAGCTGGGCAGGAACAGCTGTAATTCCCAATTGTGTTCTTGCAAATTCCATGGCACGGATACTGAACCAGATTTTGGCATTCATTGATATCTGCAAACGTAGAATAAGAGTAGACAATAAATCAATAACGGAAGATCAGTAAATATGTAACTTGAGGTGTAAAGAAGAAATTGAATTCTGCAGAGCTGCTGACCTTGGCACCCATTTTCCAGGTAGGGGTTCCCTTCGAAGCCATTGTCACAACTACATAGGTATCCTGTAGCATTTATTGAGTTGACACAATGGCTGTACTCGCTAATACAGGCATATGATGATCTGTTCTTTACTGCTTCATTACAGGATTGATTTCCAGCAACCCAGTCAAACACAGAAGGAACTCCATCCTTAAACTTCTCGTCAAACTTGTTATCTTCGAGATAAGAAGCATCAAACTTGAACCAATCCTGCTCAGCAACGAAGGCATAACTGCATGGGTTGAAGTCACGGACCTCAGAATTGCTGTACCCTTCATCGAAGGTTATGTTGAAGTAAGTGAGGTTTGGTGCAATGGATGTCTGGCAACAGCCCATGCCGGAGCAATGGCTGCTCTGATCCACGCTCTCCTTGTCCAGGCACATAGATAAGCACCCAGTTCCAGTTCTGTGCTTATTGTATCCTCCCAAGTATCCAAGAGTGTTGCATCCAATGGCCGTTAACTTGTTGGCCTTGCTGGATATGGTGAAAAGGCGACCAGTAGTCGCTGAGGACCATCCATCTGTGGTGCGGTTTTCATCATAGTAGCACTTGGAGGCAATGAAGGTGTTGGCACGAACCTGCCCTTGTAGTAGGCTGATGTTGTAGATCTCCCTTCGGCTTGTTGAGTTATGCACGAAGGGGCGGTTGTCCTCGCATGAAACATCAAACCCTTTTTGGTAGTAGCAACCAGAACCGATGCCGAAGGGGTAAGGAATGGTGAGGTTGCCGCATGTTTCTCTGCAGCCAGGCCTTGCCATCCTATACGCTGTGCTGCTCTTGATGGATGCTAGCACTAGCAGCAGGGTGCCTGCAAAGATTAGCCACGGTAGCACTCGTCCCATCTCAATTGTGTTCTTCTGCCACCTCTCAATTGTGTTCTTCTGCCACCTCCCTTTTTCTTCTACTACGCTATGATGCAGGCCTCCCTTTTTCTTTCCCCACCCTTCTATTGGAAGAACTAGCTGGTATATGCTTTATATTTGTAATAGTCCGGACCTCATCTTTGCTTGTTCCACTAGGATTGTACTGCGTCCAGCCAGAGCAGTCTCCAGTCTGCCTTGAAGCATCCTGGCAATTGGAAGAAGGGTCTGTACTTCATTTCATGTTATAGACAAAGCACTACTGTCGCTCTACTTAGTAGATGAGAGGCCTCAAAAAAAAAAAAAAAAAAAAAAAAAAAAAAAAAGCACTACTGTCTCTCGTTTGTACTTATTGCTGGACAGACGACTGACTTGTTGACTGGGCAGGGCAGGGAGTCAAGGGCTGCTGTTCCGTCTTTTCGCCTTATTTATGGCCAAAAATTTTGAACCAAATTTTTTTTTTTGCCTCTTTTACGGCACATATATGGAGTATCAAATATGGGATGAAATAAAAAACTAATTGTATAGTTTGGTTGTAAACGACGAGACGCATCTTTTGAGTCTAATTACTCTATGATTAGCCATAAGTGCTACAGTAACCCATATGATTATCCTTAAGTGCTACAGTAACCAAATGATTTGTCTTGTCGTTTCCAGACGAGTTATGAAATTAGTTTTTTAATTAGTGTCCGGTGACACTCAAAATTTTTCACCCCACCAACTAAACACAAGCTAGCTTGGACTTTGAAGCTGTTCGGCAGGACTTATAAGTCAGCCTATAGGGTCTAATTGATTGGCTATCAAAATTTGTCACGTCAAAAGTTTGGTAAACCATGATTTTGGCTAATAATTAATTGGCTACCAAAATTTAAGAACTACTCACATTTGGCTTGCCAAATCTTTGGTAACTTTTTTGTCCAAGATTTGTCTTGCCAAATTCTTGGCGTAGCAAATTTTGGTTGCCAATCAATTAAGTCCATAAGCTGTTTATGAGAGAAAAATACTATATAAGAAACCAAAAACACTGTACAAGTAGCTCAAGTGAACAGAGTCGCCCCGTTCGCTTGTCTTATCAGCCGAACTTATCAGTCGTTTGAACAGTATTTTTCTCATGCAGCCAACCAGCTGGTTTGTCTTATCAGTCGGTTTATATGACCAGCTGAACACTCTGAGTGTTTATTTTTCTGGTTCAAACAAAGCACTACTGTCTCTCTCGTTTGTACTATTGCTGGGCAGACGACTGACTTGTTGACTGGGCAGCTGGGCAGCGAGTCAAGGTCTGTCTCTCTCGTTGCACTATTGCTGGACAGACGACTGACTTGTTGACTGGGCAGCTGGGCAGCGAGTCAGACTATCCGCAGCGGCAAACTGCAAAGTTTAACGGCAAAGCTTTTAGAGGCCGAAAACCCCGCAGCGGCGAACTGCAAAGCGAACGGCAAAGCTTGCGGCCGGCCTCCGAACGCCACAGATGGCGGTGGTACGGACCGAACGGCAAAGCACATGCGCAGGAGGAAGAGAGTGACTGTGAAAAGGACAGACGTGGGCCCCGCTGCTGCTACTAACAAAAAAAAGATTATAACTCACAAATCACAAACCCAAATTAAATTCCGATTGCACCATTAAATTGATTTGCAATTAATCCTTCAAAACTACTCCCTCCTCCGTCCCAAAATAACTGCCGCTTTTTCGTTCCCGAGAAACAAATGCCGGCAATTTTATAAATAATAAATATTATCGATTAGTATCATAATTAGTATTATCGAGGAAAGATCTTTGAATCTAGTTTTTTAACAAAGTTATTCAGAGATATAAACATTATACATATTTTCTACAATTCTAGTCAAACTTGTGGCACTAAAATCGAAAAACGACATTTAATTTGGGACGGAGTAGTAGATCTCACATGGATATATTTGGATAAAATTTATAGAAGATGACAAGTAGGGTTATTTGTGATAGGTGATATAGAGGTGAGATATAGAGGTTGTATGGGTGCGGAAGAACGAACTGTAAAGCAGAGAATCTTGATGACTAGGCTTTTTAGAGGTCGAATATAGAGTTTCATGAGTGCGGATAGTGTCAAGTTCTGTCTCTCGTTTGCACTATTGCTCAGACGACTGACTTGTTGACAGCTAGGCGGGAGGGAGTCAAGGTCTGCTGTTCCGTCTTTTCTCCTATGCTGAGCGGGGTTTCTCTTTGTCTAGAAACTTCCGTGGATGAAACGCGGCATTGACGGTTCAGCTTTACGATCAAAGGCCTGGCCAAGAGTCCAAGATATGTTTTTCACAATGTCACCACGACAGTTATGAAAGTTTTGCCATCTCCTTTACTACAGAGCTACATCAAGCTCGAGCTAGAATATCTATGTTTTTCTAATAATGCCATAATGGAAAGAAAAGAATCCTGCTTCAGCCTTCTCGTAATAATAAACCTAGTCCCATGTTACTACCCCGTCTATTCCAAATTATATTTGGCTTTCTAGATACATACACAGATTTTTCTATAGATTTATATATATATTATGTCTAGATACACAATTAAAAACAGCCACTTATCTAGTAGAAAAGCTAAAAAGTCTTATAATTTAGAACCAAAAAATATAAGTTGTAGCTTATAATGCCATACGGAGTAACTCTGCTATGTGGATAGGCAGGCACACATCTATTATAAGGTTCTGGTTTTTTTCCCCCGTATATTATAAGGTTTTATTTAGAAGAATCACTATTTTCTATACCTATACTAATAGATAGCCAGCTAAGTATTAGTAACAGGTTGTTTGGAACCATTTGTTAATAGATGATTGAATAGTTGGTTAGGTTCTTTGGTAGCACACATCTTCACCAACTAATGAACTAATTAATTATTAACACCTCCACATGTTAATAGTTAGCGTATGTATTGGCCTACATGTTTGGACCTCCATTTGTATGAATTTTAGCGCACAACTATTAGCACCCATAGAATTAAACATTTGCTATACCAGTTCGTAAAATATGTACCTATCCATGAGGATAAAGCAATGCATAGTCACCGCCTCCACCACACAACACGTGCTGGTCACTAGCTTCTTTTGGACCTCACTCGTTGAGTCGTTGTTGTAGCAACGCTAGGTGGTCTAATATGTAGCGCAAACTCTAATGCAAAGCCATAGGAATTTCGACAGATGATAATAAAAAGAGATACTAAAGACTAAAGGGCCTTAAGTCTAGTGGTTACAAGAGTCTCAGTAGCTCCTAAAGTCCTGAGATATTACAAAATATAATGATATTGTGCTTTCAGCGGTAGACGACGTTCCCGTTAACAGCGAGACGTCTGTGATGACTTCGTCAATTTTAAGGATTTGCTGGCTCCGTCTTCGAAGACCCTCCTAGGGGATGGGTTTACGTGCATATGTTCATAGGGGTGAGTGCGCGTGCGTTATGAGTGTCTACGTTGTACCGTGTAATCGAAAAAAGAGATGCTAAATAATTTTTCCTTTTACTTACATTCCAATTTCCCTTAGTTAGTATGAGGACAAATTCAAACAATAATATTGTGATTTGTACAAATGACTAATATTTAAATCTATGGATTCGATACATCAATTCAAATTTGAACGTCATTATTCATCACATCACATAGTCCACTGCAACAAAGTCCATAAACATGCAACATTTGAATTTGAATGCATCAATTCATCACCACCACACCACTAGCCTCGGTGGGACCACGGGTCATGATCGGCCCAAGTGAGCCCATCTGCCGAAGCCCGAACTTTTGGCCCACTAACCCGGCAGTCCGGCAGACCGGCACGGCGGCACCCCTTCCTTCCCTTCTCCGCGGCTCCCTCTCTGGGCGGCGGTCCCTGGTGATGAGCCACCGGAGGCGATCTCGCGCTGCCGGCTCGCCGCCTGGCGACGCCGGTCCGGCCCCTACGCCGGAGAAGTCGGGACGGAGCCGGTCCTGGGCGGCGACAGGGTCGGACCGGAGGGTGCTGGCGCTCGCGCTGGCGTTCCGCGCAGCCAACGCGCTGCTCGTGCGAACATACTTCAACCCCGACGAGCACTGGCAGTGCCTCGAGGTCGCCCACCGCGTCGCCTTCGGGTAACCTCGCCCTCGCCTTGCCGCTGCTGCCTGTTTCGCTGGTGTCAGTTACAGTGCGCTCCGAATTGGATCCGCTTGCTGCTCACTGCTTAGCTCGAGGGAATGAGATGTTTCCCTGCGAAATGAGGGCTGTGTAGCATTGCTTTTCATGGAAATTTTTCTGCCCAAATGCTAAAACGGTTTTGTTCTCTTGTTGTTGGGTGCAGGTATGGTCACCTCACATGGGAGTGGAAGCGGGGACTGCGAAGTTACCTCCACCCGTTGATCTTTGCTGCTCTCTACAAGATCCTGGCGCTACTCCACCTGGACACTCCATGGGTTATGGTAATAGCCTAAGCAGTTTATGTCAGCTATAGCAGAGCATCACTGCAATTGTGGGGAGGATGGTGAATAGTCACGGGCTTGTGGGGCTAGAACTGTGAGGGATCATGATTTCTACTTTTAATGGTATAGATTATATGACAGTACGCCAGTACCAATGGGCTGTCCCTTTATGAAATAAAGATTCAAGATCAAGAATTATTCTGACATATGACTTGGAACTCGGTTCAAGCATTGTGTTGGCCTTGTGATACCAGCCTCTTAATAAACATATGAAAACGTAGCTTAATCTTAGTTAAAAAAAGTATAGACTACCAAGTTGCCAGCTTATTTTGAACATCAAGCTTCATGAGAACCATGCCATTTTGCTCCAAAAGCCATGTGTATCATAATTCAGTACATTCACCCTTAGCTCTCTACTCAGCTAGCCAGCTTCATCTTTTTCACATTCTGAGGAGAGCATTTCCTTAGCTGTTTCTCTGTTTTCCTGTAGGTGATGGCTCCCCGTCTCCTGCAATCTGTGTTTGCAGCTTTTGGAGATCTGTACTTGTATAGACTTTCCAAACTTATTTTCAATGGCCAGGTTGCCCAGTGGACAGTATCCTTAAACTCATCTATGTATCTATACGATTTCCTTCATGAGTATATAACTTCAAATTTTCAATAACTTTGGATGGCGGCCTTAACAAACTGTTTGCAGTTATTTTCCCAGTTGGTTAACTGGTTCATGTTTTTCTGTATCACACGGACTCTATCAAACAGCTTGGAGACTGTTTTGACTGTGGCTGGACTCTATTACTGGTTTGCAGCAATAGAGTCTTCCAAGGCAACCTCAATCGTTGCAAAGAAGCAAGCTGCCTGTGAACAAAGTGCCACATCAAGAAAAGTGGCCCTTCTGGTAGCAGCCTTGTCCTGTGCCATTCGGCCAACAAGTGCTGTAACATGGCTATATGTTGGTCTTTTGGATTTTATTCAGATGAAATCAAAATGTCGATTTGTCCTTCTTGATGTTATTCCAGTAGGGTAAGTCATTGTTAAAATTCATAGCAACCTTTTATCTTTCGTTGTGTAAGATTTGTGAATTTCACTTCTTTTAAAGTTTCTTGAGAAAAAAAGTTGACAATGTCAAGCCCCACCCCCACCCTTAATTCTTTGTTTGTTTCTTTTCTGGGAGGACATATGTTGCTTATGTTGATTCTGTTGTGATGCCATTTTTTTGTCTTTCCCATGTATGACTATTCTATATAAGTTATTTGTTTATCTTTCTGCAGGGCCATTGTCCTTGCAGTAACAACACTCCTTGATTGGTGGATGTATGGTTCCCGGGTTATAGTGCCACTTAATTTTTTGAAATTCAACCTCTTCTCTTCGGGAGGAGACTACTATGGAACACATGTCTTCCACTGGTACTTTACACAGGGTTTTCCATCCATGATCTGGACATTCTTACCGTTTGCAGTGTGTGGTATCGTAAAGTCTCGGGAATGGAGACTTTCAGGTCTAATTGCTTGGGTATTAGGGGTTTACAGCATACTTGGACACAAAGAATTCAGGTATTCACCTTTTCTAGTGTACAGTGTGGTTGTTGTCAAGTAATCTCTTCTCGTCATTCACATGATATGATACATATAGATTGAATACTGCAGATTTGTTCTTCCGGTGCTACCTTTAGCATTGATGTTCTCAGGTTACTGCTTAGCTGCCATGTCACAATTCAAGGGCAACAATCAGCATGGGAAAAGAAGCTTTTCAAGGTTGCAACTTTCTGTTATTTTTCTCGTCATAACCAATGTTCCCATGGCCTTATATATGTCCTTATTCCATCAAGTAAGTTTTCCCTGTTTCAATATTGTGTATTGCTCCATGCATATATGAATTACTTTTGTTGCTTCACCATTATTTCCATTTACATCCCATATTCAACACCCATTGTGGCAGAGGGGAACAGAAGACGTTATGTATTATTTGTCAAAAGAAACCCATGATGGAAGAGTGAAGAGCGTCCTCTTTCTCATGCCTTGTCATTCAACACCTTACTACTCAACCTTACATTACAATCTGCCTATGCGCTTTTTGGACTGCACTCCTAGGTGGTTATTTTCTTTGTTCCTTTGAATGCAAACATATTTAACCTTTTCATACTCGTGCTTGAATACATACATCCCTGCTGACTCTTTCTACTACACTCAGTGATAACAAAGGGGCCTTGGATGAGTCGGATCGTTTCCTTACAAGCCCAGCTGAGTTTGTTGGCGAGGTTTTTGGAAATCTATCTACATTCAGTCACATTGTATTATTTGAGTCTGAAGAAAGACATGTTCTCCAGTTGCTTCTGCACAATTCCTTTCTTGAGGTAATGTACCATTGTACCTTAGATATCACGTGTTTTCTTTTTCACTTCAGGGTTCAATAGACATGCATTAGCTACTGCTTCCCAGCATTATTATTTGCCAAGCAGTATCTCTTAATAACTTGTGTAGGAATTCCATGAATTTGGCAGTATTTTAGCCCTCTAGCCTCTAGGACACTGTTTATCACATAGCGCAACTCCACAGTTTTTGTATGGAGTCCTGATTAACATAAGAATTTTTCTTATTTATCATTTTGAATCTTAAATTGCTTACAAATGCAAATATTTGGATACCTTTAGAGAAAAAGGCTTTTGATTGCCCTGCTTTTTCATTAGAACTACATACATACCTTGTATTTTGAAAGAACATGACAGTGATGACACAAAAAATATGCCATGAAAAATATGCCATGTGCTTGATTCAGAGGGAGCACACGGCAATAATGATAGGATTTCTTGTTTCATAGCGGTAGTACTCAAAGTCATTAATCAATATTTGTTATGGTTGGCAGGCGAGAAGATTTTTCCACTCCCATTTCAAGGTTGACAGAGACCTTCAGACTTCTGTTGTGGTTTATTCATGGAGCGATGCGTTATGATTGAGTATTGACGTGGCAGAAAATGCCAGTTAGCTCATCTAACAATCTGCACATGTTTCATGTTGTTTTAGCTTTTCATTTGAGAAATGAGCTGTAACGCTGTTGGATACTTCTGATATCTTGACCCCTTGAAACAAGATGTTATGTTACTTTTACTCAGGTGCTTTACAACGGCATAGCAATTCAGCTTGCATTGAGTCTTCATGTCCATGATCTGTGCTTCTAACATAAATTTTCAGCTTTAATGATTTTTTTTATAAGTAATTAACTAAAACGTAGGAAGAGCAGCGTTTCCGAATGCCAAAGACAAAAAGGGATAGTATTAGTGAGGTGTGTTGGTTCATTCATTTCTTTGTTCACTTACTCAAATATTTGCTATGAGCATAAAAAAGGGATCACAGAAATTGGCAAAACTCTAAAATTCGGTTCCACTTCATATCCCATTGGATGACTAAGCCTATCACAACTCTCCTGCTTCACCACTTTACCAGGTCACAACATTAATTTTCTGGGATAGCAGGTCACAACATTAGCTTTGGATAGACCAGGATTATATTACCCATGGATTTACGGGCCCAACCTAGTAGACCTGATGGGTTAGGCCTTTTGCCCACTAACTGACCCATGGGTTAGGAAATTGAACCAGACCCATGTCTTAATAGAATAAAGTCCACCGGGTATCAGGATCCGTGTGCCCCATTGCCATCTCTACTCACGCCGCGCTGCCACCATGCTTGATTGAGGTGTGTTGGCTGGCTCATACATTTCTTTGTTCACTTTCAAATATTTGCTATGAACATAATAAAGAAAGGATCACATAATTTTCATTTTTCAAAATTGGGTGGCTGTTTTTTCTGTTGTATCACTAAAGCCTAAATATCACAAATCTTCTTTACTAGTTCACAACATAGGTGAGGCGGTGTGGACATGCTGACAAGATATCTTCCACAAATTATGTTCTTATTTACATATAATCAGATACCGTAAAAGTTTTGTTTGTATCTCCTTGGGAATCACAAGGTCCACCATCTTCTCAATATCGACTAATCTGATTCATTGGTATCTCCAGTCTCATTTCTTTATGAATTTACCCCAAATTGTTATACATCATGTTTCATGCTAGTACAATAAACAACTATTTGTTGCTTCTGCTCCCTATTAGTCAATAGATTAATGAATAATTTAGTTTGTCTCTCACCTCATGAAGTAACATGGTGAGTTGATGGACCTTGTTTTCACCTTTTATGATGTTGCAAATAGAACTTAATCCTAATTGCCCATGATTTACCTATTTGACCAAATGCAGGTTTTATCTAACTAATTGTGGCATGACCAGGTCTCAAAACATCCTAGCATTTCATTTATTTGTACTGTTCATTACTAGGGTGTAGGGCCTCCCCAATTGAAGCAGATATTACTAGGATCAATTCTTTGAGGACAGGGTTTCCTCTTTTTTGGCCTCGTGATAAGGTATCCACAGGTTGATATTAACTAATCCTAGTTGTTGATTGTTAAGCTTTCTATCAGTGTACACCTTTTGCTTCTATTTCTCAAAGCCTATTTCAAAAGCAGGGCGTTCATAGTTTGGAGTTAGGTTTATGGAATAATAGAAGTTACTAGTATAATGTTGTATTGTTAGTTTGTATTAGATGATGCTACAAGAGTTAATAGCCCCCCTTAACTTTTCAAGGGTGTCACATAGGTCCACAAAGCTTTCAAAACACATTTCTAGATCCTTAAACTTGTTAAGAGATGCACCATACCGTGCATCACTTAACAAGTTTAGAGACCCCTTTTTTAAATGTAATGGCAGGAGCCCTGCTTCTCAATTAAGGAAGGAAAGGAGAAGGTTTATGTACAGGCCAAGAACCGCCTAGGCGGTTACAAAAACAAAAACACAGGCAAAAGCAGGCACTCCTGAAAATAAACACTACCCAAGCCTATCAGACTCCTCGTTCTTTTGCCCTTCTGAACTGAGCCGTATCTTCTTTGATTCTACTAGTGACCTGCAGCCCCGAATCTTGGACATTGTTGAAAATTCTATGATTCCTTTCCTTCCAAAGCTCGTGGACCTAAGTGGCATCCCTTGACAAGTTCAGAGGCTGCTGATGCATTTGATTCATGCTACAATCTAAGTGGATTTAAGTCCCAACTTCTGCGGCGTAAATTGCAATAAGCAATTTCATGGCAAATTGTTTTGCTAAACATACTGCTATTATGGAGTACCTTCAAATCTGACAAGCAGGCTATTCGTGGTGAGGAGCTTGATGCCTAAAGCAAATGATAGTACTTGTTTACATTGTATTTATGTCCGGAAAAGTTAACTTCAAATTCTGTTTCAATCTATAATTTTGTCACTTGCACATTTATCATCTACCAATCTCTAAATCTAGTCCCATCAAACTTCTATGTTGTTCAGTACTAGAAGGGTCGTAGTTCGATGGGTTTTCAAGCAAGCATTCAGTTTCTTCACTAGCATGCTCAGTCAACTGTTCTCGCCAGGTTCTCCGTATAAATCTCAATCTTTCAGCCACTTCTGACATTAATGGCCGTTCTTCCCCTTTCACACTCAAGCAACGCTTTGCGATTTGAGCAACTTCTTGTAGCAGCTCCATTCCGACACTCAATATATTTCTGTCCAAGATAGATTCAAGTCTTCTCTCTTTCAATGCCAGAAGGAAGGATGATGCCAGGCTTTTCTTTTCTTCAGTACCTTCAGAATAAATCGCTGTCTTTCTTGTAATTAGCTCTAGAAGCACAACTCCAAAACTATAAACATCACTCTTCTCTGTTAATTGACGCTCTTGTAAGTATTCAGGGTCTAGATAACCAAGAGTTCCCTGTACCATTGTCATAAATTGTATTTCATCCTTTGGGAGCATTCTTGATGCTCCAAAATCAGTAACTTTTGCTATGTCGTTGTCACCTAGGAGAATGTTTGGAGATTTTACGTCTCCATGAACTATGGGAGGGGATGCTGATGAGTGCAGATATGCCAATGCTTCTGCAGATTCCTGGGCAATCCTGAGACGAGCATCCAATGAAATGGATGGTCTTCTGTATGTGACATGTATCAAATCGAACAGAGTGCCATTTGGCATGAATTCATAGACTAACATGGGAACCTCAACTTCTAAGCAACAACCGAGAAGCCTGACTACATTTATATGGTTGATCTGTGAAAGTATAATCATCTCTTGCACAAAATCATCTTTCTGAACCATGTTCATAATCTTTGAGCGTTTTATGGCTACTATCCTGCTGTCCTTCAGAATACCTTTGTAAACAGTACCATAGCTGCCTCTCCCCACTTCTCTGCTTGCGTCAAAATTGTTTGTTGCTTGTTTGAGTTCTTCTGTTGTGAATATTCTCACTGTATCAATTTGTTTTGACCTGATTTGCTCATATAACAGCAGACCCCCATTTTCTTGAAAGAATTTTTCCTTCTCTCTCATGAGCCTTTTCTTCTGACATTGAATCAGCAGTGCAAAAAGGCAGATAAGCAGAAGTATAGCACATGCCGAAATACCTGCCAAGTAAAACATTATTTCAGTTATTTTAAATCTAAATTAGCATGTTTTTTTGGGGGTACCTAATGGCTCAATTAGCAAAGGTCTTTTCTTTCAGTTACTAGTGCAGTACTCTTTGAGGCACAATTGTCAAAATATTAAACTAGTATTTACATATTTTTCTTGTCCATTCATGTAAAATTGGTTGATGTGATGATTATTTTTGGGATGATACACTCATAAGATGAGTAATGCTTCTGCAAGTATCATCTAATTTATACGGTATACGACGATGTTGTGGCTACCTTTATGTGTTAATTAGAGAACATGGTTTATCTTCATGCTTTAGTATGTTTCACTTATATTTATAATAATAAAATTTACCATGTGCGCCTTTTTTAATGTGTGAAACTAGTACTTGTGGTTCAGAGCATTAGATTTGTCCTGATACGGATTGCATAGTCTTCAAACAAGTATCAGAATATGCAATGTCTTAACAAGTGAACACAATTTACTTTTCATTTGTTTAAGTACGCCCCTTGAACACATTATGATGTTCTCATAATCTATCACTACTTTCAATCAAATACCAAACTAGGATTGAGCCTACCTTCAATTAAATTATTGTTTACGTAGATCATATGAAATAATCAGCTTTTGATTTTGTGTGTGAAATTTCTATAAAAAAGTTCTTAAATATTGACATTCGTTGAAGTCTATGTAAGTTCTAGATTGTGTTATTTACTGAGGGGCTTCCTTAGATGTATATTTTTTATGTGAAGCGGTACCCTCTTGTGCCATCTTATTAACTCAATTATAATGGGGAGATGAAAATTTGTAGAGAGATTATTTTGCCTTGAGTACTGAAATTTTGAAGAGAATGTTACAGTATTCTGTCAACCCATTTGTCTTTGGCTACTAGCCAAGGGAAGTGATTAAAATTCAAAGGAACGTAGGTTTTTACGAGTCTATTCAGGTTAAGGTATCAGGGCTGATTTCATGTCACTAATGCTTGGGTATACCTGCTGAATCAGAGGGACGTAGCCATGTCATTCTGATAACTGTACTGAAATATTTGTAGTATAAGGAAATTACCTATAAACATTTTTGTTAACTTAGCCCTTTGTGAAGCTGCATCTGGAGTGCATGTTGAGGACTTTGGATCTATGCTCCGAGTCCCAGCTGGGCAGGAACAACTGTAATTCCCAATTGTGTTCTTGCAAATTCCATGGCACGGATACTGAACCAGATTTTGGCATTCATTGATATCTGCAAACATAGAATAAGAGTACATAATAAATCAATAATGGAAGATCAGTGAATAAGTAACTTGAGGTGTAAAGAAGAAAGTGAATTCTGCAGAGCTGCTGACCGTGGCACCCATGTTCCAGGTAGGGGTTCCCTTCGAAGCCATTGTCACAACTACATAGGTATCCTGTAGCATTTATTGAGTTGACACAATGGCTGTACTCGCTAATACAGGCATATGATGATCTGTTCTTTACTGCTTCATTACAGGATTGATTTCCAGCAACCCAGTCAAACACAGAAGGAACTCCATCCTTAAACTTCTCGTCAAACTTGTTATCTTCGAGATAAGAAGCATCAAACTTGAACCAATCCTGCTCAGCAACGAAGGCATAACTGCATGGGTTGAAGTCACGGACCTCAGAATTGCTGTACCCTTCATCGAAGGTTATGTTGAAGTAAGTGAGGTTTGGTGCAATGGATGTCTGGCAACAGCCCATGCCGGAGCAATGGCTGCTCTGATCCACACTCTCCTTGTCCAGGCACATAGATAAGCACCCAGTTCCAGTTCTGTGCTTATTGTATCCTCCCAAGTATCCAAGAGTGTTGCATCCAATGGCCGTTAACTTGTTGGCCTTGCTGGATATGGTGAAAAGGCGACCAGTAGTCGCCGAGGACCATCCATCTGTGGTGCGGTTTTCATCATAGTAGCACTTGGAGGCAATCAAGGTGTTGGCACGAACCTGCCCTTGTTGCAGGCTGATGTTGTAGATCTGCCTTCGGCTTGTTGAGTTACGCACGAAGGTGCGGTTATCCTCGCATGAAACATCAAACCCTTTTTGGTAGTAGCAACCAGAACCGATGCCGAAGGGGTATGGAATGGTGAGGTTGCCGCATGTTTCTCTGCAGCCAGGCCTTGCCATCCTATACGCTGTGCTGCTCTTGATGGATGCTAGCAGCAGGGTCCCTGCAAAGATTAGCCACGGTAACACTCGACCCATCTCTCTGTGTTTCTCTGCCTCTCCTTTCTATCCTACAGACCTACACTATGATGTATGATCCAGGTCCCCTTTCGGGAAGAACTAAAAGCTATCCTTATATAATTGCCTGGACGGGAAGAACTAAGCTATCCTTATATAATTGCTTGGACCTCATTATTGGTTGTTCTATCAGGATTATACTGCGTCTAGCCATTGGAGAGACCTGGTCAGAAGAAGCGGTTTTGTGTCCCAAGTGGCCAATTGGAAGTCGCAACCTACAAAAAGAAATGATAAAATAGTTTCATCTTGGAGAATATATATAGCACCCAAAAGACTCATTCTATTGGTCATATCCTGCAAGAGTTGAGAAATTACTTAATCCTTTTCATTGGTTGCGTCGCCTGTGCACATGATATGATTTTGGCACCAACCAAAACCTGAGCTTCCAGCAGTTGATACCTTGTGTGCTAATATCCTTTTCTTCAGCCACATGTACAGAGTGGATACCTTAGCAGTTTGCCTCGAAGCATCTTGGTCTTATATCCAACCCAGCTTATTTACTCTGACTTGTTCTTCTAGTTTTAGACAATATGCCTCTCTCATCATGTGTGCAGACTCCAGATGGGCATTTTATTTTGGCCAACAGGGGAGCCAGGTGGAGCCGGCAGTGGATTTGGTCTATTGACCGGAACTCAACCAGTCAGCCTCTGCTATGTCGTTTCTTTTCTCCTATGCTGCGCAGGAGGCAGGACTAGCTTCAGCCGATCAATTTCGACACGGTCGGATTTTGTGGGAGTTGCGGTTGGTCAAGCTCATCTTTTCGCCTGGTGGCTATAAGAATTATATTATTTATTATAAACGTTAAAGCGCGTGGACAGTGGCCAAGCGAGAGCAGAGCAAATGGAAGAACGGTGTCTGCGTTGTTCGTGCATGTTTTTTTAATGAAATTTTGGTCCAAACAACTAGTTTTTTTTTTTTTGGCAAATTTTAATGGCTACCCACACCCCCTATAAAACTAAAACATGTACAGCTTTGCCCCTGCATGTGGATCATGCCTCTGTACCAAAGTTTGTATACTCTGCTATATCCAGTGGAAAGCCCAAGAGCTATGGGTGCTCTCTCTCTGCACAACATTGCATCAGTTTTTTTTTATTTAATAAACACACATTAGTTACTTTTTTACTGGAACAAAATGTGTTTTATTTTAGAGGTAGAATTTTCTTTTTTAAGTTGCAAGCAGGCAAAATGTACGGCCTAAAATTGATGATGACGTCAAGCTCTCTCTCTCTCTCTGAAGGGAAAGGAAAGCGGAGAGGAGAGCCCATCAGAAGATATGAAGGCCCAGGGTGGTAGGGTGGAGACTTCCCGAGCGGCCCAGCTCCAAGGTGGTCCTGGTGGATGTAGGAAGGAAAAAGTCACTTTAGGTCCTTTAACTTTTATGAAAGTCTGCATGTCATCTCTAAATTCTAAAACTGGATAAAATATATTTCTCAACTTTTAAAATTGTTCATATTACATCCCTCAATGGTTTTCAACAGTGGTTTTGCTATAGTAAAGGAGGTTTTACTATAGTTACAGTGGTTTTACCTTTTTTATTTATTTTAGCTGAATTTTAAAAAAAATTATAGTAAATCATAGAAAAAAATCATAAAATAGAAAATCTAATTTTGTTGACTCTACATGAGTAGATTTACATGGCGAACATATAATATGGTATACTTTGGTACAAATATTTTACTATATAATTTATTTGAATTATAGAAATGCATGCATCTAAAACTACAAGAAAAACTTTGTATGAAAGTATATCATATTATATGTTCACCATGTAGATCTACTTACTCCCGAATCCACAAATAATTGCACATCTCATTTTTTCGAGAAGTCAAATCTTTTAAAATTTGACCAAATATATATAGAAATATATTAATATTTATCATATGTAATATATATCATTAGATTGAGCATGAAATATAGTTTCATAATATACTTATTTATAGATATAAATGTTGATATTATTTAATATACTTATAGTCAAACTGTAAAAGGTTTGACTCCTTGAAAAAGCTAGAGGTGCATTTATTTGTGGGCCGGAGGGAATATGTGGAGTCTAACAAAATTAGATTTTATATTTTATGATTTTTCTATGATTTACTATAATTTTTTAAATATTCAGCTAAAATAAATTAAAAAAAAAAAAACCACTGTTACTGTAGCAAACAACTGTCAAAAACCACCGAGAAATAGTTTTTAAAAGTTGAGGGATGTGTTTTTATGCGGTTTTTAGAGTTTAGGGATGACACGCAAACTTTCGCAAAAATTCGGGGACCTAATATGAATGGTTTTAAAGTGGACCTAAAGCGGATGCAAACTCCCGCTCGGCCCATTTACAGACACAAAGCCCAGTGACCAGCGCCGCGTGCGTCGGTCGTTATAAAGGCTAGGGTTTTACGCCTCTCCGCCTCCACGCCGCCACTCCCTCCAACGCGACCACGCCGCACCTCGGCCTCGAACCCCTAGCCGAGCGGAGCAAGGAACGAAATGGTACGTGCGCCGCCGCCTCCCCCTCCGCCTCCGCCTTCGTCCGCCCGCTAACGTGCTGTTGTTGTGTCACGCAGGGGAAGGGTACGGGCAGCTTCGGCAAGCGTCGGAACAAGACGCACACGCTCTGCATCCGCTGCGGCCGCCGCAGCTTCCACCTCCAGAAGAGCACCTGCTCTTCCTGCGGCTATCCCGCCGCCCGCATCCGCAAGTGTAAGATACGCCTCCTCGCTTCTTTCTTCAATTGCTCCGTTTACCCCGCTGCTAGATCTAGCAGGTTTTATAGTGTCCCCTTGTGTTGTTTTGCCCTGTTTGCCTTATTTTCCTCCGCGTTGCACATATCTAGATGCCCAAGCAGTCTGATTTGCTAAGTTTTAGAGTGTGATGTGGTAAGTTCTATTGTGAACTTAAAACTGGATGAGCCTTTGAACGTTGCCACGTATTTAGTAGGGTTCATGCTTGTAGCTTTGTAAGCATATCGGTTCATTATTATGCTAACGGCTTATGAGCTCTGAATTCGTTCCTGCGAGAAATGATGAATTAAACATTGGTCCGTGTTTTCCAAGCTGATTCCAGAGTGCCAATTGTTGATTTTGTGGTTCGAATGAATCATATTACAGTATGTTGCTGTTCATGTCTTGTATGTTCATGCAGTGTCGTCAATCAGAAACCTCACTGTGCGTGCTTCCTTTTGTATTATGTCTGTTCACTTCCTGATTTTGTTTACTAACTGCTGTATGTTGCTATGATGAATCATGAAAATTATATTCGCATGTCAGACTTCAGAGATGCCTTGGCATTAATGAGAAGATGTTTCATGTTCTGAGCATGGGCCTATGAACTTTTGTTTTTTATGACTAGTTTATTGTATTCAACACAAATGTTTCTGCATACTTCCTCTGTTGAAGCCTTTTGGAACATTTTCTATCATAATGCTGCATCGTTTTACCATCGTGTGAGTTTGTACTACATTTAAACACTTATGATGCCTGCTTTCACTTCCGATGATTAAGTGATGAGCAATTAACTGCTCCAAATCTCCTACGATTTCCAACTTTTAAGTTTCTAAACCCCTTTATCCTTGTGCATCATATTCCAAGCAGTAGTATACTAAACAATGAGTCTAACTGTGTCTCGCTGAAAATATCGACATTTAGTTTCCCATATTTCTTACTGAGATACTTAGGTTTTTCTTGCCTGTTTCCATGGTCAGATGATGAGTATTAAACTGCAACAATATGATGGTATTATTCTCCTGTGATTCCCTTGGTTTAGGGTTTCCGATGATCGCTGCACATTTCTCTTTTTGGATTTTCTTTGCATCCTGTGACTTTGTGTTTTTTTGCTTGTTTCCATGGTCAGATGACGATTAACTACAACAATATGATGGGATTAGGAGTGTTTGTTTTCTTCGGGCTAAAGTTTAGCCATGTCACATCAAATCGTTGATATCAATTAGGAGTATTAAATATAGACTAGTTACAAAACTAATTACATAGATTGAGACTAATTCACGAGACAAATATATTAAGTCTAATTAGTCCATGATTTGACAATTTTGCTAATGATGGATTAATTAGGCCTAATGGATTTGTCTTGTTAGTTAGTCTACTGTGCAATTAGTTTTGTAATTAGCTTATATTTAGTACTCCTAGTTAGCATGCGAATGTCTAAACTTTAGCCCCTGGATCCAAACACCCTCCTGTGATTTCCCTTGGTTTAGGGTTTCTGATGACCGCTCCACAATTTTTATTTTTTTTTGTATTTCTTTGCATCTGTGGTCAGATGAGTATTAAACTGCAACAATATGATGGGATTATTCTCCTGTGATTCCCTTGGTTTAGGGTTTCTGATGGCCGCTCCACATATTTTTTTTGGATTTTCTGACTTAGCGATCTCAATGCCTTGTTTCTGCTGCATTTGATTTTCTCAAGGATTGAGGTCTATGATTATAGTCTGATTTCTAAGCATTGGTTGAAATCCTGTAAATTGTAAACCTAGTTTTAGGATTATAGCACTACATATGCCTTGCCTGGATGAACTCAATGTTAACATTGTGGCCCATGATTCCAGATAACTGGAGTGTGAAGGCCATCAGGCGCAAGACAACTGGGACCGGACGGATGAGGTACATGCGACACGTGCCTCGCCGTTTCAAGAGCAACTTCAGAGAAGGTACCTTTCTTCTGTTGTTGATCGATGATCCCTGCAATCTGGCATGGGAATTCTCATCTTTGTGTCAAACTTTGGTTGACTTAATTTGGGTGGTTTTCTTAACCTCAATCCAGGGACTGAGGCTGCCCCAAAGAAGAGTGCCGCCACCGCCAACTAAGTCTGGATGTTGCCATCAAGAACCTCAGAAGCTAGAAGTTGGGACTTTTTGATTGAATTGCTGTCTGAACTATTTAGCCCTATAATACTATGAAATTACTTGTTTATCGTGCTTTGAATTAAAGTCAGACAACCCGGTGGTATGATGTACTATCTTTTTGGTGAGCATGATTTGTTTAGTACACCAGTTTGATGATGCTCATGCAATTATCTTGCTTGAAAACCGCTGTGCATGTTGTACCGCTGTATTAACCATGAAAGGGAGCTGTGGCATCTTCCGAATTACCAGTTTGATAACTGGTCCACTGACTCATTGAGTTCTCTTGTGGTACCCATTATTTTAAGAAATTTGAATGCACACGCGAATTAGTTAAAAGCATTATCCCAACCTTTAGGAAATGATTGTATAGCCGTAAAAGATGAGAGTTAGTTCTTTTATCACGATCGCTTCGATGATAATCATTCACAGTAAGTTTCCTTTGAAAAACATAATTTGTATAAGACGATTTTATCTGGAAACGGTGAAACGTAAGTCTTTTGTCGCTAGCTCTTCCGGGATGAACATTGACACTTGACGGTAAGTTCATTAAAAAAACATTGACAGTGAGAAAGACGCTGTGCTGCTGTTCCTTGTGTTGCATCAGGAAACAATGTCGGTGCAACCGTGCAAGTGTAACTGCAAACATAATATTGATCATAGTACTGGAACCATAATGTTGGTGATCATTGGGTCTTTTTATTACAGGTGATCTGAGTACTACTGGAAACGTTCTTCAGGGGCCTATATTATCTTTGTTAATTTGAAGCACACGCTAATTTGCTAGAAGTATTTTACGAATCCTTTGTAAATGATTGCATTCAAAGACGATGAAAGGTAATCTTTTGCCACGATCACTTCCATGCTAAAACGCTGACATTAATTTTCCTCTAAAAAGCATTGCCAACAAGTTGCTTTAGATGATTGTATTTGGAAGGGATGGAAGGTAAATCTTTTTGTCAAGACCAATGCATAGTATCTGGAAGGGATGATAAACATCGACTGTATGTTGCTTGAGAAAACATTGACAGTAATAAGCACATGTTGTATTACTGTTCCTCTAGTGTACTCCCTCCGTCCACAAAATTTTCGCAATTTAAAGACTTTAGAAAATCACATTTGACCATTCGTCTTATTCAAAATTTTTATATAAATATCATGTATCTTGTTATGATATATTTTTTCATTTGAGATATTTTAATAATGATTTATTTATTTTATAATAGTCCTCCCCGTCTCCGATGGCCTCCGGGCTGTCGGGAGGCGTGTAAGTTTTGCTTCCTTCGCCGGCGGAGGGGGGTAGGGCCTAGTTCCCTTAGGTTTAGGGTTGGGTTTCCGACGAGGTCGCCGAGGCGGTGGCGGCGGCGGCGTCAGTATGGAATAAGGTCCTCCCGTGGTTGTCCCCGTCTCGATGGCGCGTCACTCCGGTGCTATCGACGAGCGCGTGGAGGTGAGGTCCGACGAGTTCGGATCTTGTACAGGAGTCCGAGCTGCCTGGTGAGTTCTCGGTGGCTCTTGTCTGGCTTGGATGCGGATCTGCTCCGGGTTGTTGTGGTTGGGGGTTGGCCGGATCTAGCTCCTTTCATCGGCGGTGTTGGCCGTCGACGGCGAGCTGAGATCTGGGAGTTGGAGGAGTTGGAGCGTGTCTCCGATCGATGCGGATTCGCCGACGGCTTCATCCCGTTTCTTCGACGGTGTCAACTTCGACTCCACTTCAAAGCCACTGTGCGACGGGACTTCTCCAGCTCGTGGTGAGGATCGTCTTCTTCCTCGGCGGTGGTGGCCGGCGACGACGAGGACGACCGCAGAGGCTTCACGAAGGATCTAGGGGCTTCATTGTATTTTTTTTCTGTTTTTAGGGTCCTTTGTGTAGTTGGGTTGTTGCAGCTGTATCCGTATCCTATACGTACATGTCTGTATTTGTACGCCTATGTTTTCCTTATCTAGAAATACAGATATGTATTATAAAAAAAAAAGGTAAGTGACTAAGTGCATAGACCGAGCATGGCCAAAGACGACGCTTGGCTTCTACGTAAGGGCATGAACACTCATGGTGGGTGCGTAGCCATGGTTAGAACAAAACTGACAGAGCACGACGCTAGGCGAGCAGTCCGTGTGAACTCATCATCTTTGTCTGTATGTAGAATAAAATGATATGGAAGGATAGGCTAGACAAAAAAAATTAAACTCATGTTGTTTTTTTTTTTTTTGCACAGAACATAGAATAAATAAATAGAAACTTCTTCAATCATAGCCAAAGACTCGTGGTATGGAGACCACGTTTCAAGTCCTAGCTTTGAAGAAAATAGAAGGGTTTTTTTTTCCGATTACAAGTGCAAGAACGAGCTGGACTCAGATCGATGTCCGCACAGTCCTAGCTTACGAGCTGGACTCGATCGATGTCCGCATAGTCCTCGCTTTGAAGGAAACAGAAGGATTTTTTTTTTCCCGATTCCAAGTGCAAGAACGAGCTAGACTCGATCGATGTCCGTGCGGACGGCACGCGACCAGGTTGAAAGCCGTGCGGACACCAGACCAAAAAGTGTTGGACGAAAAATTTACTGGACGAAAAAAATAGGCTGAAAGTTTTACCTCTTTATTAATAGGTATAGATAAAATTTTTAAATAAGACGAATGGTCAAACATGGGTACTGAAAGTTTTTAAATTGCGAAATTTCGTGGACAGAGGGAGTAAGTGCAACTGGAAACATAATGTTGACCATAGCAAAGATGGCCTGTTTAGTGCAGGCAATCACAGTCACAATAAGATGGGATGAATGAAACATGTTTAAAAAAAACCATAAGGAAAGGGGTAAAATTTTGCCATCTGTGGCCTTAACCTTCTCAACCCTTTGGCCATGCAGCATCGTTGGCACGCCGGCCGGTTCACTCGTATGTCGATCAGTGGCCGCCGGCCACCGTGTCCTTGGCGGCCGCCGCCGCGCCCTGGGCCGTCTGCGCCACCTGCTCGGCAGCCTTGCATTGCATTGCATTGGCACCCGCACGCACGGACGGAGTCAGCAAGCACACCTCACGGTCACGCAGTTACTCTGCGGCGAGGACGACGGAGATACTCGTACCTGCTGGACGGTGTCGGCGGCGCGGTGCTGCTGCAGCTGCGCGGTGTCGGCCGCGGCGCAGGCGGTGTCGCCCACGGCGCACGCGGTGGCGCCGGCGGCGTCCTTGACGCACTGCGCCGCTTGCTGCACAGTACACGGGGGGTGAAATGAATGAACTCCATGCCATTAATTGCCATATGAATGTAATCTGCAGCTGCATCAGCTTGGAAGAAGGAGCTAGCTGCTCACCTCGGCCTCGGCCTGCGCCTTGCCGGCCTGGAAGGATTGCTCGATGTTCGACATTGCCGCCGATGATCTGCTTCTGCTGCAGGTAGGTAGCTTGTAATTCAGGAACGACGATCGATATATATTGCTTGATGGACAATCAGGCGCTCTGACCGTTGTTTTATATTAGAGATTAGAGATGCTGCAGCACTGACAAGTGTTAGGCTGGTTTTGAGTGGCGACAGGGAAGAATCCTGACCGCAGATGGCCATTGGCTAGTCACTGCTAGTTCAAACCATGTTTAGAGTAGCCACAAATAGGCACAGAAAATAGAGAATTTGGAGAGAGGTTTCAGACTTTCAGCATTCATTCATTCATTCATCCCAAAAGTGGAAAACTTCATTTTGTTTCTTTATACTACTTGCTCCGTCAAAAATGAATATAAATTAGGTTTCAGACAAGTTAATCCTTTTTTTTTGGTAAATTTAACCAAAATAATATTAATATTTATATCTCCAATTAGTTTTGCTACGAAAATACATTTCATAATGAATGTTATGCTACATATTTGGTTTTACAAATGTTGGTATTATTTATTATATAGATAGATGTGGTAAAATTAAAATTGTTGGACTCATCGGTAAATGAGAATTGTATTTTTTGGGACAGAGTGAGTATTTGCTTCAAAGCTACTTATAATCTAGAATAGGAAAATATCAAATTAAATAAATATATATTTATAAAATAAAAAAAGGAAAAAGAAGAAGAAGGAGAGAGCCGGTGCTGGAAGGAAGAGATTGGCCCGCCGGACATCTCGCGCGGGCCTCCAACCGAATCCGCCCCGCCCGCCCTTTGCCTCCCCCTCTCCTCTCCTCTCCTGTCTGCGTCTTCAGGGGGAATCCATCCATCCGCCCGCCTGCTCCGAGCTCGTCCGTCGTAGTCGTAGCTCCACCGAATCCGGCGCCAGCCGCCAGCCGCCACCCAGGTACGCTCGCCGCCGCCACTTTCCACTTTCCTGGCCGCCTGCACGCGGTTCCCCTGGCCACGTGGAGGCCGCACGTGGTGCGCCGGGTTCATCTGGACGACGTCTTCTCTCTCATAAATCCCTCCTCGCCCCGGCACCTATTTTGGCGACGACACCTGCTAGCGCTCTCCCCCCTCGGCCCGATTCGATTCGGTTCGCGCCTGGGTACAGGCGATCTCCGCTCGCCGCGCGGCGCGACGCGAGGTAGGGTCCCGAACCGCCATGTTTTTTTCCCCGGGGAGGGATAGGAGAGGTGATTGCGCTATCTGGGCACGCTGCGCGGCCTTTGGAAGAGCACGGGCGTGGGGAATTGGCGTTGGGCGCGTTCTCCTCGCCAAGAACCCTAGCTGCTTCGGTTCGGTTCGGGGGTGTCTGAGCGGCTCGCGCGCGCGTTCCGCGTTCTGTGGCTTTAGGCTGTCTGCTCCACGAGAATGTGCTGTTTCCGCTAATTCCTTGAATGCTTATTTCTCTATGGAACGCCCGCCTCCATTCCTGCGGGCATTCACGCAAATGCCTGCCTGCCATTTATTTTTCTTATTTGCTTCTGATGGTTTGGGACATCTCCGACGCTTTCGTTCGTTTTCCACATACATACATACAAATGTCTGTCTGAGTACACCATATCCCAACACGCTTTCTTTCTTTCTTTCTTTCTGCTGCTGTTAGGTGCAAGCAAGTCCCAACGGAGCTGATTGCGGAACAGCATATGAAGTAGCGGGCAGGTGTTGAATGACCATCCCAATGGATTTGAACGCGTCGCCATTGCCTGACGATGACGAGCATCATCAGCCTTATGATGATGAGCAGGTCGAGGCTGAGTATGCTCACAAGGAGCCTGTCGTTGAGTCTGCTGTCGCAACAATGCGCCGGGTACGCAACTATCTTTATTGCCTGGTGCTGATTCATGTTCACTCCATGTACCGTGCTTGCCCTTGACATACTGTTATTGGATCTTCTTATTAATGATTGCCAATACGTGCGTGTATACCTTTGCTTGGTTGACACTAATTGTTAGCTGAAGAAAATGGCTTCCACAAAGGGATACCGTAGTCTTCATCAATCAATACACTTAAAATTTGTTGTCTATGCATCACGAGCATAGTGGACTATACACTGGATTTGCTGTAGAAAGATGATTTTGATGTTCAATATGCTTTTCTTGTTTGGCGGGTGGTGATTTACTTTGACTGCCTTTATTTTGCATAAATGCTGGTATACATCCATGCATTGCTTATGTATGTGCCAGAAAGGCCTTGTGCTTCAAATAAATAGTTCATTTTAGTTTCCTTTTCATATTGAGCCTGCAAGCTTGGTTTATTGATGATGCTAACTGTACCTTCTACGTGATATTGCTATTCTTGACAGGAGCGTGAAGAGAGACGCAAGAGACTAAAGAGAGAGCAGCAGGATGATGGTTCAAGGCTACACTCCCAGCAAATTAGGAACGACTATATTCCTCAACCCAAAAAACATAGCCGCATTAAAGAGGCACCTCAGGGTACGAAGTATTGGGCAATTTTCTGAATAGTTTGGTTTACTGATACAGTTCACCTTCTGTTCCCCAGCTTATTCGTTGTCCTTTTTTTTCTCTCAACTGTCATTTTCCCCATGTCGATTTTATAAATGTAATGTATCTTGTATCTTGGTGTGATTTCAGGCTGGTTGGACTGTCCTGCATTTGGGGAGCCAATAGATAAAATCATACCATCCAAAGTTCCTCTTGATGAAACATTCAATGAGTCAGTGCCTCCTGGGAAGCGATACTCCTCAAGGCAACTGGTTAACAAACAAAGAAAAGCTGGCCGTGAAGTAAGTATTGCTTGCTTGTTTCTGCGGATCACACTGTAGTCCCTCTTTCCATTCCCCTGTTTTTGTTCGCTATGTGTTTTTAAGTCTGTGTAATTGCCTCACTCATAACTGGTCCCTGTATGAGTGAGGATCCTGTTGGGACCCCTCCCCCTTCCATTTTCATCTCTCTAATGCAAAGAAATGCAGCTCTCCCGCGTTTTCAAAAAAGAAAACAAAATTGTTCATTGAAATCAGGCTGCCCCTAGAAATGAGTTTCTTTTCTTGTGTACAACCCAAATATTCTAAAAAGAAGTAGTTGCTAGTTGTCATGTATTTCCTAATGAGCACTTGGTGGACTAGATGCACCTTTTTTGGAGCAATTTACAACCGCCTTCTATTATTTTTTGTCTTCCCTTGTGTCTCTCATGCCAGCAGTGCACAGCACGTCCTCCTTGCATTCCCCTATCTTCGTCCTACAGTGATATTTCTCCTGCACAGATATACCATCTTTGCATTCTCTGAGATCCTTCCGAATCTTTCCAGTGCTGTCGTCACCTTCAGTGCTCCTGAATAACAAAAGAAGTAAAAATGATGAATTCATCCTTATTGACATTAACCAGGACGATTTGTTCTTTGTGGTGCGCACTCCACTGTTACGTTCTCCGATTGATTTTGAACCAGTGTTCTTAAGGCGTTAGCCTAGTTGTTGCCTAGGTGAGAAGGCGCTAAGCCAAAAGAGGGAGAGAAGGAAGAAGGGACCGCGCAGAAGAAAAAAAAATGAAGGGAAGCAGCGGGCAGGAAATTCTCCCTCAGTATTTCCCTCCTCGCTGGCTGGAGCCTAGTCACCAATCGATCTCTCAGTCTGCTCTAGAAGGGGGTCAGTGATGGACCTCCATCTGGATTGGAGTAGGCCATTAGCAAGGGAAGGGTGATTCAGGGGGTGTGTGGGTTACGGAGCTGTGTGGGTGCTTGTGGGTAGCGGGGCTGATCACATTCATTCTTTTGCTGTTCTTTGTTATGCTTCGTTCTGTGTTGTCAGTGGCGTCAGGGATTGGGAGCCAGTGTCCAGTGGATGTCATAGGGAGCCAAGGACAGAGGAGGGGGCAGTGGAGGGTATGGGCAGGCTTGGATATGGCTTTAGTTGATTGGTGGGCTGACTGCTTGTGGCTGTGGCCCATTGGTGCTCCTATTTGTCGTTCTCTTATATCTTATATTTTTTGTGTATGGCATCTACTTTACTGCCTCACCTTAAGCTCCTAGGTGATAAGAAGGGGTAGGTCACTGCAGATTGCTTTACTGCCTTAAGAACAAAGCTTATACTATATGATCAATGGAATCTAATGGCTTGATTTCAATGTTGGAGATGCCATTCTGCCACTTTCTCTTAGACATCCACATCTGTCCATCCTGTGAATGGAATCTGAGGCTTGAAGTTAGTCTTGATATTCTACGATCACCCCCTTTTGTCCAGCAATCCCTGTATAAATAGTGGCATGTATTCCATATGGACATAGATAATTAGATAACAAGTCACTTAAGCTTATGGCATCAATAGGTGGGCTTTGTGGAATTCCCTTAAAAGTTAAAATATTATTTCATTATCAATTTTTTTGGTTACACCATTTCTTATATGTATTTGTATGCATCAGTGTGCACCTAAACGTAAACACTCTGTCACCCATCTTCTATAGCCAAATATTGGGCGAAACAGCCGTTTAATTAGGCCAGCCGACAACATACATTCTGTATTGACTTTTGGTTTTTCACTTTCAGATATGTATGGTGATTGATCTGACAAATACCACCCGGTATTATTCACCAGCAGAATGGACGAGTCAAGGTACTAAGCATGTCAAGGTGAGATTGCTTAGCTTAAATGCTTTCTTGTTTCTCAAGGTCCTTTTTTCTTGACTAACATGTTTTTGGATTAGATTCCATGCAAGGGTAGAGATGCTGTACCTGACAATGAATCTGTTAATGTGTTCGTCTATGAGGTATGGATACATAATATTTGACTCTGGATAATATATATGTCTCCCGGTGTGTGTGTGTGTGTGTGTGTGTGGTGTGCGTGCGTGCGTTACTCTCAAAGAATTTTGTTTCCTCTTTCATCTCTGTGCACCATAGTTTGTGCTCGAAATTATTTTATTTATTTACTGTACCTGGCTTTATTCTCGTTGCCTGGTCTGGCAGTTTGATCGGTTCATGAAGCAGATCGTCAAGGATAAGGCATGCTTATCTGAATCTTAGAGATATAGTTGGGTTGGAGATTGTTATGTCGTGGCTTGTTGGCTAAGTAGGTTATTGTTAGGAGATCTGTTGGTTTTGGTTTACTAGAGTTTGTGACTTGTGAGGTTGGTTATAAGCTTGATTACATTGTAATGAGCCAAATCTATATTTATGGAGTTGCCGATCAAGGGGATCAAGCACAAACATATCCATCCACTTAATCACACTTAGGCCCTGTAGTGAGCCTCTTGTCATCGGTGAACACACTCTCTTGCTATTCTGTTCCCATCTCTTAATCGCACAAACCTGTTTTTCTCATCAGGTTGTGTGTGATGTTTACACTTTCCACCTTTTCTGTGTTCTGGTAGACTGCTACATGCTCATCGTGTTGCTAATTTCAGAGGGGCCTGCATCCTTTTGTATTTTCATATTGCTGGATTCTCTATAATGAATTGATTTGCGCGCTGTCTATCAGTAACCTGGTCATTTCTTTTTGCCTCTGCTTTGGTGTAAATGGTATAGATAGTCCCAACTGTTATTAATATCTCTGGTCAGCCTTTCTTTTGCTGCGTAGAACATAATGCTATGTTTCAAGAAAACTTCCTGTAAACCATCTTTGTCAACAACTTTTGCTGTTCTTTCAGGTAATGATGTTCCTTGAGCGACAAAAGCAATCAAAAAATCCTAAATATATTCTGGTTCATTGTACCCATGGTTACAATCGTACAGGCTTCATGATTATTCATTACCTTATGCGCACACACATCTCTTGTGTTGCTGAGGTAGGGATACTAGACCCTAGATGTTATTTGATTGATTTTATTTTTCAGTATTACATAACTTTTTTTCTAGGCAATAAATATATTTGCTCAAAGGCGGCCTCCTGGCATATACAAGAGGGACTACATTGAAGCACTGTATTCATTTTACCATGAGGTCCCTGAGAATACGATGATAGCTTGCCCTCCAACACCAGAATGGAAGAGACCAGATGATCTTGATTTGAATGGCGAAGCTAAGCAGGATGATGATGATGACAATGCTTATCTTAAACCACCGCATGTATGTGTTTTCTTTAAATTTATAGGGAATTATGAGCTCTACTTCTCAAGCTGAAGAGATAGACTTAAATATTGCTTGTGTCCTTAATATTACCTCATTGTATGGTTTCCTTGCTAAGCAATGTCGATTCCATTGTTTCTTAATATCTCGACACCAAATTATGTTTGCAGAATGAATCAGAGGATAAAGTCATCACCAATGACGATGTGTTAGGGGACCCCGTGCCATATGACCAGCAAAAAGCTTTGTGTGACAGATGTTGTCAGTTGCTTGAAATGCCCATTGTAAGTATGCTATTTCTACTTCTACCCAATATATTATGTAATTAATTTCTAGCTATTCATAATGGTATTGTTGTATACGCTTTACAATGATAACATGGACTATGATAACCACTTGTAGATTATAGTTCTAATACACCAATCCCTTCGGCAACTATTTCATTTCTGGGAGCATTGGTTAAAAATTAGCATTGATCAGATGCATGAATATTTCATGTCATGCAATGCGGGCTAAGAATGTGATTACAAGACAATCTGTTTTCGAAATGGCCCGCCTGGAATCTTACAAGTTAAGGCTCAGAAATGGTATTTTGGAAATGCTGGGAACTAATAGAATTTGGTTGTGATTAGACTTGTTTCAGTGTGTAGATCTATCATGTTTTCTATCCATTCCATTTGAGTTGGTTTGTGTTTTGTAACGCAATTTCTGCATGTGTTGCTCTCAAACAAGTAGTGCCTTTTTATTTAGGTGCTCTGATAATCTTTATTTGTATATAGGGAAGAGGTCCACAGTTTCCTGGATCACATCCAGTTTCTCTTAACAGGTGAGTAACATTAACAGTAACTCAAATTTCTCTTACATCATTTTTGTGCATTCTAGTATTCTTTATTCCTAAGTAATATATAAGAGGCTTGTTGCAACTAGAAAGACCCTATTTGGGGCCACTTCTGCGCCAGATTCCCTTGAAAAAAGCGAGAGGCGCCCCCGAAATGCGCCACTTTGGTCAGGATTCCTGTCATCACGTGTCGGAGCCAATTCCCGAATACAACTTGAGCCGAATTTTTCTCCATCATGGGCCCCATCCAGCTTTTCCCCATCACGGTCTTGATTCTCTCTCCGTGCTCCCCTTCTCCGATGCCTCTCCGTGCTCCTCCTCCATACAGCGCTGCCGAGCTCCTTAGTGTGGCGCTCGTCCTCTGCGCCGCTGCTGGCTGCCTCCCCTCTATCTACCTTCGCGCCGCCGCTGGTTCCCTGTGCTCCTCCACAGCCCCGTGAAGTTTGGTCCTCCTTTGCGCTGAGCTCGATTGTCCTTGTGGTGCTCGTCTTCCATGCCGCTGCCAGCTTCCTCCTCCCCGTCCTCTACACCTGCGCTGCCGGTGGCCTGGGAGCGCACAGTGTTGGTCGGCATAGGAGAGTGCGTGGCGGTGGAGAAGACGAGGAGCGCAGTGACTCGGGGCTCAGTAGCAGAGATGGCAGCCTCAAGCTCCAGCATGTCGCTGCGGCATTGAAGACGAAGGCGTGGCCACAAACAGTCCAATGTTTTCCCCTGTGATTCTTATGGAAGCTGGTGGTGGGAGAAATCAAGCTTTGAATCAAAGCGTGGTGAAAATAAGTTGTCCCAAGCAGATCTTGTAAGGCACATTAGTACATGCTGATTTTTATGAAAAAAAAAAAAAAAAAAAAACTAGGGCTTAGGCAGATGGATGCATTAAATAGGCTTAAAAAAGTATCACATTATGCAGGGATTTCTGGAATGATCACACTTGTTATGGTTATTTGTAATCCATTGCTGATATTTTGTTGCAAAGTTTCTAGTTCCAGAGCATTAAAAATGTTCTTTATTTATATGTCCTAATTTTAGTTCAGATGCTCAACATATATCCTTTTTTATCTAAGACATTTGTTTTACTTTGTTCAGTGATAATCTGCAACTACTTAGACAGCGATACTACTTTGCTACATGGAAAGCTGATGGAACACGATATATGATGCTTATTATGAGATATGGCTGTTTCTTAATTGATCGGAAATTTTGTTTTAGAAGGGTCCAAATGCGCTTTCCCCACAGAAGCCTCGAAGTAAGGTTCCAATTGTGCTGGAGTAAAATCATAGAACATGTTTTAATGCAAAGTTTTTAACCTTATTTCTTTGCTATAAAGGCCCTGCATGATATGACCTTGATTGATGGGGAGATGATTATAGACACAGTACCAGATTCAGGCTTGAAGAGAAGGTATTTGGCATATGATCTTATGGCGCTTGACGGAGTGCCCAAAACCAAGGTAATATGATTTTATGGCGCTTGATCTTATGCATGATATGACCTTGATATATGAAATTTTATTATTTACTTATTTCTGATTTGTTCTTTTACTATGAAACCTTGGTGTCCTTGTAATAATGAAAAGAGATGTAATAAGCATCCCTTCTGAATTATTTCTTGGCGGTCACCCTCTATCTCCGCACCATCAATGTTTTGCTCTTATCTTAGCTGTAATCATGTTTGCTTATTCACCTTTTTCCTCCATATGATTAGCAGATGGGCCTACAAAGTTCATGTTGCCACACAATTCATAGACTGTAATCGAGGGTGTACATTATTTTTTCTGCTGTAACTTGTGTACGTGAGCTCTATTCTACTGTAGGGTGACATGCTAAAAAAAACTCTAGGCCGAAACACAGATTATCGTGGCTTGAGATTATCTTTAACTATGAAAATTTGTGTATGCAGTTGCCATTTTCTGAAAGATGGAAAATGCTGGAAGATGAAATAATACGGCCACGCTATCATGAGAAAAAACTGTTTGAGAGTGGTGCTAAGAGCAATCCGCTGTACAAATATGACATGGAATTATTTTCGGTATTGGATTCTAGTACTTCTGAATTATGATGTTCAACTCATGAGTCCTGCAAAACCACTTATCTTTTTCCTTTTTGTTGATTATATATATGACATTGCCAGGTTAGGAGAAAGGATTTTTGGGTGCTGTCCACAGTGAAGAAGTTACTTAAGGTGTTTATTCCATCGCTTTGCCATGACGCTGATGGCCTTATATTTCAGGTAAGATTTGTTTTCTGTTTGTTTATTATGATATGAGGATGGTAGGGCATGTTGTTGGCTTTATATGGATCATTTCTCTAGTTCTTCCATAGAGGTTGATCTATCTTATTTGGCTGCAATCTAACTAGCAAATGTGATGATTCCGGTCTACTTTTTTGTGTGCAACCAGGACTCAACAGGACAAATTGCATGATTTTGGGAATAGCTTATTTTATTGTAGGAATGAACCTGATAATGATCAATTTTAGCGCTGTTTGTATTTCCAACGCGCGGTGCTATGATATGTGAAATATACACATACTTATTTGTTAGTATGTCTTTCGTCTTTGTTGGGTTGACTTTGTAACAAGACATTTCTATTTCTCAGCGAGTGTGTGTGGGTGGGTGGGTGGGGGGTTCTCATGGGTCATATGAGGTGTTTGCAGCAACCTGAAACCTTTTAAACACTCTACTTCGTGCTGGTCACTTGATAATTCACAGATACTTTGTTTTCCATTTTTACTTTTCAAGTGTATGGTATCGTCTATTTACAAGTAGTTTGAGTTCCTTTGTCTCATGGAGTTGTTGCCTACTTGTTAAGACTTGTATATAGCTCAGAACATTTTTTTGTGGATGTGTAGAATCCTGGACCAAATTTCGAAAAAGTGCTAGATATGGACCTGTGTCCCTTTTGTGACCTTGAACATCCATTGTAACTATGTATTCTGTGGTTATTTACTAATACATTTTGGTTTTATTTGGCTGATATGTGTCAATTGTTCTTGCAGGGCTGGGATGATCCATATGTAACTTCGTACTCATGAAGGTCTTCTAAAATGGAAGTACCCTGAGATGAATTCTGTGGACTTTCTGTTTGAGGTCACCAATTTTAACTATTTGTTTTAAATGGTTTAGTCATAGTGAAGATTTTTTTTTTTTTTTTTTGATATTGGTGATTTTGTTATGCCTGACTAATGCAGCTTACAAATGATAATCGTCAATTGGTTTTCCTTTATGAGAGGGGAAAAAAGAAACTCATGGATGGTGCTCGGATAGCATTTAATGGTAACATGTATTTCAATTTTCATGATGACCTTATTCGATTTGTGTAGTCAGCTTATTTGTCTTTTTTATTAAGTGCTGAAGTAATATCCTTTTAACAAATTTAAAACATATTTATTTATAGGAGTATTCTTATAACGGTATATATTTTTAATTTTTTTTTTAAAAAAAAATCCTATCCTAATTGTTTTATATTTATTGTTGTTTTGAACTTATACAGATGATGTAGATCCATCCTCTGTTGCTGGGAGGATTGTTGAGTGTTCCTGGAATAACGAAGAGAAGTGTTGGGCCTGTATGCGTATTAGATCTGATAAATCGACTCCAAGCGACATCAACACATACCGGAAGGCTAGTTGTCATATTCTTTCTGGCTTACTTCCTTTGTTAATTTATTTTGGGCCTGTTTGAACCCCATGAATTGAAACCATTATCTAGAATGTGTGTTCACATTTCATTATTGAATTACTTTCCATTCTTCTCAATTCCTGGAACCAAACGTGGCCTTAAGAATATTGCTGCCTGTAATTCTCATCTTGATCTTTGTGGGAAAATTTCAATGTACTCATTTGAAATATTTTTTCTGTTAGTGCAAAAGGTCTGTCACATGGATCATAGTATTTCTGTTTGCATGGGTGGTTCCTCCTTACGAGTTCCATTTTCTGCCTTCATGATCTTTTTGTGGTCCAGTTTTCTAAGACGTTCACTTCAGCAGTTCTCAAAGTCAGTTACAACAGCCTTGTTCTGTTCGTAGTCTAGCATCATTTTTCTTTGCAGGTGGTTGAGCATCATTTTTTTTTTTTTTTTTTTTTTTTTTTTTGTTGTGGGTGGTTGAGTATCATGTTTTGCCCATGTCTAAAGAAGTATCACCGTATTTGGGTGGGAAAGCAAGCAACTGAAGTATTGTTACATTTTATTTGCGTGTTATGCAGGTGATGAAGAGTATCACAGATAACATTACCGAGGAAAAGCTTCTCGAAGAGATTGATGAGATCACATGCCTCCCGATGTATGCTGATAGGATGCATGGTCATACAAAGATGGCTCAACAACAGCGGAGGTGAAGATTGACACCATATGCTAGTCACATTGCTGCGTTTTCCTACTGCCTCTGGCCAGCGGTTAATTTTAGTTTGTGTAATTAGCCTCTGGCCAGCGGTTGGTTTCGGTAGCTGTGTAATTAGTAGAGGTTTCGGTAGCCTAGCCACCCTAGCCAACTAATTCTTTGTTAGAAGTATAGACTGATACTATTAGGGATAGAGATAGAACCGTAGGTATAATAAGTGTAGGATGTATTCAATTACTACGTAGGAAGCTCTACCAGGACAATATGAATCGGATTATATAATAGTGTGATTCCTGGTAATTCTTTGTTAGAAGTACAGAAGCATTTCTTTCATTACAAGCTGCACTGAATTTCGTGCGGGAAGCAGCCATTGCACATTTGCGAAGTGTGACTCCTGGTAAGGTTATTGCACATAGTTCACCACACGCAATGATGTACGCATAGCAATCAAAAAAATGATGTACGCATAAATAAAGGATTATCACATGTAAGGCTAACTGCAAAGCTGGAGCATAGTGGATTCTATGGTGCCATTACATCAATCAATCCTGAGTCTTTCCATAGGAGCCAGCCTTGAATCTGGGCCATGTTTTCCCTCTTCCTGCAGATTTTTTTTTTTTTTTTTTTTTTTAACAAAGAATAGAACTGAACAAATAATCTGAACTACTACAATTTGTCAACAAAGACGTCTTATGCCTCATGAGTAACTGGTGTTATTCCTTTGGGGGTGGATTCCCTGCTTGGCCAATCTGTGGAGTGCAGTTGCTGAACGTGCCTTGGGGGCCGGTGTTCAGCACCACGCCGGATTCAGACTACGCCTAGGCGCCCGCCATGAGGTGGATACAGCTACTTTTGTTTTGCCTCGTGTTCAGTGCCTGTCAATGATTTATTCATGTACGATTTTGCTTTTTTCTGCGGGATCTTGAGCATGTAGCCAAATGTTTTCTGTGAAGATTAACTTAGCTTATAGATTCTGTAGATTAACGTAAGCAGCTGAATAAGCTTTGAAAATTCCTTATATACACAGGCACCCCAAAGAGAATGAAGAAATCAAATCAAGCCAATCAACTGATCAAAGTCAGTTGCCATCTGTTCTCAAACTGATGCTGAAACTGAAAACTTGAGCAGTAATAAAACTTTAAAGCTTGAAAATGTTATACAAAAGATTTTTCCTTTTTGTTACTGTTGAAAGCGTATACAGGGCATTGAGAGTTGTATGCTGTTTACAAATCGGTTTGTATTTCTTGGGCCGTGCCCATGACCATGACCATGTGGAGGTAGGAGTATGTATTTGCAGCAACTAGTGTAGTGTGTGATGATGATTTGTTCATGTAGTATGCATATATCGTTTACTGCCGTATTTTGTCGTGAAAGATAGCCGAGCTGGGCGGCGGGTTTCAAAATTTAGGCGCAGATGCCGCTAGAGGACCGATCTTTCCGCGAAAACACACTCAAAACTCGGAGCCTAACTGGTTGGCAACCAAAATTTGCCATACCAAGGATTTTGCAAGCCAAATTTTAGGCAAAAAAAATTGTCTAAGATTTGGCAAGTCAAATGTGAGTAGTTGGTAAATTTTGGTAGCCAACCAATCACTAGCCAAAATCATAGCTTCCCAAATCTTTGGCGTGACAAATTTTGGTTGCCAACCAATTAGGCCCTCGATCGATCACATCCAATCCCTGCCATGCTACTGAACTCCTCCGTCTACGGTTTCAACAGCTCTGCTCATACCGTTGCAATAGCACGCTTTCGGAATCGGGGGGGAAAAAAAAAAAACAAAGAGACACGCGTCAGCGCGCCACGGCTCCGCGACCGCGAGGGCTCGGAGCGCTGTGGTGGGCCGAATGTGCGGTAGGCTTTAAAGGGCCTGATGTTGAGCTGAAGCCGGAACCACCTCCCCTCGCTTTGCCGATTTCTCACTCTCCGCCTCCCTCCAGAAGGCAGCAGCCCCAAAAATCTGCTGCCCTTCTCCGTCTCGCCCGGATGGATTCCTCTGCTATGGTGTAGTCCGGCAGCCGATGGGATGGGCTGGGCTGCTTTTAGAGCGCGGCGCTTCATCTAGGCGGGAAGCGCCGGTAGCGACCGGTGGAATACACTGGCTAGCTTAGATCCAGGGAACGACGAGACTGGCCGTCCCGCGGCCGGATCAGGTCCGGCGAACCCGTCCCGGCCCAGCTGTGGTCCAGGCGGCCGGAGGAGGTGGCCGAAAATTAGGGCGTGCCGCCCCTCCGTCGTCCGCGGCGCTCCACCTGTGGGCGGGCCAACGGCTGGGACGGGCTAGGGGTCACCGGATCTGTTAGTTGCGCCTCCTGACGGAGGCGAACTCTGGCAGGCACCGCGATGCCTGAGCTTGTTCCGCTCGACGGAGCGCGCCCTCGTCGGCGACGTCGCCGCGGGATTTCTGCCACGTCTGACGCTGAAGCATGCTTCGAGTGCTGCATCACTGTGGCGAAAGGTCCGGCCTTTGGTCGTGATGTAAGTCCTAGGCTGCAATTTCATTTCGAGTATCACAGATTTGTTCATCTATCCAGATGTTTCCCCCCTTTTTTTGATTGAATTGAATAAGTATATAAAAAAGAGATCTTTTTTGCTTTAGTAATTATATATAAAAAAGGTTATTTTCTAGGAGAATGAATCTGTGATACATTTGGTCAAAGGAAAAAAGGCTTCTCCGAGTTGAATAAGAGACTGTATCCCACTCCGAGTTGAATAAGAGACTGTATCCCACTCTGAGTAGAACATTATTATGACTATTATATATGTAATATGTATGTTTACACCCCCCATGTTGGTCCTCGCTATTGATTTTTTGTGTTTTTTGTCTGCATGGACGATATGGCCATAAAGACAAGGAAGAGGAAGGCGAGCACACCAGAAGCTCCTGTTCCTGAGCTGCCAGACGAGATAGTTGTGGAGATCCTGGTGCGTCTGCCTGTCAAGTCCCTCCTGCATTGCAGAGCCGTGTGCAAGGCCTGGCGAGCCATCGTCAGTGACCCCTTGTTCGTGAGTGCTCACCTACGTTTGTCAACCATGAGATGGGAGCAGCAGCCGTCCTTCCTCGTCACCCCGGTGACCCTGGACCGTGTCATCCCACAGGAGGAGGTGAAGGAGGGCGCCTGGCTGATCACCTTCGCCAACCAAATCCGCTTCTATCGCTACCAATGGCAGTGGCAGCAAAGTGCCTCTGACGACGACGACTCAATAATGGCCATGGAAAAACCAGCAGCAGACAGTGACGTTGATGCACGCCAAGGACTTTGGCTCCAAGTCCAACCGGGTGGGCTTCTTTGCCCATTGTGATGGCCTGGTGCTTGCTCCCACCGACAAGAAGCTCTACCTCTTGAACCCGGCCACTGGGGACACAATCACGCTGCCGGAAAGCCACCGCAACAACCTGCGACACGCCGAAAAACCCTGCCATTGTGTTGGTCTTGGCTTGGATCCACGCACTGGCAAGTACAAGGTCGTTCAGGCCTTCTACCGAACTGTTGACACTCTCCCAGGACTCTTTGGCTACTATGACGATGGAATTCAAATGGGGATGGAGGTGTTCACTGTGGGCGGTGGCGGCGACGGCGAGGAAGCCAGCTGGACAGAGACAGTGGAAGATCCGCCGTGCCCCCCTTCAGAGATGGCAGACTGGTGTGACAGTGAATGGGTTCATTTTCTGGCTTGTTGACACGGCTCAAAAAAGAGGAGCCAATTCCACGGGGTCTCGTCCGCCTTAGCCTAGTGGACGAGAGATTCGACATCATCGACCTGCGGGGTCACTGCACCCTGCACATGATGACTTCGCGTTGGGCGCACTGCACGGCCAGGGGGAGCTCGGACTCACGGTCCGCACCAGCGATGTGTCTGTGACCATCTGGATGATGCCAGTGGACGATGATCGCATGCGCCATGTCCGGTGGGAGCCACGCTACTCCATCCCTCTTGAGCTCCCCAATCTCTGTCGCCCAATGGCTCTTGTTGCCGGTGGCAGCAGAATGCTGCTGTGGAGTGATTTTGACCTCTACGAATTTGAACTGGCAACCTCTAAGCTGAACAATGTGTGTGAGATGGATCATATGAGGTACCAGGGTCGTCGAGCATGGAAATGGAAGAACCTCTGGGCCTTCAACTTTGTGCCATATACTGAGAGCCTCCTTCGTATCACTGCTGCCTAATAATTAGTAACTTCTTAGCTTAGACTACTTATGAGATGACAGATGAGAATTGAGTTTGCATTGGATTGCTTGTATCTGTGTCTTCCGTCTTTTAATTTGTGACTTATGTATCTGTGTCTTCCGCCTTTTAATTTGTGACTTATGCATTACCTACTATATATCACCATGAAGAAATGCAAACAAGTGTATCTTGCGACTATGTGTGTTATGGATGACCGTTTGTTTTCCTACAGCATGTCCAAGAGTGCCGTTTACTGTTTGGAAGTTCTCACACCTTGATCTGGGCCTTAGTGCAACAACATTGCTTTGTGAAAGTCCTCAAATAGCATCATCAACTCATCTTTTGTTATATAATATGCCTTAGAACTTGGGAGGAAAGCCATCTGGACCTTTGTTATATATGCTCCATTTGATGGATTACCCTTCTCACTTCTGATTATGTGAACTTTTCCATTATTAACACTTCATTTTCCTATTCAGAAACTTGAGTGATGTCCTCACTCATTGAGTCATCTAGATATAATATTGTGTCTAGATACATAGTAAAATGGATGATAGATACATAGTAAAATGGATGAAAAAAAAAAAATCATAGATTTATACATGGCTTGGTGTGCTGCACAGAACCCTTGTCCAACGCCTTCTCCCTGTTGCAAACCGAGGAGTTGAGCTTGCGAGGCTTTTTATCGCAGCATGAGATGCATCATAATTTGGACATAGTGGCATGTGCTGAGCGATTATATTGATGCACGAGGTCAATGATATCTCATCTTTTCCTTGATTTCTTCTCACTGACTCATGCTGCCGGCATCGTGCTGTTATCCTTAATTATATCCTTTTGTTTTGGAACTGCTCCAAAATACTCCTATTTCTAAAACTTGCATGCATCTTAAGACACTCTATCTAATTAATTAAATGTGTATTTTTCTAATTATTATTACTCCTTTCGGTAAAAAAAAAACGTAATCCTAGCTTTGAATTTGGACACGCGTGACGGAGGGAGTATCCATCTAGGTCCCGTATGGACACCACACTGGACAGCCAGCCGGACACCACCACCATCATCACCTGTGTCGGTGACGAGGCGGACTGCAGTTTAATCAGAATCAGTGCGGCATGTGACTTAATCGGGCCATGCATTCAGTCACTGTTCTTTGATGATTCTTCTAGTCTGAAAGCGGTAACTTATATAAAGGACTGTGCAAGATGTTCTTGTTCTCTGCAAATCAACCATCGTTCACACTCCAGGATCGATCTGTGTCTATTATTTTTATTACCTGTCATTTGATGAGTGAGTGTGAATTGGTGGCGCCCGCGGCGGCGTCCACTATGCAATGCAGCCGTCCAGTCCAGTCCAGTCAGTCCTAGCTTGTGTCTCTTCTCTTGCCGTTGCCGATCTCCTCCACGGCCAGCAGCTACACAAAACGGAGCGGCACCAAAAACAAAGCACAGGGACTAATGGAGATATAGATTAGATCAACTTAGAGTGGAGAGATCGTGCGTGCAGCTCCGCCGTCATGGATTCTGAACAAAGAGGCTGGAGGACAAAAACAAATGGATAGAATTTGGTCTGGACTTGGAACTTGGAAGGGCCAGATCCAGATCCATGCGGGATGTAGATGAACAATAAAAAGAAAATTATATCATGCTTTGAGATTCGTGTATTCTTTAGGAAGAGGAGTACCGGAAGCTAGCCAATTTTTAGACTTAAGCATCTGCTGTTCAATTTCTGCGCAACTGGATGTTTTGATAAACATTACTATGGTTGTGTGCATGCTACCTTCTGATAATTTCTGGTTTCCATGCACAGAATAACCAATTAGTTTCTTTGTTTGTTACATATAATATAATTGGCGATGGTTACCTCTGTTCAGGTGCCATCTGTTTGTTATATGTCCATGCCGCAACAAATAGGAAGTAGATTACTAATGCTTCTAACAAAATTTTTTTTGCCGCGTTTGTTCCTCTATATATGATTGATTCTCATCTTATCTGTATTTGGATACACTGGTTTGTAGTTTATAAAGCTGCTGCATATATGTTTTTTTTGTATTCATGTTTTGATAAAGGATCTTGGAGGCATGGCTGAGGAATTTATTATTTAGTTTGTGCTGATAAGTGTTATTAGTGGCTATGTGGACTGTTTGCAGAACAAACAAGAACCTTTGGTCCTGTAACATTCTTGGTCACTCAGATGTTGATTGCACCTGTAATGACAACCCTCCGTCCCTGAATGAATCAGTTAATTTTTAGGATTATCTTAAGTCAAATCTTTTAAATTTTAACCGAATTTTTTTAAAAGAATATTAAGATTTATGATATCAATAAGTATAATTATTTATTTACTATTGAATATATTTTCATTAGAGCATCTCCAAGGGCTTTGCATTTAGACTTGGCATTTGCTAATTTGCAAAAAAAAAACGTAAAAAGTACTATCCAATGGTTTTGCAATTGAGGTTTGCATTTTGGGCAAGTTTGCATTTGAGAGAGCAGACTTGGCAAAATTGCCAAGCCGTGGTTGGCTTTGCAATTCGATCTGCCGCAACTCTCGCGCAAATTTCCTTCACCCGCGGTCGTGGACTCTCTGTTCGCGCCATATAGGTTCTCTCGGGCGACAGAAAAGAAAAAGCCCTCCGCCGCCGTCTGCAGCCGCCTCCATCGCGAGTTCTTGATCGCGCTGCTGTTTGGATCGCGCTGCCTCAGGCCATGAATTCCAGGCAGCCCTCCTTCCCTCCCACGACGGCGTTCGGTACATCAAGGCCGCCCTCCGTCCCTCCCACGTCGGCCTCCGGACAGATCAACTCGCAAGCAGCCGGCGGCGACCTGGCGGCTACAGGAACAGCGCGGACACGCCAACGAGAAGCGCGAGAAGAAATAACCTGGGTCCACAAGTTGGGTATGCCAAGTCAAAATGCCAATTCCCTTGGAGATGACCTATTTTAATCCTTGGTATTATTTTGTTTTGGGAGTTTGCAAACAACCATAAATGCCAATTCCCTTAGAGATGCTCTAATATGCTCATCCTATATTATAGTTATTGTTACTTTTTTTATAAAGTTAGTTAAAATTAAAAAAAATTTGGTGGCACGAATTCTAAAAATTGAGTCTTTTTTAAAGATATAGGGAGTATTTGTTTGGAGGTTTGGATTAGTTTAGTGTTATGAAAGGATAGGATTTGACAGTTTTCTCATGTTGTCAGTGAATCAGCCTTTACTAAAATAGGAATCGTTCGGTGCGGCACGGTGCCGCAACGCGGCTGCTGCCTAATCTCGCCGTCGGTGGCCTTGTCGAACTGAGTCATAATCCGTAGAGTCGAGGGCCTTCGTGCCCGCCTGGGGCCCTGGCCGGCGCTGCCGCCGTGGGCTTGGCCTGCTCGGCTGCCGCAGAGGGCCTTTGCCCCTTGGGCCGCACGCGGGGGTGGCGCGTCCCCGTGGGCCGCGGCCTGTGCCTTGCAGTCCGCATGCATCTACTGGGCTTGGCGGTGGAGCCTGCATAGCCCGCATGCATACCGGAGATCGGTCAAGGCTCACGTCGATGGACGCCGAGGTAGTCAACCGGTCAAAGCTCACGTCACTCGTAGAGAATTAACTTTTGGTTTTTGGCTTTAGTCTGATCAAGGCTCTCGTCACTCGTAGAGAATTGATTTTTAGTTTTTGGCTTTATAGTCTCGGCTAGACTTCGACCGAGACTAAAAGAAAAAATTTGATTTTAGCCCGGAACCAAATAGACCATTGTACAGATTAAAACCTGGACACAACAATTCTAAACATGGTTCTAAAGCGCTCTTCAATCTATACAATAGTAATGTGGAATGAAGTGCTCTTCAATCTACACATTAGTTAGTGATGTGGAAAGGAGGCGAGCAGCTGCTCGGGCTCATTTCGTTGTTGGAGAAGACAACGTTTAGGTGCTGGAGCTTTTTCTTTCAAGTCGAGGCATACCATAAATAGGTCGGTGGTGTTGGAGCTTTTTCTTTCAAAACTGGGGTGGTTAAACTTCGTAATTTTATTACTCTCTGTCCCTAAAAAGGTAATTTCTAGAGTTGTTCTTTTTTTTTAAATTTTGATTAAAATTTTTAAAAATATTAAGATTTATATTATCAAATTAATATTATTAGATTTACCGTAGAATATATTTTCATAATATGCTCAATTTATATTATAAATGTTGTTACTGTTCTCTATAAAGTTAATCAAAGTTAAAAAGTTTGATTAGCACGGTTTTTCTATGAATCACTCCCTTTTAATGATGGAGGTAATACTTCACAGCAACAAAATTACGAAGTTTAACCACCCAAGTTTTGTTTACCAATGCTACCAAAACCTGCCGAGTGAACTGAACACCCAGGTTCAGTCAAACAGCACCCAAACCACTCTCGCCGACCTTTTTCTAGATAAACATGTGTTTTTAATAGCAGCATGTAGCTGACAAAATGGATATCCAGTCACATTGTACATGCTTAAGAGCTTCCCCGAGCGGGCAAGCAATTAGATGGTAATGATTACTACATTGCAGAGTACATTGCTTGTTGCTCATTCAAACCAAGCGTTTTGCCGCTGAAACAGAAGTAAGACGATTTATTACAAACCCAGATCGGCTGCTCCAGCAACGTCTCCAGGTCGTTGTACCTATGCAGCACAAGAGCTAGCAACAGACGAGCAGTCGATTTGTTTGTCTTTGAGTTCTTTGTACGTGGCTCGAAGCATATTTAAGCTTATGCCTTGAAGATCCTCGAGCAGCTCATTTACTACTGCCTGATCAGGCCCGTTGTCCATCTCGTCGACAAACTCCTGTAGTATGCCACTGGTGAAAACAGTGTCATTCTCCTCATGGGTCTCACCTTCTACTTCATCACTCTCATCAGTAGAGCCAATTCCCTCGGCAGATTCATCATCATACAAAGCCCATTCCTCATCTTCATAGAGATCATCGTCTTCACAAGTCTCATCTGTCACCTTAGCTTGCAGCATCTTAGAAGCAGCCCTCTCTTTCACTTGACTGATGCCATCTTCTCCTGACAATGGTGTATCAGAATACACAACTAGTAAAAGGTTTCAATGAGCACACAGCACACAATTTTAGCAAGCCATGATTGTCATAACAAGCACGGAAATATTCAGAGCTATAGATAGGTCATAGTTGTCACTATTCAGAACTACTATAGATAGGTCATGGAACTAACAGTCAAGTTCCATGCTTGTCACTGTTCAGAACTAACGGTAAGTAAAAGGTTTCAATGAGCACACAGCACACAAATTTAACAAGCCATGATTATTACTATTCAGAACTATAGATAGGTCATGGAACTAACTGCCAAGTTCAGGTTCGTAGGCTAAGAAGAAGTGGATGCCCCTGATTGACACAGCATGGAACTAATGGTTGCCATAACAAGGAAAACAGCATAAAAGGTTGCCCCTTCTTCCCCCAAGGGTCCTACTACTACCAAAGCAATGGGAAGTGAAAACCCCTCACCTTTTGGTTCCTGATCCAAAGCCTTCTGTGTTGCCATTCTCTGGCTCCTCCGAAGAGTGGCTGGGACTGGGTTCGACACCACCAAATCCATCTTACGCGACATGGAGCTCCTTGCAGCCAAGCGTGTTGTGACTGTGGGCGCTGGCAACAGATTGACCTGATTGACAACCAAAACCCTCCACATCAATGATCATCCCAACCAACGCCAATAGGTGTCAGGAACACACAGGAGCGATCCCACAACTAAATTTGGGGAGAATTGCGGCGCAAACGAGGAATCTGCAGGACAAATTCATTGAAAAGGGAATCAGGACTCACGAAATCTAGGCGCTCCAGCGCCTCAGCCATGGCGGCGTTAGCCATGTTGGCACGGATGTTGTTCTGCTTGCACAGCACCTGGAGCTCACGCCGCGATAGTGTGTGGAAGTCCATACCTGTGAAGATGATGATGAAAAAAGGTGTTATCCTGGTGTTGCGCAAAATAAGGAGTTAGCAGAGCAAGTCGTGATCTGAAGCAACTAGCATCAAAGTTTTCAATCCAGTAATGAGTAAGGCTAACGGTGGAGCAAACGTTTAATTCGTTGAACAGACGTAATTTAATCCAATTTGATTTCCATTTACATTTCCCAGTGCAAAAGTTCAGAGTTTCTGTTAAGCAATATTGTAAGGTCAAGGTCAAAGAATGTATTCACAGTGAAACCAACAAGTCCAGCAAGCAAAACTTGGGTGGTATGACAGCATAAAGTTAAAGGATACCAGATTCCCATGCAAAATCATGCACTACCGAAATAGCAAGTTGTCATGGTTCTGATGTTTATAATCTCATAACCAATTCCCAAGTTTTCCAGATGATTAACAGAATCTATTTATTCTGAAAACCAACATAACAAAAGCAACTCCGGGAAATCTGGTCCACAGAGGTATAACTCTTATTTCTTTATCTTTATATATGATAATTAATATATGAATTTGGACCCATTAACTGGGATTACCGAGTCCCAACTGAGATTTACAGACATCAGTGGGCAACTAGGATTGATAAAGCGGACCGTGGGTGCGCGGGTTCGATTAGTAGAGCATACACACACACAGCATCCGCAGGCCGCAGCAAAACAATACAAACATGCAATAACTGGACTGATGAGTAAAAACAGGATTCGAAACACACGATCGCCGAGAAACGAACACACGAGCGCAGCAAAGAAATGAGATATCTCGCTGAACGAAACGGCCCTGTAGTAGGGTTTACTCGCCGAGGAACGAAAACACGTCCGCAGCAGACAAATCGGAGGTCTCGCGGGAACGAAACGAACGGTGCTAGGGTTTACTCACCGAGGAACGAAGAGACGATTCTAAGCAACCCGGCCGGATCTCGAGTAGCTGTTGACCCCCTCGGCTACGGCTAGGGGAGAGGGTTTTGTCGGGGACGACGAATCGAAGGGAGAACCAGGGCGGAAGGAGGGGCGGTCCGGGCCTCCGCGTCCCGTCGCCGGTGGTGAGAGTGTGAGGGCCTCCGGCTGTACGTGCGTGATGGGGGGGAGGACGAGGACGAACAACTCTGGGGAACTGCCAACTCACAACGGACGAGAATGCGGGTCCTAAAATATCCGATCGGGTTAATTTTATTATTTTTTCGTTTCCTTCCCCGTGTGGCGTGGAAAAACTCTCGGCTCGGGGGATCAAGCGCACGAGCCGGGACGCTTTTTGAGATCTATCTATCGGGGGCCGCGCAGCGCGCACAATCATTTGACGTTTTTTAGTTGTGGGTGCGTGCGTGCGTAATTTGTTTTCCTACCAATGACGACACTGTCAAGCATCAAAGAAGCTGCAATGTTATCCCCCCCGTCTCAAAAAAGAATGTCATTCTCGTTTTCGCGAAAAACAATTATCGATAATTTTTAAAAATAGTAAATAACATCAATTAATATCACAATTAGTATTATTGAAAAGATCTTTAGATCTATTTTTTTAACAAATTTATTTAGAGATACAAATATTATATATATTTTCTATAAATCGAGTCAAACCTGTAGCACGAACACCCAAAATGTCATATATTTTAGAACGGAGAGAGTAAGTGCTCACCAACAAGTTCCTTTTTTTTTCATGAATGAATATTAACAAGTTTGAAGAAAATTGAATTTCAGCTTTGCCTCTCTTTTTTTTCCCCGAGTTCCTCTAGATCCAACAAATAAACCATAATATAGATCTGCAACTCAGAACATCCAAAAAGATTCCACATTGATTTATGTATATTGGTCATAATCCTAAAACCCAACAAAACTCTGGTATTTGAAAATGGTCTCTCCAGGATGAAAAGCAGCAATGGAGGTGAAATAAACGCAAAAACCAAACAGTAACCGTCCTTCTTTGAAACGTAGGTTCGGCTGGAAAAGACCTGAGAAAAGTTTAACACAAAACAAGAGCGACTAATGTATTACATTGAGAACTGACATTACAAGTTTGAGAACATTATCAATCATTTTTTTTTTCTGCTCACTCGGTAATCTTTTGAGATCTTCAATGAATTTAACCCTGCAAAAAAGGAAACGGACATGTAAACGCCCCACTTATTTTCCAATGGGTTACATGGGTTAGAAGTAAGACCCTTCTCCACCAAACAGTTTAATAGACCTTGCAACTCTAGTCAACCCAATGTTATTTTGAATTCCATGTTAATAAGATTATCCTCAAGTAGTATACCTTTGCCACTATCCACCGTATTTTTTTAGTAAAGACAAGAATAAGTTATTCTTAGGGGAGCAGGGGTCCATGGCCAAAGTATGCAGAATTTCAGTGTCTTACATGGAATGTCATGGCCGCTCAACAGTGTAGGGGATGCCTTTCTTCTTAAGCAGTGAAACATACATGTCTCTGGCCATTTTTACCTCATCAAGGTTCCCTGAGATTATCAGGGCCTTTTGGTCCCTAAGGTCACTCCTGTGAGGAATATCAACCTACAAGAAAAGGAAATAATATAGTGTTGAAACAGCAACAATAAAAATAACAACAAAAAAAGAATACTAACCTTAACATGAGCATGTGAGACCTCTTTTATCTGATTAATTGTCTTGCCACCAGTCCCTACTACCAAACCCGCCTTATCTTGAGGCAGATATATGATTTCTGTTGTCTCCGATGAAACCTGAGAAGATGTTTTATTTTAAAAACTACAAGAACCAAAAAATAAATACATTGTTAACAAGCCAAACCTTTTCGTTAAAATCCTCAACAAGCTTCATCGCTTTCTTGGTGTAATCTGGAGTATCACCAAGGATGAGCACTTCGTGAAATCCATGTTTTCCTTTGAGAACTTTTATCCTTGCTCCAGATTCCGTTTCAATCAGGGCTAACTCCTCATTATTATCAGCAAAGAGACGCAATACCTAAAATGATTTCAGAGTTTATTAAACTTCTCTCTATCCATATAAATTCAAAAAGGTTTTTTTTTTCGCGAACGTGCCGTAGCATGTATTTCACTAAGAGGGGTAAACAAACACATACAGCGAGCACAGAGAACAGGCAACCAAAGGTTCCAACGAGAGAGTGAAAACCAAAAAGGAGAAGAAACGAAATTGATGAGACCCCTTGCACCAAGGCAAGAGCAACCTGAACTAAGGGGCTACATCTAGGACCTCCGCAAGCGACTAAAGATGCCGGTTGCCGACCTGCATCCAGCAGAAAGCCTCCTGGGCGATGAGCAGGGAGATCTGCACTGGCGAAGAGGTCGAGCTTCTGAACATGCGACAGTTGCGTTCTTTCCAGAGGGTCCAACAAACCAACGGATTATTCTAGGGGTCTACATATCATTTGCTATACTTAACCACCAATCTACCACTTGGACTAGTTTTTTTTCTCTCTATCCATCATAGCTATGTCCAGGTTGGGCATTGTTTTTGTCAGCAGCTTGGTCAATCAAATTAAAATCCCCTGCTAATAACTGACCTGCAAAGTGTGCCCTAACATCTCTAAGTTCTTGCAGGAACAAAAGTTTATCTTCATGTGCCCAAGAACTCCTCTAGTACAATTAGCTGGTAAAGATTACCATACGCAGAACCAAATGCAGCCAAGCAAACAATGTTATCTGAATTGGCTGAAACGATAACCTCCCTCAAGTTGTGTCGGTCCTTCTGATTCAGGCCTAGTGCATTCCAAGTCAGGATTGAGGATGGATTCATTTAGAAAGGGTAGAGAACAACAAAAAAAAAGAAAAAAAAAAAAAAAAGGAAAGCTCCAAAACCAAATAGTGTGTGTCTTCTGAGAGGATCTGCTCACTGCCATCGGCTTTCCATGGGCTAAGTTTTGCAACCAAGTTTTGATTGACATGGGCAGTAATACTTGTTTATGGCCTGACACATCAACTTTCTTCCTATCCAGCTGTCCCACCCTGTTTCATCCATTTCAGCATAAAAATTGGAGCTAGCAAACACTGACACAGCAGAACCAGCCGGAGACCAAGCACTACAGGCTCGGATCTTTACCAGCATAATTCAGTTGTTGCATTGTCCCTCAAAGGTTCTCCTGTGCCCCTTGCACCTTACTACCCTAGTGCCTCCTACCATCAATGGCAAGGGCAGCAAGCCAATAAATCCTGGGCATCACCATCCACCCTGCTAACCACCTAGCGCAAGAACTAGAGATACTACCATTGGCTAAATAGCAACATGTATAGAATACTTACAGTTTTCCTGGGTACTGTTGTTTTACTGCATGTTTTGCAGATTTTGCCTGAAATATCCTTAGTTCGGTGTCCTGTTTGATGACACATAGAAAAGGGAGCTTCTTGTTGGTAAAACTAAGGGGTTTCAGTTCATCAGAGAAAAAAAAAGAAAAGATATACTTTATTGGACCCACCTTTGTCTTTTGGCAATAAATCCACACCACATTGCTGGAATACATATTCACTTAAATCAGGTCAGAGAAAAATTACAGTGCAGACAATAGAATAAAATGCATAATAAGTCCATACGTTGCGTAAGCGTGGAGACTGTGGACCAAAAGGCGCATCTTTTGGCAATGAACAAATGGCATTATTGTTGAATAATGCATTATGGTTGAATACATCATAGATAGAATGATGCTCCTTAACCAAAGCAAGGTCTCTTGCCAACTCTAAGGAGCTGAAAAGTGATTCCACAAAGAAAATATATAAATGTAAATGGCAATATGATCCTTTCTTCATGCAACAAGAAGGAAAAGTAGATTTAACTTCTAACCTCTCAAATTTATTGCCATGCTTGCTAACTAGTTCAAGATGTGTAAGAGAAACATCAAATCCCTGGGGCGGGACCCTTAAAACATATCCTTCCTGTAGCACAAACAAAAAAAGTAAATTGCGCAAAACCATTGTTCACTTAACAATTCTCAAAAAAGTTAATCTTGAAGTTCTTTTTAGAGAGAGATACCGTCTCAGAAAGTTCTCTTTCATATTGTTTCCCTTCCACAACATCGTTGGAAGTTTCAAGTTTTAAGATCTGCATAATGACAAAACTTAGCTCACACCAAACACATGCAGATGACAAAAAATTAACTCAACAATTTTCTGTAGCAATTATCAATTTGGCATAATTATATGACACAGAAAAATAGAAAATATAACTTCCTTGTAAATATGAACATGACATGAAACAACAAATTAAGAAAAAGAACATCTTGCCTGCCGCCTATACATATGTTCTTCTATGGTACTGCAGCTGATGAGACGATAAACAATAACATCCTTATCTTGGCCAAGCCTGTACAATCTATCGACTGCTTGATCGTCATCACTGTTAACAATAAGATTAGTATAGATTAGTATTGAGAAAATAGTGCAGCAACATGTTTTCTAAATAGGATTAGTACTACCATGGGTTATCTGAAGGATTTACTATTATAACACGGGAAGCTTCAATTAAGGTAATTCCCATTCCGCCTACTTTCATCGTAAGAAGGAAAATAGGCGGTCCATCCTTCCGCTTAAAATCCTACCAGAAAAAAGTACGCGTGAAAATCAATACAAAAAAGAACAGATGGAAATCAAGAAAAATGGTGTGGGGGGGGGAGGGGAGGGGGGGGGGGACAAAGCACACCTTAACAAGCTTAACTCTATTATCGTGATCTGTACTTCCATCCATCCTGATAATCTTTTCATTGATTATGTGAGATAACGCTTCCTGTTTGCAATTACAAATATTAAATATTTGTTTATATACGTATCAATTATAAATACCCCATGGAGTGATCTTGATGGTGTAGCACTTGTGCTTAGTTTCTTTTTTCTTTTTGCTAGTTAACTCTTTAAACACCTGTTCTTGTGCGTGACAATAGGAGGGGTAGGTATGGCAAGGAATCCCATGAAGGTATGAGGTTACCTGGAGAAGTTTTAGCATTTCCTGGGAGGTCGAAAACACAAGAATTTTGTGTTTATCTCTCCTGAGAAGAGGCTGCGGCACAATAAAATTAGGTGGTTATTTCTAAATAACATTACATGCATTAGAAAGACACTTATCAAAAACTCACCAGGAAGTACAATAGAAAGCTTAGTTTGCTTGAAGTGACATCTCTAGTTAATGTGTTGATTGTATTAACCAAGGTGCGCTCAAATTGTTTTGAAATATTATTGGCGCTTGGCATTCCAACAACACTGGGATCCAAGCAAATGCCTTTTGCCACCTATATACAGAGAAAGAGAAACATGTTAGTGGAGTCAGTGGAAATGATGCAACCTCAACAGCAGGCAAAAATGATGCATTGTGAAAGCTTACTTTTAACACTTCTAAAGATTGGCCACGTTCCTTCAACTTTGGATTTGGATCACAAATGAGGGCCTCATAAAGGGTAGCCTGCACAAAGAAACAAAATCAAGTAAACCAGGTCCGAAGGTTAAGGTGAATTTGTTGACAACCTATACATACACACCCACACACAAATATGTAATATTATATATATATTCCAGTGTCTAAATATATATACACATATACATACCTGATGAGTACTTATTTTGACCCACACAGTCACCTCATACTTGTTGGCTTTTATCCTCCCTGAATCCTTCAAAGTCGTTTTGGTTCTTCGAAGAACAAATGGAGAGATCATTTTGTTTAATGCCTGTGAAAAATATTTTTAAAGGACTCAATACATTGATCATTCTAGGAAATTTGGAAACATAGGAACTGTTATGTTTTTGAAGGAGCTAGCCCCTGTGTTCAGGCAGTGCTAGTAAGGAGCACAGTGCAGGGAGAGTGACAGAATCAATCAGGGTCTGTATCCAGTTGCATGAAGAGAGTTGTGTGTATACTGGTAGTGTGTGGCCTCAGCGATCATTCATCCTGTGGGATTCTGGCAGGCCTGGGCAACCATTGACTCATAGGATGGGATTTCAGCGGCCTCAGTGGCAGTGGACTGCGGATTTTCAAGGAATCCCAGAGTAAGGTTTGCACATTTGAGTTGTGACCCTTAATTCCCATTAAACCTCGTATGATTTGAGAGTCATCAATCACAGCGCAGGGTTGCTGGGAAGTCATGTGGAGCTTCCTATCAGTGAGATTGGTTTGTCTCACCAACAACTCCGCCCCCAAGTCGATCTTCCAGCTGGTTTGGTGTGTCAAAATCAACAGCTAGTTTGAAGCTACAGACCAAACTGCAGATGGACTGTTTGTGTGAGTCCTCAGGATAAATTTCATTTTCCCACTTCACCACCTTATCCTCACCCCCACTGTCATCGACCTCCAATCACACCACTGGACACACCATAATCAGTACACACCCAAGCATGGAGTTCCACAAGAAACAATATCCTAATCAAACATGGGCTCAGTTTGTATCTTATGTTCAGTCCCAGTTTGGTCTATATGATAACAATATCCTAATTCCACTTTTTTTTGAAAGTGGAATGGGCCTTGCATTTAAGTAGGATTAGAAAAAAAGGAGCAGTCTAACCGCAACAGCAGGGATGCCATAGCGGCCTACAGGACTCACTCAACTGAGTACAATAAGTGAAGCTCAACACAAGAAAAACTCGAAAGCCCTCATTACAGGTTTCAAAAAGCATGACATCCCTGTTGAATGTCTTATTTTAATCCTATTCAACCGCTAAAGTGTGGAGCAGTTACCAGGTGATGTACCAGATAACTCCATGCCATATAAATACTCACCATAGTACAAACTGAAATAGAAAATCAACTGGCCCTGGTACTGAGGGGCCTGCGTATTATCATATTGTTATAGAAGAAATAAAAGAGGGGGAAAAGAACCCTAAGTGCACTGGTTTAAGAAAGATGGAACTTGGCATTTCTGCATTGATTACCGCAAGCTATAACAGTTAAGGACAGATTCCCTATGCCAGTGATTCAAGAAATTCTGAAGGAGCTCTTTGGTATTACAAATTTCACAAAATTAGATATGACGTCAACCTTACATCAGGAAACAGATTCTAAATTCTTGTCTTCTTGAAAATATTTAAGTTTTGGATCTCCTCAAACAGAAGAACCTTATGACAGGAGTCGGAATCACTGAGGATGTGTGTGTGGCAGGGTGTGGAGGGTTGTGTGGGAGCCTATGGGTAGTGTGTGGCCAGCATAAGATATGAAAATACCAAGTAAAAACTGGATCTGGGAAGATAAAAGTGTAACAAATATTAAACATAATAGAAAAGCCGTCAGAAAGAAATAATTAACCTTTGAGCTGTCCCTGCCTTCTCGTATCGCTCTAGGATTTGAATCTTTGAATTTTCCACGATCAATAGGTACTAAGAAGTTATTTTTAAAATCCTCCTTGCTGCCTAACAAACTTGGGTTGCAGAATTCCATTAAAGAATAAAATCCCTGCACAAGGAGAGGATTTAGCAGTTGATTTACATTGCAGTACGGTGGAGAGGAAGAATGGAGATATTACCATCAGATTATTTTGGACAGGAGTACCTGTGACCACAAATCTACGGTCACATTTTATAGCCTTAAGTGCTTTCGTAGTTTTTGCATCTTCATTTTTTATCCTATGTCCTTCATCAGCAAACAAGTAATCTATAGTCCCTAGCTTATTTGATACTTCATCCACATGAATGCGGATGGTGTCATATGTTGTCAGGATAATTCCACCTTCCTGTGTAGAGGAGATGATGGAGAGGGAAGTGATTTAGTAGTCAACTAGTGCCTACTGCCTAAGAAAGGAATAATCTGCTGTTCTATAGAAAAAGCAGAATCAAAGACTAACCTTTCCAACATTTTCTAATGCACTTAAATGGATTTTTGATCGACCTTGAGTGAACCTGAAAGGAAAAAAAAAAGCAATTACAAAAATAAATATTAGATAACTCACACTTCAAAACACTTCAAACATTTGACTTAATAAAGACTCACATTTGGCACGGAAGCCCAACTTTCAGTAGCTCTGGTTTCCAGTGGTATATGATACTTAAGGGTGCAATTATCATTGCCTTGGTAATTAACTTTGAATGAAACATACCCCGTAGAAAGGCACAAACCTGGGTTAAATACTGAAATAGTTATTAAACTTACATAATAGCTTAAAATATGTAACAAAAATTGTAAAACTATTTGCAGATACAAATATTACCTCTCGGGTTTTCCCCAAGCCCATATCATTGGCCAAGATACCACCCCCTCCATTGCTGTTGTGCAGTTTCCAGAACCAATTCAAGCATTCGCGTTGATGAAAGAACAGGCAGCTGTATACTTCGTAAGGTAGAGTGAAACAGCCATTACTTGTAATTATTGGCTTTGGCTTTAGATCATCTATTGGATTTAGAATAACATCCTCCATTTGCACATTTCTCATGATATCAAAACCTATAGCTCTTATTGGAAAAGCATCCAATAATGTATCAGATATTAATGTGCAGCCAAGCTGATGATTAACTCCTCTCAGCCCAATAATATTCCCACAGCAAACACTTACAACCTCTTGCTGACGATTTCCTATCCAAATAATGGGATTAGCTTGAACAATCAGATTTTTCACTTTGGCTCCAAGATCCAAGATATTAAGTTTCATACCAATCGTAACAGTTCCAGAGTAGATGCGACCAAAAGCCATTGTTTCATCTGTTTTACTATTAATTAAAATTTTTGATATGTATACAACTGCAGGACCTTCAGAGTTGCAAGTGGTAATAGCTTTTGCACATGTATTATTTAGTGGGCCACTATACAGATGCTGAGCTCGATACCTTTGAGCCTTTCGTACGGACGGAACCTTCCAAATAATCATGTTGACAAAAACTCTACTTGCTGGAATAAATTTCTGAATGACCTCTTTGTAGAGAGAAACTCCTACTGCTTCCACGACTTGTGGTTTGTTGACTGCCCAAAGTGCTTTAAGCTTCCTCAAGTCGCCTTTGTTGCTGTTCTGAAAGATAGACATTATAAAGTCCATACAGAAGTGTCTAAAACCTCGCATACAGGTTTCAGAGCCTGTGTGCACTATACTCCAGCTTTTCGCTTTCCAATCATAAAAATTATCACCCCATAATCTTCCCAAGAGCAGAGAACTGTCCATATCAAGTGCATTCGACCAATATCGTGCTAGATCATCCAAGGTAAAGGCCCATCCGGATGAAGAGCAACAGAAACAGACATTACCTTTCCGAGGATCAAATTTCACATCTTCAAGAAGCTTGTTCTCATATTTTTCCAAGATGTCATTCGCTTTCTTTACAAGTTCAAATAACTTACAGTAGATTTCCTCCCCATACGAATCAGCAACTTGTTCCCCAGAAAAATTAACTTGCTCATCTTCGATTACAGCAGTAGTTATATCAGGCATGTCTATGCAAAGTAGAGGAATTACACTCTCATAACTGGCCTGACGAAGGAAATTTTCTGAGTGGAAAGTAAACCCTTCGTCTAGACGAACTCCTATTAATGCACCATCAACCATGGACAGTGCAGCACTAAACTCTAGGGACAAATCAGTAACTTCAGGACAGCTGGTCACATTCACTAGAAAAGTGTTTTCTGGACCTTCATCCATTCTGTAGTATAATGCTATTGGATCATCTCCTCCACCAACTGTGTTACTCTTCATTTCTTGAGTTCGCAATCTTGGATCAGATGATAGTGCTTGAAGGATATTGAGTTGTCCTGGAGCAAAGACACAAACATGTCTGATATTCTCTTTCATAGTCATAATCTCTTTCACCATCTTTACTGCATCTTTATTGAAACAATAAGCAACATCTTTGACTGCCTTGGAGCAAGGTGCTGTTAAGATCTCTGATCCTCTTTCATTGACTAAAACTGTATCAGCTAACAACAGTGAAAACTGCTTTGTCCTCTCACTGGTGGTGGTTTCTGCCAGGACGTTGTGCAAACCAAGGGACACATTAAAAACCATTCCCTGCTTTATCCTACTATCATTCTTGGCATTCAGATTTAAGCCAGATTCTCGGAATTCAAGGCCTATTCCAGTTCCAGCTGACTTTGTTAGATTAGGAAGAAGCTCAGGTGCATCCCTCTCAATCACTGCCACTGCAGACTGATAAACTGCACTCATCTGATTGCCTGGTTTCACTTGTTCAATAGCAGCTTCATGAGCTTTCAAAAGGGTCTCATATGCTTTACTCTGTGTAGGGGTAGCATCAATAAGATATGTCCGAGCAACATTTGAACAATAGCTACTGTATTTGGAACCAATTGCACAGATGATAACACTTGCTGAATCATAATACAAGTACCCGTCATTGCTAGACGCACCAGGCTTAAGATCAAACTTACCCCCACTTTGAAAGACTGGAGGGTAGCATATCTCAACATCATCAGCATTCAATTTCAACTTGACCTTGCGCGGATCAAGAATAGCCTTCTCTGTGTCATCCATCAACGATGAGTGTGAGACGTTCTTCTCCTCACGGATAACCTTCTCCAACTTAGGAACCACAAAATTTTTCAGAACAGATGAAGTCAAGTAAGCAGCCTTCTTCACACACATGACCTCTGTGGTGTCCTTCACGGAAAACAGATCAGAGAAGCCATTTGTTACATCTGCAAGTCGTAGGCCTGATCCAGATAACTTTTCTGTCCATGTTTCAAGAAGCTTACCCTCAGGCGCCTCTGTGGCAATGTGTCCAACAATTGGCTTGTCTGATTTCGATTGGCTACGAGCAGCCTGCAGTATGCCATCCATCAAGTCAGCACCATCACCATTCTTGGTTTTCACATGCAACACAATGTCAGCACCAACAGCCTCATTTGCAGCTTTGTTGACGGTCCCAATAAGGTTTGCTTTCTTCTTACTACATAAAACATGTATTTGCTTGTGCATGAAGACAATTATCGTTTCTGGAAATTCATATCCAAGTAACCAAATATCCAGGGCTGATGATTTCAAATAACGAACATTGTCAGAAAGCGGTGGGGTAGCAACGACAATAGCATCAGATGAGCTCCAAAGATCAGACTTGTGCTCCTTCCAGTGGTCATATAATACCTTCAGCCGCTTACTGAAGTTCTCTAGATTAATTGTATAGGCGCCAGACCCCCCTTTGGCACTTCCATTATCAGCCATCTTTGTCAATAACCAAGACAACTGCAGAAAGAATTGATCTGAGTTAGTAAAACCAGAAAATCACAAGGTTATCCTAACAGTCAGCCATGAATTTATGAGCATGAGGAAATAATAGGAACAAAACAAAAACTGTACAGGCAAATAGGATTGAGCAGTAACCATACAGAATATCAAAATTGATAGTGTTTATCAAAATAACATTTTCCTTATAGAAAGGAGAGCAAGTTGCTTCAATTACTGTAGATTAGCTATAGTCACGACAGGCAATCATTGTTCCAATACACAAAGACTGGATACTAAGGTGTTCCTTTTAACATAACATAAAAGGATATTTTTCTAGTCCATACTTGCAATCTTAAAAGCATATCAACTTCCACCAGTCAGTTTGGGAAGAGAATTGGAATCAAATCCTAAGAATTTACATCATCAAAACAGGCCGGAAGTGGCTACAAAACCATGAATACATATCCATTACAGCTGATAACCAATGTGCCGCACCACTTAGATCTATTGCATCAATAAATATTAAAAATGCTAGTTTTGTGTATCTATTAAACCACGGTGCTGGAGAAAAATGCTTAATGGGAGCATTTCCATAATCTGGTATTTGAACATTCATGAGATCCCAATCATGTCATAGAGAACAATAACATAAGATTTCAAAACGATATTTACAAATAATGTTGATGTGGCTGAGATATTTTGGTCACTACTCATGTTATCTATGCATCCCAGCGCCCCGGCGTATCTCTATTGGGAGGATACACAGGGACTTCCTAAGACAATCATCTAAAATCTGAAAATAACAAATTGCTTGATTAATGAGCAACAGCAGAAGGGAAAAAGCAAGTAGATAAATTAATTAGCTTGTTACAATGGTACCCATGCAAAAAAGGGGTTACATCTTAATTGGAGTATTAAAAATTCTGCTAAATGATAAGCAAAAAATAAATCCACTCATCTTCAATGAGGTTAGTACACAAAAATTCAGTTCTGATGGACAGAGGTTAAAACCAAAAAAATCTGCACAAATGTCAGTCCAAGTAAGTGGTAAGCGGCCTGTCCCATTTTTAATGGTTTCAAATTCCAACATTGCTACATCTCGATCTGAGAGAGTAGCAAGTACAATTATTAGGATGGCAGCAATATGAACTAATTAAACTTAAGTCAAATGTTCACTCAATGTTTAACAAATATATTCAGAAGCATGATGGTTCCCATGTCAATCGGTTTTGGGTGGACTTCTTTTATTCAATCTGGACATATCTTCCCAAAATTCCATCTAGCAGAGGAGAAATATGTCTGAGAATTAATCTAAAGCTACCCTCATATGCTACATTATGAAGATTTTCCTCATCATGGAAGTTTCTATTGAAAAAAAAGAAAGCACAACAGGCACACAAGGTTTAGTCAAAAGAAAATAGGGACAAGTAAAAAACTTTCAGATCTATTCTAACTAAGCCGCCACTGGCTTTCCCTTTTACTGAACTACAAGTAAATTAAACTACAATGGTGCAGAACCTGGCAACTATGCCTGAAAGAAAGGAAGTTCATGCATTTGGCTACAAATTTCTAATGTACGGGACCACTCCTCAGTTCCATGCATTGCCACCAACTGAAACCCCACGAAATTTCCAACCCTGATAAGATCGGATGAAGCAAAAGTTCACAAGTGAAAACCCAAAAATGCTGTGAGGTCAGGCAGTAGTGTAGGTGACACACACCCAAGATTAGGTTTGAAGGATGTACAAGTACAAGCAAAAAGAATGAGAATGGTAAGCTTAGATTCATATTCAGGTTTTGAAGGTAGAAACACAGACATGATTAGTTTTAGGTATCGCAGCCGCAATGCCTGCCTCATCCTTAATAGTCTATAAGAACTCTGCTGTTTAGAAGAATAGGAATCAACGATGTGTAGTCACATGTAATGGCACACAGATGCAATGTTAAAAATAATACTCTGTAGTTGGTAAGATAGCCCCCAGGCATTACATTAAGAAGAAGACCTTCTCATGCAGGTTGAGAAAACACGCACAATGTTAACACTAAGTTTCCATGATGCTGCTGTACATTAATCCCATTTATTTACACTTTGAATTTATTTTCAAATAAATATAACTTTATACAGCATAATCTGTACCAAATCAAAGTACCACCATCTCAAAAATAGATGCAGTTAGATTGAAAGCATGGGGGAACAAGCTGACATATCCTTAAAGGTTATAACAATGTAACAAAATTCAGTGACATACGAACAGTAAGGAAATCCCAGAGCACTCAAACATACTCCTTCCGAACCACTAATAATAGAAGTATGTACAACTCAAGTCCAAAAAAGTAAGGAAGTCCTAGAAAGTACTATGAAGCAGACACTAGGCCATAAGAATGAACGATCCTCCCATCAGAGACGCCAGAATTCAGACCACAAGCATAACCAAAGGACAATAAGCCTTTGCATGGTGGTAGCCACCTGTCGTTCTCCAATTGGAACAGCTACCAGATTGACAGTACAGATAGAAGCACACGCATGACACATGCATCAGTTGGTCAGAAACCCTACAAAAATTGAGTTACCAGTCTAGTTGATCTATAGAACTTGAGAAAGGAACAAACAGAATGGCATTTCCACTTGAACTGGAATGAATGCATGCTTTGGGCTAGAAATTAATTTCTGCCACATGGAAGCACCATCCACGCTTGGCCACACCTGATGGAAAAACCCCCAATAAAATGTCCAAAACCCCGATCAGATCGGACGGAGCTGAAATTTCAGAGGCGAACCACACGCTCCCCCCCCCCCCCACCACCCCACCCACACACACACGTGCGCGCAGCCCCGATTATATGGGACCGCATTGCCACCCAATTCGGGTTTTGAAGGCAGAAGCACAACCATGATTAGCTTTTAAGCATCACAGCCACAGCGCAGGCCTCATACCATTAGACTGTAGTTACTGTGACGTTTAGCAGAATAGGAAGCAAGGATATATAACCTACCACGTGCAATTTTGCACACAAGCCATGCATGTAAACACTTGACACTAAGTTTCAATAAAGCTGATGCACATCGATCCCATTTATTTATACATGGAATTTGCTTTTAAGTAAATGAATAACCTTACACAGCATAAATCCTTATTCTGTACCAAATCAAAGTACCATTAATAATCCTAAAAAGTTGTAGCTAGCTTGAAAACATGGGGGAACAAGCTGACATTTTCTTAAAGGTTATATTGACACACCAAAATTCAGTGACATAAGAACAGTAAGGAAATCCCAGAGCACTGAAACATACTCCCTCCGACCCACTAACAATATGTACAACTCCAAATCTGGAAAGTAAGGAAATCACAAAAAGTAACGAAGGCCACGAAAATAAATGATCCTCCCATCAGAGACACCAGATTCAGACCAGAAGCATAACCAAAGCACAATAAGCTAAGGGTTTGGTTGCCAAAATCCATGAATTAGCTAGAAAAATAGCCTGCTGTTCAGTGTACATGATGCAAGGTGGTAGCCACCTGTCGTCCCCAATTGGCACAGCAACTAGATTCGACAATCTAGGTAGAAGCAAACACATGACACATGATTCGACAGTCTAGGTAGAAGCAAACACATGACACATGCATCAATCGTCAGAAAACAGGACCCTATAACAAACTGAGTCGCCAGTCTAGTCGATCTATAGGACTTGAGAAAAGCAACAATCAAAAGGGCATTTCCGCGTGCAGTGGAACCAAACACCACACCGCGCCGCGCATGCTTTGGTCTCTAAATTAACTTCCAACGCACTGAAGCACCGTCCACGCATGGCCACCCCCTTGAAAACCCCACCAAAACCCCCGATCGCATTGGACGAAGCCGAGATTTCAGAGGCGGAAACCCCTCCGCGCGGCCCCGATCACCGGATAGAAGAGCAAGGAAATCCGCATTCCCCAGCGATCCGCTTCCCTCCCACGGGGTGCCGGCGGAATCTGGGGTTTTCATCGTTCGCGTGCGGGGAAATTAACTAGAGCATCGCAGAGACCATTTCGCGGGCGCGGGCGCGGGTGCGGGCGCGAGAGTGAGAAGGGAGAGGAGGTAGGGAAGGAGGGCTGGGGGCTTACCTCCGGCGAGCGGCGGCGGCGGTGTGGTGGAGGTGGAGCGCGCGAGGAGGAGGGCTTTGCGATGCTTTCCCTCGCCTTTGCCCTCCGCGCTCCAAGTGAAGGAACTCCAAGTCGCGGGCGGGGGCGACGGTGGACGGGACAGCTGGACAGGTGTGGAGTGGAGGCGTCTCAAGTACTACTCCTCAAGTGGCGTGAGCTCCGTCCGGTCCTTGCCTTTTCTGCTCTTTTTCGTTTTCAGGCCGTCATTTCCTGTGTTCCGGCCCGTCAACCCCCTGAACTTGATTTGGGCCCGTGGGTAAGCCACGTTAGACGTGCCAGGCCGCGGTGGAGTGAGAGGCTTCCCTTTAAATTTTCCCTACCTTTTTTTTTTGCGACTTAAATTTTCCCCTACCTCTATAAGGCCTTATTTAATTTCCCTATACAAGTTACAAGTTTTTCCACTCTCTCCATCACATTAATTTCTACCTATATGTATGGAACATTAAATGTTAGTAAAAAATAACTAATTATACAGTTTTGTTATAAATCACGAGACAAATCTTTTGAGTCTAGTTAGGCAACATTTGCCAAATACAAACGAAAATGCTACAGTTGCTTAAATTGCAGAAATTTTCGATCTGAACAAGGCCTAAGTTACTCGTGGTATGTCTTTTCTTTGACCCTTCCTGCCAGTACAGTAGTCATACTATCCAAATGGGAATTTTATTATGTATACTCCATCCTTTCTAAAGTATAATTTATTCTAACTTTATTAAAAAGTTAAAGTATTTTAATATCAACCTAAAAATTTATCCATGTAAAAATTTATCCATGTAAACGAGCCACCGTGCCACTACCATTTTAATCTGTTCATTCAAGTAATTCACATCATCCCCCTTCATGTGCAAAAATTGTGTATATTATTTGCACTAAATCCAATTCCTTTTCAATCTCAATCTCATTATGCAACCTATCCATGCCATGCTATTTAATTTAATTTGTTAGCAACAGCTTCCTTCTATAATGGCGACCCAATATTCAATTCTCTTTTTTATTGGATTCTTCCATACTTGCTTGGTTTCGACAATGCAATCCAATATTCAGTTCCATCTTTTTATTGGGCTCTTCCATATTTGATTGGTTTCGACTAGCTAGATCTGATGCAATTACGCAAATGTAATAATTTTATTTCTAACAAAATCTAGTTGCAACGTGCGGGCATCAATACTAATGTTATACAAAAGGAACATCTATTGCTGTTTTTTTTTTTTTTGAGAAGGAACATCTATTGCTGTTTAATCAGATGAGATTACACCATGGTGCTGTACGTGATAGTATGAATGACAGCTATTATTCAGCTCCTAGATAGAGAAGGTATGGGACCGCAGCACAGACCAATAGTTGCGGTGGGTGCGAAGAAATATAATGGTGTTGATTATCGGGTGTTAAAACCAACAGCAATAGACTTTACCCTGGAATATGGAATATGAAAAATTTCCGATGACCTGTTTGGATCCTCTTCTCTGAACTTTAGAGTTATAAAAGCTTTGAAGCACTTTAACTCACTTTCACTTTAACTCACTTTTGAGCTCTAAAGCTCTAATGTGAGGTGAACTAAAGAGAACTAACTTTAGATTCTTGCTTGGAGCTTTAGCTATAAAGTTCAGAAGAGAAGGAAATGCAAACAGGCCCTAAATCCCAATCGCTTGTATCCATGACCTATCAGAAGACGGATTCAGCATATAAACATGTTACTCCAATGGACATATATAAGATACGATGGGTTCATCATGTCTGATTGTCTGAGGCCTGAAGAAAGGAAATAAAGCGGCCAAACAAGTGATAGGGGCAACAACTGATTGAGACATTGATAAATAAGTTAGTCATACACTCATACTGCTGGGATCAAGTGAGGCCAACAATGCGAGGATATTGAGGACTACATCTCTCTGACTCTCAAGACTGGAATATACAAACTAGCTAGTTTGGTCAGGTGAATAATATCGTCTAGTGCCAGGATCGGAGCACAACCGTGGAGCCATTTCGTTCTTCCACTCCACATAAATCATCTACATAAACTTGTAATGGTAGCTGAAAACAGTGACTTGGTAGCTGAGTTCAGTTTCCTATGGCCTGTAGCCTCTGTAATGAGAGTGAGTAGGGTTTCTCCGATGGCCATGGGGTGTTTGTTCTTCGTATTGCCATGGCAGGTAGTCCTGACTTGTTGCCATGGCACGTGGAGAGTGCACAAACCTTGAGCCAGCATGTGGGGAGTTTAGCAGACCTGGGTCGGACCCCTCACTGTTGTAGTAACTACTCCTGGACGGTGGCGCTCTGTCACCTGATATAACCTCCTGCAGTAATCACAATGAGAAGTGTGTTCATTAGCACAGGATTACACTAACTGGACAATTAATCTCTATAAGATAATTTTATGTCTGTAGTACTCATGTGTTTGCAAGGGGTTGCAAAGTCATAGACAAAGTCACAAACAGTTCTATTGTGTTAAGCGGGCATATTCTCCACTTTCATGGTAATCTATCAGGTGTCCTGAAGTGGAGTGTGTTTTCCAGTTTCATGGTAATTACGGGTTGCCTGTGTTAAGATTCTAGCTAGGGAGGATGGAATTCTGAGGTTTCATTACTTGAGATCAGGATAAAACCATCACCAAGTGTAAAAAACAGACTTTAGACAGGAAAAAACAGATTTCTCCAATCCCTTCAATTACTTTAGGATGAAATTAACTAGCTTATGCACTTTTTTCTAAAAGGTTGTATTTGCCTTCTTTGCAATGGACAAATCAAATGCAATAAACGCCTGCAATCTTAAAACATTGTTTTACTATAATATTAACCCAGCAACTTACTAGATAATCTGAGTTCTTGGACTCTGATAGTGCTAAATTATCATCCATATAGCACCCTAGTTTAACTCCAACCAAGTATAAGAATAGAATGCAAGAGGTTCTATGGGTTGGAGATAACCTGTACAAGTTGATATGCAGTTTGAACTTGTGAGGGAGTGCCTTCAATCATAACTCCAACCTCTTGATAATCTCCAATTTCGTCAAGAACCACAACTGCTCCACTAACAGAACGAATGAATTCAATGTTTTCTCCCCTCACACCAATTATGTCTTCAGCATATGCCAGTGGGACTTGCATTGTCCGTGTAATCTGAAAGCCAAAATGTGCTGTAAGTCAGCACAAGGGTCAATAATGTTGCAGAAGATGATTCCTGCAGCTAGAGCTTAAGCTTATTAAAACAGAAAATGGCATGGAAAAAAGAAATTCAAAAGATACCTGGATAACAACTCATAACTTCAACCAAATTAGACAAACAAGATGAAAAAAATATTTCAGCTATAGCAAAGGGGTACAGCATAATAAGACCTTTGTTATTAACGAATCTGTTGGTTGCCTGAGATCTCGAGAGTACGGGTCATGAAAAGATGGATCACGTCCATACAATAATCTACTGTCTTTTGGGTTACCACGACTCCGCTGATCAGACAACAAAAAAAACATGGAAAAATCAGATGCAAAGAAAAATGGATATAACATTTGAAATATGAATGAAATCAGCAAGGAAGTTGAGAAAAACATCTAGGCTGCAGCTACTAGTTATAGGCCATATAGCACACACCTGTATCATTAAGGGATCAGTTGTATGGCAGATATCCGGCAAGTGCGGATCGCAAAAAGATGGATCATGTCCATACAGAAGTCTACCGCCTATTGGGTTACCATGACTCTGCTGATCAGATAACCAAAAATCCTGGTTCACTGCAAGGGGATGATTAGAAGTATCATGTGGTTGAGCTACCTCTTGGTTCTGCAAATGAGCAAAACATCGATTGCTTTAGAATACCAAAGCTACAATATTTAGGCATAACAGAGCAGGAGATAAAGCTAAGATTACCTTCCTTTCAAAAAGATGAAGCACACTATGATCAACTAGGAACTTCCGGAGAAGTTCAAGCACTGATTTTAGGGCATTCAGAACCTTGAGGGAAGGACCACGTATCTCCACAATTCTTTCATCCACCGTGTCATCACTCAATAGCTCATCTAGAAGAAACATGCACAGTTGAAATGTCATATGTTAACTATGGAAGTCTATATTAACATAAAACTTGTTAGTAAATAGAAGATATTCGAGGACATGGAGTTCAAAATTTCAGCCCTTTATTATATGACTTTAAATTAGGAGAAGAGCATGAGCAATCAAGAGCACCTGGATTCGAAGCTAGCTAGCGTTTTATACTATGGTTGTATTTTTTTGGTATTTTTTTGTTTGAATTATTAGTCACTACTAATCAAATTAATTAAGAAGAGAAGAATAACAATCTTGAAATAGGATACATTCAGGTTAATAGGACTAGTGCAAGTTCTGAGAGAAGGTGGTGTGCTAGTTTTCCAGTGAAAAAGTCAGGTTCAGACTCTGCAGAAAGTTATGCAGCAAATTGTATAAGTCTTGACAATGTATAGTAAGCCCTCAATTACAGGTGAGAGTAATTTAGCAAAAGTAAGACCAAAAAATGCACCATACACGTTTTTTAATCAGAAATTGTGAGGACAGATGGTGAAGTATATTTGAGTGAAATAATCCTAAGTGAAAGACATAGGGTTGCAAGCTACATTCAATGCCTATATATATATACTCCAAGAATGAAGCAACATTATCACGTCATAGGTAAAAAAAAAAAAAAAAAAAGAAGGCTAAACTAAAACTAATTGGACTACACATATGGCATATCATATCCCATCTAAGCAGCTAATAATGAATGCAACCTTTTAACTAAACGATTTGGATGGAATTGCTTAGCAACATACCTTCATCTATAATCCTTACGGTAGTACCTGTACTTTCCTGAATTGGCTTAACTATGGCTCCTTGCTTGCCAATTAAGTGGACAGCTTGTACCAAAGGAACTAATAATCTAACAGAACAAATTTCTGATGGATAGGAAGATAAAGTTCCATCAGAATTGATCGCTTGTATCTCGTTTATATGCTTGAAAATCTTAATTGCAGCATTCATCGCACGTGATAACTCTGCTTCAACTTCTTCTCTTGCAGACACTAAAACCTAAATAAAGGCAAGAAAACAAATAGAAGGGTGTTACTGCAACTTTTTTCTGGGCACAAGTAACATGTGTGGTGACCTCATTTGAAATTCTAATATAATATGCATTGTACCACCTATACATGTTAGAATGTTACATAGTTATTGTGTACCACGTTTTCTACCCTTAAATACATATAAATCTTTGTTCCCATGCTTGCAACAAAGAATGAGAATGACACAACAATTCAATTTCTAGTGCAATGTATCTTTGTAAAGTAGCTAAACGAAAAGTCTAAAAATAACATAACTCTATCAAACATTGGTGTATGATAAGGTTGATAGCACAAAATAGCACACAGAAAACAATTTCACAGTAATGAATTGAGGCTTGAGCTACATAACAACTGAAAAACAAAAACAAGCAAATGCTACAGTAACACAATGATTACGCAATTACAGCATGTCTGGAAACACATGTGTGCACAAACAGATAAATTAAGCTACTACAACTGTTGCAATTTATTAACATCTGTAACCAGGTGAGGGTTCAAAACTTTACATGGTGGCACATTGCCCCATAAACTACTGTCCCATCCTCTAAACTCTGATTCTATGGTCCCATCCCCTAAAATTCCAATTCTATAATTCTGCGTGAGTTGGACACGCATGGGATACATGGCTGCAGATGGTTTCCATTGTCAGAAGAAAGTGAACTCGATGCCAAGTTGTACAACACTATATATAGCAGATATCAACATCTCTTATTCATGAGAGAATACGATTGTCTCCACAACGTAGCAGTATGTGCAAACACGTCAGCAATTAATAGTATCAAGTTCCAATATAGTAAGTGACTAACTTTGAAATTCGTCCAGCCAAAACCAGAGCTACGCTACACATTGCAGAACACAGCAGGTACAGTTTAGATATCCACTCTCCGGAGCAATGCAATAAGCAGTGCAATGACCCAATAATTTACAATTAACAGGCACAGCTCCCAGAGCAATCCAATTTCTTATTAACGTAATGAAGTGAGACTGTATCAAGGCATGCTTCACGTGTTCATACTCAAATAAGCAATTGAGCAAGCCGATCTGTGTCGCTTCACAATTGACAAAGCACAGTACCATAAAAACCTGCAACTGGAACGAACAAAATTTTGCGGCGGGGAAGGCGCGGGAGGCTTACGATCCGCCAGGCGGCGCCGGGCGGGGCGTCGAGGACGCGGACGCGGGCGCGGGTCTCGTCGCAGAGGCGCTTGACGGTCTCGCCGCGGCGGCCGATGACGCCGCCGACCTTGTCCGCGGGCACCACCAGCCGGAACACGCTCGCGCCGGGCCACCCGGGCCACCGCCAATGCGGCCTCGCATCCTCCCCATCGCCCTTCTTCTCCGCCTCCGCAGCCGCGATCGGACTCGGAGGAGGCTGCTCCGGCTCGGCACGCGAGGCAAGGGGGGGGGATGGGGTTGGAGCCCGGCGCGCCGGCGCCGGCTCGAGCGCCGGGCGCTTCGGCTCCCGCTCTGGCTCCGAGTCGGAGGACGTGAACCACGGCTCCACCATCTCCGGGTCCTCCTCGTCGAAGTCCATCTCGGCCTCCTCACGCGACCGCGGCGGCGAGCGCGCGGGTGGTTCCATGGCGGATGGGGGTTTTGAGGGCGCGGCGGAGGGAAGCGAATGCGACACCAGCCTTTTGGGGTTTTCCTGCTGGTTGATTGAGCTCCCGAACAATGTGTTTGCGTGTTGGCCGTCCGTTGAGTGTGGGTTCGCGACATTCGTTAAAGGAAATGTATACTATGTTACATATCATTAGATATTTATAGAATGGTAGATTTGTGTATTATAAAATAATTCATCAATTTCAAATTATAAGTCGTTTAATTTTTTTTATACATCTATTTTGTTATTATGTATCTAAATATAATAATATGTTGCTAGGTTTCTTGCTGTATTGGTTGTCTTCACCATCATTGTTGTCGTTAGTTAGTTGTTGGATTTGTTGTTAATATTGTGTTGCCTAATCTAGGTCTTTTCTTTTTAATATAATTGGCAGCTCTCCTATCGATTTGTTTAAAAAATATAATAATATGTTTAGATATATAGTAAAATAGATTAAAAAATCAAAATAAACTTATAATTTAGAACGGAAAGAATATTGTATATTTTATAGTAGTATTTTATTTTTACACACTTTTTGTATCCATTATAAATTGAAGATAGAGTATGTATAATTTTCCATTCCTACACTTGAGAATGACCAGATATTTTAAAATTCTCTTAAATTTATTAGATTCTACAGCAATTCTTTAAAAGAAACCCTACACATAGCATGTCCTCAAACTTAATTACTTCTAAAGTTATGTGGCGTGGAGCAGGTGTTGAGAGAATGAGAGAAAGGATGTGACCTACTCACTCTCTCTTTGATCAAATTCTAAATCGCTTTAGTTACGTTCTTCTAAATCAAACTATTTTAAACACAAGTTTAATTCACATTTGGTCGCAACCCATTTTTTTTTTTTTTTTTGAGAGAGAAAACCGGGTTGCATTTCATATATATAGATAAAACATTACAATACCATCCTTACAAAGACACCCTTGAAGAAAACAAAAATTACACCAAAGTCCTTGCAAGGTTCTCCCGGTCTTAAGGTCGTCGCCGCCGGCGATCGGGGCGGCCCACCCGACGAAGCATGGCCACGCCGAGCTTTTGGCTAGGAGCCGATACCCATTTCGACGAAGAAGCTTTGTCAGCTTCACTAATTTTTCAAAGAAGCAACGATTGGCTTGTTGAAATCATCAACACGCCCTTGAAACATTGAAGCGCACAAGCAATCCGCCGAGGCACAAGGCATCTGTCGCCTCCGGCGTCGTAAACAACTCCGAGTCCATAGACAACGGAGAAACCAGGAACCCTAGCCGGGGGAGAAGAACAGCCTCCATCCCAAACTCGCATAGGGTATAAGTGCGTACCTCATCTTCTTCACGGACGCAATAGCGCTGGTGGTCACCAACAGAGACCAAGCTGAATCCGACGCCAACACCGTGGAAGAAGGGCACGGAGATAAAATCCACACCGGCATCCTCACCGATGTGGAGAAATGCAACCCTAACCACACTAAACTAAACAGAAAAAAAAAAACATACTAGTATGGACCACCACCCCGCTCCTCAACCGGACTCCCCCCCTCCTCCGCGTCCGAAGACGCCCGGCGGAGGGAAGAAATCCGGCGAGAAGCAGGGCGGAAACGAGAGTCGCCTGGGCGTCGCCTTTTCCTGTAGATGGGGAACGAGAGGATTCGAGAGAACCTCGGTCGCAACCCATTCAGGCTGCTCTGGATGGGGACTGATGCTGGGCCGACCTAGGAGGGCCTCTTGAGTAGGCTGCTGGCACCTGTGGACTCACGAGGACTGGAAGAGCCGTCGGATGCAGTGAACGGCTGAACGTTTTATGCCACCCCGCCGCCGAATGGCCGGCGATCCAGCGTCCCATTCGGCCATTCCTCGTCTCTTCCAAGATCGCCGATCACCACCCCTCCTTCCTCATCATCCATCAATGCACAGTGAATTCATTTTAGGAACCGTGATACGATACAGGCAATATAGAATCTAGACAGATACAGTCTACAGTAAAAAATAGAAACCAGCCAGCTCAAATCACTAGTCAGTAGTCAATTGTAAGGAATTAAAGTGCGAGCATAGGAGCTGGGACATCACGAGGAGAGCAATCATAAATTATAGATTTACCTATACAAAGGCAGCAATTTGTAATTAATTATCTCCAGTAGGAGCAAAACACGGCAGATTTGCTCAAAATAGATAGAGATCTTTGAGTTAATGGGAAGACATCAGAATTTATCACTACTATGTTCTGTATGTGATTTTGAACATGAAGCTTTTACATCACAGAAGGTCAGGATTCAGAAACCAGACAAAAAAAAGTTCAGGATTGCATAATGTCGTTACCAGTAACATTACCATATAGGAGAACATAAAAACTTATCGTAAAATGGGGACGGAACAATGAAAGGGGTGCTATAAGCACTAGTCTCGCATAGGTATCCACCATAGCAAATGCCAGGGACAGCATACCAATGATCCGTTACTCGTGGGTTAAATTGTTCCAACACACAAATTCTCAAACACTGGTCCTCAATTTATGAGAAAAATCAAGTATATATGTTACAAGACCTAACCCTATTAAGGTTGAAGGTAAAGGTGTTTGAACCAGTATATACCCTGATGAATATATGATACGATATGGATAGAAATGTCTTAGAACACATATATGTCTCATTTAGAAATCATGTTATGTGACATCTCTAAAATAATGATAAATAGAAGAGAAATCCACTTGGTGACTAAACATCACATACTATTCTCAGGAATGCCAAATAGAAGTTATCTCTGAAATGCTAAATAGAAAAGTAAAGCTAAATAGAAAATTAAATTGCATCTGACAGTGCTTTGATGCAGTCGATTTGAGAAATCATCTATCTTCACTTTGGAAACTTGAAATTCCCTCACGGTGTACTACCATCGGGGAAAATAAAAATATCGGTATAAAAATGTTTGTATGGTCATAAAAAATAAAAATATCACTATAATTTTTTTTTACCGTCGGGAAAAATAAAAATACCATGAGGGAGCTTGACAGGGGTAATTCCAGTTTTACCGATGTTGGTTAGAGAATTTCAAGTTTCCAGTAGTGCTTCTATTGGTTGATGAAGACACAGGAGGCGTAAATCAAGATGGCCTCTATGGCAGTGGGTAACCGCCACTTCTTTCTCGAACTCTTCTTCGCTTCGTTTGTTGCTTTTCTCGAATGGTGATGGTACCGAGGCACAACATGCAGCACAACCCTGTCTTGTTCTCCGCTTTCATACAACGGAAGTGTTGTTACCATGTTAGAAGTGAAGTACTCCCACCGTTTTTTAAATAAGTGTCATATTATATTTGTCTTAAGTCAAATTTATGTATCTTTGACTTTTTTTTATTAAAAAAAAATTTATATAGTTTCATGTTATAAGATTTATATTTTTAGATTTATCGTGAGAAATACTATCATAATACATAATCCATATACGATGAAACTATAAAATTTTTAAAAAATAGTTGGTCAAAAATTGCAATGTTTGATTTAAGATAAACTTAATGTGACACTTATTAAAAAATGGAGGGAGTATAAATAAAATGATTTAGAACCACTGAACAGACACGACAGTTCCCAAAAAGCATACCCTTTGGAGTTAAACCTAACCATCTAATTCTATCCACTTCGAGGTAAAACTAACTAATTATATCCATTAATATGAATAAACATGACTATTTACAAATAGGCAACGTATGCTATATAAACAAGACTCTGTGCAAACTATACAAACTCTAATTAAGACCACATGAATCTAATCCAATGATTCGTAATTTTAGCACTTAAACCCCTCCACTCATCCCATCCGGATGTTGCAAAATACCTCATGAGTGGGAGGGTTTAAGTGCTAAAATTATCAATCATCGGATTAGATTCTTGTGGTCTTGATTAGAATTTACATAGTTTGCACAAGAGCCTGAATGAATCTAGGTTTAAAATTTAGAGAGATTGAACTCTTCATCTTCAACCTCCAACCCCTTGTCTTCATTATAGTCGTAAAAAAAAAAATTATGGAGAGACTTTAGGGGGACTCCTTAGGATTAACAAATGTAGAGGGCTTGAGCCCACCCCGCCCCACCTTTGGATCCGTCTCGCTTTAGGGGTTGGTGTGATTTCACAACAAAATGTATCTTTATAATTACTTTAGTGTGGTAAATATTTTTTTAGAAAAAGACTGTAGGGGAGACCTCCATAGTTAATAACTCAGTTTGAAATTCACTCCAACTAGGATTTAAACTCAGGACTGAGATGTGCCACCAGAGTGACTAGACCAACTGATCTTGCACCCTTTGACAGTGTAGTAAATGATAATATTTTTCTATCTAAAGTTAGCCAAACTTAAATAATAATTTGATATAGGTTAACTAAAAGTTGTCAAACTTAAAATAATAATTTGACAGAGTGTATAGCAACGTATGAACAAGTTCCTCAAGTGGCATATCAAAGCATTTTGTAATAAACCTTTTTCAAGAAAAATGGAAGCATGAATGACTTCTGAACCGTACATAGTATGCAGATGTAGAAAGCTACTTTTATTTATTACACCAGTTTCATATTACAACCCAAAGTTGGGCCTCGTTTAGATGCAAAAGGCTGGAAAAAGTTGCAACTGTAGCATTTCGTTTGTATTTGGTAAATATTGTCCAATCGTGGTCTATAGGATTAAAAGATTCGTCTCGTGATTTACAACACAACTAATTAGTTATTTTTTTCACTAACATTTAATGCTCCATATATATGGATAGAAATTGATGTGATGGAGAGAGAGTGGAAAAACTTGCAACTTTCAGTGAAACTTGCGTGTAACTAAACGAGGCCTTGCTAGACCAAAATCTAGGCAACTGCAATATTGTTCGTAAAGTTTGGTTGCTTCCACAAGCTCATACAGCTCTAACTAAACCTTAACTTACTAGTCTACTCTTGCATCACCACCCAGTCGGTACGGGACGTACCCGAGTACTCATCAAGACGGCATCCGTCGGGACAACAGCAAGAAGACCGGATCCGAGTAGAATGCGGATCGTCCTAGTTAGGCGGATAGAAAGTAACGTCTGTAATAGAAATAGAACACCTTCTACAAGTCCGACTAGGACTAGGAACCTTAGCTCTGGCTCTTTTTCCTCTCATAAAAAGGAGCCAGAGCACCCTCTTTGTAACAGACCAACAATACACGATCGAGATCATCAATCCAACGCAAAAGGCCAAGGCCGATGGAGTAGGGCTTTTTTACTCGACGCCGAGGGCCCGAACCGGGATAAACCGTGTGTCTTTCGCGCCGCATCGCCGAAGTTCTAGTTATTCGCCGAGGTCCGAATCAACTGCTGCGGGAACCCCGTGGCAGGCTATCGGTGACCAAACACCGACAGCTGGCGCGCCAGGTAGGGGGTTTCGACGAATTCAACGTCAGGAGCTCGATGGATCTACGCGCGATGATCTTCCCGACAGGATCAACTTTCGTCTTCGGAAGCTGGATTTGCGAAGCAGACGAACAAGGAGTTCTCCACAGCCGACTGCTTCAAGAACCCACGTTCAAAGTGCAGGAAATTTTTTCAAAACTCAAGCTAACAGAAGAAACTACAGATACAGATAAACAAGAAGAAGAGCCGAGTTCTTTTTTCCATGGCTTCAACAACTCGGCATGATTATATCAAGACGCCGCCCAGAGAGCACTAGAGTCCTACCATGGAACATCTTCAAACAAGATAAGTACTCCGACTTCCTTCAATATGGCAAACCCATGAAAGAAGAAGAAGAACTCGACCACTCGGCCCAAAGAAACGTAAAAGAAGTGCGATGATGAGGCAGCCCTTGGTACCACCAGTTCAACCCAACTACAATTCGTCGGAAGAATCAGAGGCCGATATACCAGCCAATTCTGTTACAAAAGATGGAGAAACTGACAGCCAAAGGATAGCAAGAGAAAGAAGAAACAAGAAGAAAGGAGGAAGAAGAAACCGAGTACAAGAACGAAGGGAGGCATGGCGTAGATACGAGGAAGAACTAGCCGAGTACAATCAGAAAAGAGCAGAAAGAGAAGCTGACGAAAGACGAACGGCGGCAAGAACCAGGCTCGATCCAATCAACAAAATACAAGAGCTGATCAACGAGATTGACGCCATACAACGACCAAACGAAGAACAAAACAGACTCAGAGATTTACTTAAAGACACAGCTCAAAGAATACAAGAAGACCGAGTACCCCAGAGACATGCACCATCGGAACAAACAAGTTAAAAGACTCAAAGAATTTCCGCTTTCGAAAGATTATCAACTTCAAATTACGGAAGAAGAGCTCAACCACATCACGACTGGACAGAAAGAACCGGGGAAAACAGGGGTAGATCACCTACACCACACAGAAGTCCTCCAAGAATTATCTCAAGATACGACAGTCAAGCAGATTCCAACTACAAACCTGAAAAAGTACCCGACAGATTTCCCTGTTTCGCAGGAAGACTACTTACAGTCAGACTACCTCACAAGTTCAAACCTTCCAATCATTCAAAATATGATGGCAAAACTGAACCAATGCAATGGCTCAGGATCTATTCCCAATCTATAGAACTAGCCGGAGGAGACGATGATATCAAAGCACTATTTTTTCAATGGCTCTAGAAACATTACCACTCCAATGGTTCGACAAGTTACGGCCTGGATCTATCAAAACATAGAGTGATCTATAAAAAGCTTTTTGCGAAAATTTTGCAGGCATACTTATCCATCCAATAACACAAGCCGAGTTGAAAGGATTAAAGCAAAACCCGGGAGAAAGCCTGAGAGACTTCCACAGAAGATTTGGAGAACTCGAGCACAAGTACATGACATTACTGAAAGGGAAGTAATCGAAGCATTTTCATATGGACTGAAAGTAAGATGGATGTTTCATGATTTCTGCAAAGAAAATCCACGAACAAATGACGAGTTCAAAAGAACAGTTGAAAAGATGATCACAGCAGAAGAAAAGACACGAGAGAGATTTCCAGATAATAGAAACAACTCAGACAAAAAAAACAACCCGGATAGAAGAAACAACTCAAATGATCACAGCTCGAGATACCAAGACAGTTCGAGATACCAAGACAACTTGAGATACCAGGACAACTCAAGGTACCAAGACAACTCAAGATATCAAGACAACACGAGATATCAGGACAACTCAAAAAGATGGAACAATCACGATAATAGACAAGAATTCCACAACAAAAGAAGATACTCAGACAATATGGTGGCATCAACCGAAAGAAAGAAATTTTATCCGGCAAGAAAATTTAAGGATCTAGAAAACATGAAGTGCATTTATCATCCAAAGAGGATTTCACCCAATGGGAGAATGCCGCATATTTCAAGAAAGATATATGAAGAAAGACAAACAAGAGAAGGAAGAAGAGAAAAAAGAAGAGAACAATACAACAGAAAACGGTTTCCAAAACCCAAGAGCAACAGTATCAGTAATCTTCTCAAGAGTACCCGGCTCTAGAAGCAAACAAGAGGACAAACTCGTCTGGAGAACAATAATGGCAGCAGAACCAGCCACACCAAGATATCTAAACTGGTCTCAATACCCAATCCAATTTTCACGTGAAGATCAATGGACAAGTGTTGGAAATGCAGGGCTATATCCACTAGTACTCGGACCAACAATAGCAGCAATAACAGTAACAAAAGTACTCATCGATGGAGGAGCAGGACTCAACATCATCTTCGCCGATACTTTAAGGAAGATGGGACCAGAATTCTCAAAGATGATTACACCAACCAGCGTTCCTTTCTACGGAATAGTACCCGGAAGACCAGCTATGCCACTCGGACAGATCACACTCCCAGTAACATTTGGAAATCCCACAAACTACAGGACAGAACTCATCAAATTTGAGGTGGCAGATTTTGAGTCATCATACCACGCGATATTGGGAAGACCAGCATTAGCAAAATTCCTGGCAATACCGCATTATCCATACCTACTACTCAAGATGCCAGGACCACATGGAGTACTTTCTCTATGAGGAGATCTTAAAAGAGCTTATGAATGTGATGTACAGGCAATACAAATATCCTCAAGTACAGGGAGAAATCAACTCAGAAGTAGAAAAGACAAAGATAGAAGAGCTAGAAATCCCGGCCAAAAAGTAAAATACAATCACCACGGCAGAAGGAGAGAACACCAAAAAGATTGATTTGGGAACAGGGGATCCATCCAAGACTGCCACGATCAGTGCACATCTGCCTATCAAATAGGAAATCACGCTCACCGACTTCTTACGGGACAACAAGGACATATTTGCCTGGAAACCAGCCGATGTGCCTGGAGTCCCAAGGAAGTGGGCTGAGTACAAAATTGAAGTCAACAAGGGAACAAAACCGGTCAAGCAGAGACTACGACGTTTTTCACCAGACAAGAAAGAAGTAATAAAGAAAGAGATAGCCCGACTACTGGCCGTAGGCTTTATAAGAGAAATCCTCCATCCAGATTGGTTAGCAAACCCTGTCCTAGTACATAAAAAGAACACGGATGAATGGCGAATGTGCGTCGACTACACAGATCTCAACAAGCATTGCCCAAAAGATCCTTTCAGATTACCAAGAATTGATCAAATAGTAGATTCAATAGCTGGAGCAGCTTTATTATCCTTTCTCGACTGCTATTCAGGATATCACCAGATTGCACTCAAAGAGGAGGACCAAAGCAAGACTTCTTTTATCAAAAACAAGCATTGCCCAAAAGATCCTTTCAGACTACATAAGTGAAGTCCTCACAATATCAAAAACAAGATATCCACACGCGTAAAACTACTCTATGCGGTACTCATAACTTCAAGAAAACTTAGACATTATTTCGAAGCCCACAAGATCATTATCGTAACAGATTTTTCACTCGGAGACATTCTAAGGAATCGGGATTCAACAGGATGAATCTCAAAATGGGCAGTCGAACTTGGAACTTTCAAGATTGAGTTCAAACCAAGAAAAGCAATCAAGTCTCGTGCACTATCCGACTTCATTGCGAGAATGGACCGAAATACAACAACCCACCCGGACACCATCTTAGACCCAGTGGAAAATGTACTTTGATGGCTCTCTAAAATTAGGAGGGGCAGGAGCGGGAGTACTCCTCATCGCACCAGACGGAAAACAACTCAGATACGTTCTACAAATCCTATGGCAAGCTTCTAACAATGAAGCAGAATATGAAGCACTTATCCATGGATTACAAATAGCAACTTCACTTGGAATCAAAAGGCTATTAGTCTACGGAGATTCAGCAGTAGTCATCAATCAAGTCAACAAAGAGTGGGATTGCACTAAAGAAAATATGGATGCTTACTGTTTAGAAATCAGAAAACTTGAGAAAAATTTTTAAGGCTTAGAAGTACACCACATATTACGAGACTCAAACGTGGCAGCTGATGTACTAGCCAAACTAGGCTCAGACAGGGCAAAAGTACCCGTCGGAGTGTTTGTGAAAGAACTAAGCAAGCCATCTATCAAGACTGACGAAAAAAAAAGACAAAAAGAAGACGGAACAAGACCAAATTTTAACAATAAGTTCAGACAATCCAACTTGGATGCAGGTATTCATAGACTACATCAAGGAGAAAAAACTACCCAAAAATAAGGCAGAAGCTACTCGGGTCATCAGAAGAAGCAAAAATTACGTCCTAGTAGGGGACAATCTTTACAAAAGAGCAGCATCATCGGAAGTATTATTAAAATGCGTACCAACTATAGAAGGGAAAGAAATACTGCTAGAAATGCATTCAGGATGCTGTGGGAATCACGCATCATCAAGAACACCGGTAGGGAAGGCTTTCCGATCGGGGCTTCTATTGGCCGATCGCTTTTAAAAGCCTTGAGAAGAACTAGTCGATATCGCAAAAATTGCCAAATGTTCACAAGACAGGCACATGTTCCAAACTCACAATCTAATATGCATCCCACCGACTGGCCCTTCTCATTTGGGGGGGCTTGATCAAGTCGGACCACTCAAGAAATCTAAAGGAGGGTTCGAATACATTTTCAGAGTAGCCATCGACAAGTTTACCAAATGGATAGAATACAAACCATTGATAAAATACAGTTCAGCCAAAGCTCAAGAATTTATCCAAGAAATTATGCACGATTCGGGATGCCTAACGTAATAATCACAGATTTGGGATCACCCTTCACGACCAATGAGTTCAAAAGTTAGGCACAAGGCGTGGATTCAAACATCGATTATGCATCAAGAGTAGCCCATCCTCAAGCAAATGGTCAAGTAGAAAGAGCCAACGGCCTCATCTTGGCAGGATTAAAACCAAGATTGTACGAAGATTTAAAGGACTACGGATCCAAATGGATAGACGAATTGCCAAAAGTAGTCTGGGGGCTGAGAACTCAAAAAAGCGAGCAACGGGCTATTCACCCTTCTTCTTAGTATACGGCTCGAAGTCTGTACCACCACCAGACTTGATTTGGACATCACCAAAAATAGAACAATATAACGAAGGAGAAGCAGAGGAAACCAGGAGACTAGAAATCGATGACCTAGAAGAGGTCAGAGTAAATGCAACACTACAGTCAGCAAGATACGGATTAGGAAGATACTATGACAAGAATATCCAGCCGAGAACTTTACAAACCGGCGATCTAGTCCTAAGAAAAATTCAAAAACTAGACAAATGGCACAAGCTACTTAGTCCTTGGGAAGGACCTTTCATAGTATCAAAAGTAAAAGGACCCGGATCCTACGAGCTAATGACAGAAGACGGAGCACCAATCAAGAACACATGGCACATTTCCCAGCTACGTCGTTTCTTTGCATAGAACAAACAAATATATGTACTTCTTCTCCAAAGTAATAAGAAGATTCAGCGCTTTCAGGATCATACTCACTTTCTTTTTGATCAAAAAGGCTCACACCCAAAAAAGAACCCGGGCCACCCCCGATGAGAGCAATAACGCTCGACCCCCCGGGTAACATAGAACCCCGATGAGAGCAATAAACGCTCGACCCCCCGGGTAACATAGAACCCCGATGAGAGCAATAAACGCTCGACCCCCCGGGTAACATAGAACCCCGATGAGAGCAATAAACGCTCGACCCTCCGGGTAACATAGAACCCCGATAAGAGCAAGAAACGCTCGACCCCCGGGTAACATAGAACCCCGATGAGAGCAAGAAAAGCTCGAAACCCTCGGGTTGTTTTCGCAATACCGATGAGAGTACGGCTAAAGAAAAGTCAACACTCGACCAATCCTAGCTCCTTTTCAGGACTAGATGAGAGCCAAGAGAGAGCTCGACCTATCCCGACTTCTAGAGAAAAAGAACTCGGATGAGGGTCTACGGTCCGAACTATACGTTGAAGTGCAAAATGGCTACAACCTAGCCTGAGCCCAACTATTCCGGATTGTTTTCACAATACCGATGAGAGTACGGCTAAAAGAAGTCAACACTCGACCTATCCTAGCTCCTTTTCAGGACTAGATGAGAGCCAAGGAGAGAGCTCGACCTATCCCGACTTCTAAAAATATAGAACTCGGATGAGGGCCTACGGTCCGAACTATTCATTCAAAAAGGCAACTACAAAGCCAATTCTGAGTCCAACTACTCAGACACCACAAGATAGAAACAAAAACAGATGATCAAGAGCTAAATAAAGGAAATTTCCTTTATACAAAATCAGAAGAAGCATCAAAGTATTATTACAACAAAGGAAGTCTACTACTGATGACCATCATCACCATCAACAGGCGCCGGCCCTATTTCTACAAGATCAGTGAAATCTTGAGCTAAAGACAGGACAACTGCCTCAGACTCCGCCAATGCTTGTTCTTCTTCAGAAGTGTGAGGCTCATTCATTACCCTATCAAGAGGAAAGTTGGGGTCAACCACTCGGACGCGAGCCAACACCCCCTGGACGCCAAGTAAAACAGCATCTTTGGCGAAGTTGATGGTCCTCTGAGTCAGAAGAGGAAGGAACTAAACCCATGTCAGGCCGACATCTTCAGGCCTCCTCAGCATAGTAGCAAGACTCGCACGTAACTCGCCAGAGCCGACCACTTATCTTGAAGCCTTCAGACGAGTAGACAAATCCCTCTATCGCCTTCTTAGCCTCGTAAAAGATCTCGATCAAGACCGCGCCCCTAATCAGCCGTGCTTGAGCCAAAATCTCTTCAAAGATCTTCTTTTACCTTCTCCGAATCATCTCGGAAGGACCGCACTTCAAGCTTCAATGCATCGGTCTCCCGAGTACTTCTTTTTCAAAGCTACAAAGACAACTAAAAGAAGTCGATAGAAAGCAAAAAATCGATAACTACACAAACGAAGAAGCATATACCAAAAAGTACCTTGAAGATCTCGGGAGACCTTCTTCTCGAGAATCAACGGCGGCAACAATTTGAGCTCTCAAAGCAACCTCAGAAGAATTATGCTTTTTGCGCTCTTCATCAAGTTTCGCCGCCAAAAGAAGCCGACTCATCCAACAACTTCTTTTTGAGACTCGGGACGAGCCAAAGAAGATGTCGAATCACTAACATATTCCGCAGACAAAAAAGAAAAGGATAAAGAAAAAAAAGAACAAAGAAGAACTCGGGGATAAAACAAGTCGACAATACCCGAAAAATGCTCAACAAAAGATTTAAACTCTGCATCAAGCTTCTTGAGACGAGAACTCGGGTTGAAAGCCTCTTCAAGATCCCCGCACCAACTTCAGTCACGAATCATATCCCAAGGAGCGCAAGGAGGCGACAAAGGAGAAGAACACCCAACCCGATAACTAGAAGAAGTCGAGGTCGAGCAAAAGGCAACTTCTCTACTCCCCAAAGAAGTCGACGCAAACGACTGAGCCATAGGGGAGAAGAGGTCGCAGCAACAGCCGCAGAGAGGAGGAAGCCATCGCCGGCAAGCAGAAGTCAACAAGCAGGACTAGGATCGGGGAGCGGACACCCGACCCATAATCCCAACGCCACGTCTTCTCCCGAGTCAGAGCCCGGAGACAAAGAAGTCGTAGCTGATGATCTACAAGAACAAAAGTTAAAGACAAAAGGATGACTAAAAAGAAAGAAAGTCAAAGAAGACAAGCACTTACTTAACAGCATGACGAAGAGCCATCCGAGGCCGAGGAGGGGGAGGCGGCATAACCGCCTCAAGATCCACCAACAACTCGGAAGAAGAAGGAAGAGGACCCGGCAAAGGTCCCAAAGCTGGTGAAGAAGAAGTCGCCTGACGACTACAAAAAGAAAAGGCAAGTCAAAACAAGCCGAACAAGTAGTATAGAAAACATAAGAACAACCCTCACCGATGAAGAAGGGGAGAATCATCAACATCCTCAGCTTCATCTCCAAAAAGAAGAACAGAAGCACCACCTGCCAAAGAAAGGAGTCAGGACTACTCTCCAAAGAAGAAACAAAATAGGAAAGAACAAAGCTTTCACCTATCAGAAGGTTACCTCAAGGCTGAGGCGAAGAGGAAGACCGTGCCCGCTAACGTTAGAAGAAGAATCACCCGCTCCGGCCCTCTTAGCACCAAAGATGAGTTCGAGGGAGGAGCACCTACGATAAGGAACATATTCAACGCTCTCCACCAAAGAAAGACCGGGAAAAAAAGTCGACCTTCGGATACCGGCTAGCAAGGCTGGAGCCGGAGGATTTGGAGGAGGGACAATCTCTCCACCCACAAGCGAGAGAAGCATCAATATCAAAATCCCCGCCAAAAAAGGCTTTAAAAAGAGAGATAAAAAATAAGTCACCAAAGACAAAAGAATTCGGGAACAAAAAGAAACATAAGAAAAGTACTCACGCTGCACAGGGGGAGGATTGCTCGCCGAGTACTCAAACCCAATCATCGGAACCACCGTTGCACCTTTCGTAATCTTCTTCAAGACGATAAGCACTTCATCATTGGACAACTCGGTAGTCGTCACCATCCGAGAAGGGCCGCCACCGAGTACTCAAAGCCGTAGTGCTCTCGCGCCTTCAACGGCTGCACTCGGCGGCGAAGGTAGCTCGCCACTATGGCAAAACCAGACAAGCTATGTTGTTTCAAGTGGCTTATCCGATCAAACAGCGGCTGAAGAAGATTGTAGTCACAGGGGTAAGTTGATCTTTTTCCCACCGCTCATTAACTACAAAGGGGGGTACCCGAAGTAGGTCCAAGTCTTTGGAATACCAACTCCACCCTCAAGGTTGCCAAAGATAGAACCACTCTGGATCGCCAATCCTTGACGTAATCAACAAGATCATAATCGAAATAATGAGACGACTTTGCGCCCCGACGGAACTGAATTCCACATCTACTAAGGGTATGGAGGGATTCATTCGGGGTTGTGGCTTGAGACGAAAAGAGGAAACAGTAAGAGATTCAAGGAAGGGGAATTCTAAGAAAAGTCTCACAAAAATGAACAAAGACAGAGAGATCAAGAATCCCATTTGGGGTTAGATCATGAAGAGAGACAGAGAAGTAGCGAAGGAAACGATGAAGAAAAGCACAAGCCGGAAGACGAGTCCAGCTCGAACAAAAGAAACAAAAAGAACAATCTCCCGGGTGAGGAACAGAACTCGGTGCTCACCAGAGCAATCCAAAAGGAGAATGCTTTAGGTCGGATCATCCCCCAACTCCTCCAACTCAACCAAGTGCTTCTCTTGAGTAGTCGGAGGAGGAAAGCTCTTCGCGATTGCCTTCATATCGGCAAACTCGGTTGGTTCACCAAGGCGTCAACCTCCACCTCAAGAACCGGCTTCTCAACCGCCGACTTCGGGTGGCCAATTTCTTCCTTCCCATACAACGAATCAAAGGCGGCTAAGCTAAGAAGTGAGCGCAGATCTAGCGAAAAGGCAAGAACCAGATTGGGGATTTTTCTCGCGAAGAGAAGCTAGGGGTTTCGGAGAGAACAGAGGCAAGGTGAAGCAAGAAACAAGAAAAAGACCGTAATTTATAAAGATAAGCTTAAGAGGCCCACTTAAGGGGCAACGGTAAAAAGGCTAACGGATACAATACCCAAAAATAGGAAGGGCCCAAGTAAACCCTTAAGTCACTACAAGAAATCCTTCTTTCTATGACAAAATGCCTCATGACGGGCTAATTTTTGTCATATAATGTAACATAATATGACAAAAATTTCTGAAGCGTCATAAAATAAGGAGACCTAGAACTATTTATGACGATACTATTTTTTTTGTCACATAAAGATACCAAGTGTCGTCATAAACTATCATCGCTAGGAGCCGCCGGACGGCAAATGAATTTATGACGATGCATATATTTTTTATGTGACGATAGTAGACCATCACTAAATGTTTTATCAAATATGTCAAATGAAGAGGGCTAGACCCTTGATCCATGTCCGTTGGACTCGGAGTTGGGCCTCGGCCCATGTGAAAATATAGGGGGGGGGGGTGGAGGGAGACAGGCCGGGCCTGAAATAGAAGGGCCGAGAGATGTTTTTCCTTTTTCTTCTTTTTCTTTTTAATTTGTAAATCGATTTTGAGATCAAATTCAAGAGCTTTAAAGTGTTCAAACAAATTCAGATGAAGAAATGATCAATACCAAATTTATAGATCTCGATGAGTTGTATAACTTTATTGTTACTCCCTTTTTCATTCGAAATCATTTTACTATGTAAAGATTATATTTGAGTTTATCAAATTTTGAAACACAAATTTTGAAACCCAAAAACGATTTTAGCTGAAAAAATCATGAACATAACATTTGTACAACTCGTTAAGATCAACACTTTTATTTTAGTCATTCGTTTATCCGACAAAGTTATAATAATGTTGTTCACAAATTTTACACCTCTCTCTCATAGTTTATGAAACTATAAGAGAGATGTGTAAAATTTATGAATAATGTTACTATCACTTTGTCGGATGAACAAATGATCAAAATAAAGTTTGTAGATCTCGATGAGCTTTGCAATCTTGTTGTTGATGACTTTTTCATTTGAAATTATTTAGTATCCCAAAAATCTATTTGAATTCTTCAAATTTTGAATTTCGAATTTCAAATTGTTCAAAGTATGTCAAATGAACAAATGACTAAAACCAAAGCAGTAGATCTTAATGAGGTCTACAATTTTGTTATTGATAATTTTTTCATTTAAAGTCATTTATGTTTCTAAACTTTAGTCTAAACTTGTCATATATTAAAAAATAAAAAACATCATATATTAAAAAAAATTAAAAAACATACACACACGGGCTACTAATTCCCCTTCGTCCCATGCCGGCCTCGACGGCCTGCTAGGTCACCGGACGTCTCCTGGCCGTCTATACAGATCGAACGGTCGACGGCAACCCTCAGCTAGTCAAAACCACACAGAACTCGCCCTAGGGTTTTCATTTGCCATTTGAGCCACTCAATCTCAGCTCCCAGCCACCAAGTTGTCCTCGCCGCCGCTCGTTCTAGCGGCAAGGCTCACCGACCAGCCGCCGCCCTCCATGGCCTCCACCTCGTGAACCTGTGCGCCTGTGCCTTTGCTGCCCAGGAAGGCGTGAAGCAGGAAGCAGGCCTAGCCCTCCTGCTGCAGCCACCGGCCGCTCACACTTCGACCCACACCGACGCCGGTTGAACTGACAGCGTGATGCCTCCTACATTCCTCTAATTTTTCCAACTCTACGACCGTGCCAGAGGTAATCCACTCTCCTGTACTGCCTTAGTTCTGCACTCTCTCCATGAGACATGAGTAGATCTGAATGTCTGTGCTTGCTTAGTTGCTTTCCTGGAGATTTTTGTTGTGCTTCTCCATTTTCAGTTATGTCCTCACCTACAGATTGAAATGATGGCTAGCTAGTTAGCCTTTACTGGTGTACAATGATTTTTCTAGGTCTCTAATGCCATGGCGATGTACATTGCTTAGTTAATTTTTAGTTTTGTCAACTTATTTGCTGGATGTCATTCACGGCTAGGTGCCTGGTTAGCTTTGGGGCTTGTCTGGACGGGTCCAAATGGGATAAATAACTAGTTAGCTTGTGAACTGCGAATTGGGGACAATTTCTGCTGAGTATCTCAATTCTCATGTAAATCTATTATTCAGACAAGTGCAGCTAAAGGAGGTGGCTGTATTAAAAAAAATTCACGACCAGTGATGACCAATGCGACAATGATATTTAGACATGTTGTATGTACTCTGAATTTATGCAATATTGTACTGATATGAAGACATGCTAAATAGCTGCCATTTGTCGGGTTTGGGAGCCGACGACGTGGTGGAGAAGACGCGCGGCACACAATCAAGGGCGGCGCTACACAACTGCGACGCCTATGGCCTAGCTAGTTCACTTTCCCTGTAATAAAGTCTTGCTCAGCGTGCGGGGGCAATGAGATCCATGGCGCAAGGCCCTAGGAGCAGGAAACGGCAGCGATGGCTAGTTTTGCAATGGCACCCCATGGAAAGTGGCATGGAGCACAGTGCATGTGGGCAGCATCCGTCGTCCGAGAAGTGTCGATGCTAACTATCCAGGGTATGCACTTCAAATCCTCCATCCTGTCCCTGCCGAGTACTGAATGAATTTGTTTGAATGAGTGAATCCCGAAGCTTTGCCTAGAAATGTTGCACATTTGATGATGAAAAAACTATTCACAGTTATGAGAGTGAAATCTAAATAAATTTATTTAGCAATTGTGATTCAGAATAATTATACATACACAAGTGCTTGTTATTTTTATATATAAATAAACAAAGATGTTATTATTTAGCTATTTATAGACTGTTGTGCTTGTCAAGTAATAATGTGCTCTATTTGTTATTAGTAGCATCAGTTATGTACCTAATTATATGCAGTAAAACTAGATGACTGCAGATCATGTGTCATTGGGGCTTATTAGTAGACAAAGTGGTGTTGTTTTTTCTGTAAAATAAAGCTAATATTGCTCCAGTTTGTATATCATATTTAGGAGTCCAGTTGTAAAAGAAATCCAGATTTAGTAAATATATGATTTTTAGCTACCTTGATGTTTTTTGTGAAATGAATTTATATTTTAGCTGCAGTCTTCTCCCCTATTAATTTCGTGGATAAATTCTAATGCACTATCCTTTCTTAGTTACTTGCAGTGTCTTAAGTTTTTTTTGGTGATGAGATGGCTAAGTGAAATCGGGTGCATATGTGTCTATATCACTAGTCTATGCTAATATCCAAGGTTCGGAAGTTCCATTCTCAGGATGCCGGGTCCGCTCATTGCTAATTGTCTCTACCTTCCTTTACCAGCCATTGTGGTCTCCTATTGATGCAATATGGTCGGCTCTATGATCTGTAGTGAGGTCTACACTTATGAGGTCAGCATTTTTCAATATATCTATTACTTGTTAGTGGTAATTCTGTTAGTCTGTATGCTTCGTTACCTATTAGTGGATGGGAATACACTTATGCTTCTCAGAGGGACAAGTACAAGCTTTTTTATGAAACATGTCCTTACTTACAACATTGAATCTAGACTTGCTTATTTCTCTGAACTTCAAGTTATCTAAGTTCACTGCTTATGTGCATTGGCTGCTATTAAATATTCTCTAACTGTACCTTTACATGATAAGTAATAGATGATTGGGTTTGTTGCTCTATAAAACTTAGCCATTTTAAATTTTGGACAAAGAAATTGTTTGCCACCAGTTCATAAGTAATAGATGATTCAGTTTGTTGCTCTATAATACTTGGTGATTTTAAATTTGGTTGAGTAACGACTATGTCCACATCTAATAGGGTTCACATTTAATAAAAGTGCCAATATTTTCCTTCATGTGAAGGAGGAACAGTTGGAAGCACGTATTCTTGCTCAACAGCCTCATTGAAGCAAACCAAGCGGCACTTGAAGAAAACCAAAATTTGTTGTGCCGCACTCCAAGAAGTGAGGGGGATGCATACCAAGTTTGAAGGCGACTAATGCGTAAAACTTGAGAAATATTGAGGTAGGTCCGCATGATGTATCGATTGATGATGCCTTTGCCTAAACTTTTGCTAGATTGCGAGAACGCCAAACTCGTTTGTTAGAATGACTTTGTGCACTATGTTGTCGAAACAATGTGCAACTTATTTGCATTTGTTTGTATGTTTGAACATGTGTGATGAAACCCGAAACTAGTGTGATATTTGAACCCGCAAGCAATTGTGTCTTCTGCCTTATGTCTTTGTAGAATGTATGTCGATGGCTTGGCTAATATGTATGAGCTGTGATGAGAATTTGGAATCGTTTGTGTGACATTCGTCATTGAATTAATTCATATGGCAATGCCACATTTGTCATGGAATGAAGGTAATTGTATAACGACACTGAGTCATCTCGAGATGTATCAACCGTCATACATTAACAAGACACAATGTAAATGTCACAAAATATGCCCTATCGTCACAATAATTTGTTTAAATTAGGGTTCCCAAAGATACAATTTGTGACGATTGATGTATTAGGTGATGAGTTGACCAACCAATATGTGACAGCTTGTAGTTGTCATTAAATGATAACAATATATGATCTGGCAAGAACCAAACCGTCACAAAAGGTCACCACATTTTGTGACGGGTTTCCATATTATCGTCACAAGGTACATTTAGCGACGGCCGATATATGACGACCGCCATGACGGTGGTTTTTCGTCATACCATTCATTTTGTGACAAATTTCAGTACATTGCATGACACTTTTAGTTTGTTATAAAAGCCTAAATTTTTTTTAGTGAGTCACGGGGTAACGGCCCTTATCCCGTTAGACACCAACGGTAAAAAATTATTACCGTTACAAAGAAAGACAGATATAGACAAGTATCAACAAGACGATCCACAAGAAGATGGCTGAAGACGATATCTATCAAAAGAAGTCAGAATCAGAGGATATTCCACGTTATCAACAAAAAAACAAGTCAAGACAAGGCGCACAATCAGCTCCACAAGATTAAATAACTCGGACCATTCTAAGAAGCATACATCCACACAGACAAGACAACCAGCATTATGAGAAACAACTCGGATTATTACAGGATCATATTCTTTCATCAGAAGGTTACAAGATACAAAGATAACAAGTCTTACAAGACCCAATGAATTCAGAAAGTACATTGAAGCAACGACTACAAGGAACCCTGTAGAATTTAGCCATAGAGGAAAATTACGTGCAAATTCTACAAAGAACCCCACGGAATCCTGCCATATAAGACAACTACGCAGGGACCCATGAAGAAAACCGCAGGCACCTGCACTACCTATCGAGGCGAGAATGAGCCGAAGCGGATCCAAAGCAACCTAGATGCACCAAAACAAAGTGCACCCAAGATTGCCAGAAGGAGCACTGACAGGTCAAGTATCACGTCGGGCCTCTCCCAAAACAAGCCGGATCGAACCCCATGTAAACAAAAGAGCTCCAAAAGGAGCACTGACAGATCCAGATCCACATGGGGCCTCTCCAAGAACAAGTCGGATTGAACCCAACATGAGCAAAGAAGCTCCAGCTGTGCGTGGGGCGGTAGCCGATTTGCACCGGACAGCTAGAAGACTGTACGGCTTGGCAACCCTACAACACAGAGCATAACTCTGGCAGCGTGGAAAAGAAGTACTAAGAGTGCAAAATGACACAGCATAAGGCACATCTCAAGACTTCTTCTACCCGCCAGAGCGAGCCTCCAACCACAATGCTACCTCGGGATTAGTCTACTTCTAATCCCAATCTCAAGAATTCTTCTACCCACTAAGAGGACCATACTACAAGAACAAGAAAGAAGCCTGGGGGCTGCTCAACCTCATACACTATCATCTTCGCAAGAATAAAGAAATGCACACTGAAAGCAACGGAAGGAGAGGCGCAATTTATAGGCCAGGACCGGTGCACATGGACCAAGCTCACCAACACAAGTTTCAAACAAGTACAAAAAAGGAGAGCAGTAAAAGGGAGCAACAGTATATTCCAAGCATATCCAGCACAGTAAAAGCCTTTAAAGTCACCAGCTGCCAACGTCCAGCAATAAAAGCTGACATAAAGGACAAGATCACGAGCACTTGTCCGTTTCTCAAGCAGAAGAACTCGGAGAAAATCGGGGGCTGCAGCTAAAGAATCGGGGGCTGCAGCCAAAAGATTTCAGGACGAAAGAACTCGGACAAGCTCGAGGGTCGCCGCCACCAAAAGCTAGAGGTGCGGAAAAAAAAGATTTCGGATCTAAAAAGATCTCGGACAAGCTCGGGGGCCGCAGCCAGCCAAAGGCTAGGAGGCTGCAGCGAAAAAGATTTCAAGAAGAAAAAGAACTCAGACAAGCTCGGGGGCTGCAGCCAAAGGCTCGGGGGCTGCAGCAGAAGAATTACAAGACATAAGAACTCGCAGAAAGACTCAAAAGCCATTGCCCGACTTTTTTTATTTACAAAAACAACTCAGACAAAGGCTCAGGGGCTGCAGGGCGTACACCCTCAACTTTTTCTTTTTTCAAAGACCCTCCAGCTACTTATAAACAAATAGCAAGAGGCTCGGAGGCTACACTCAATGAGTGCACCTACGGCGCACAAGAAGGCGAGAAAGAAGTCCTCAGCTTGATCACTTCAAAGCATCACGCTAGAAGCATAGAGCTCCTCGAGTTCTACTTTGAAATGCTCGGGGGCTTGTCGGTACGGGACGTACCCGAGTACTCATCAAGACGGCATCCGTCGGGACAACAGCAAGAAGACCGGATCCGAGTAGAATGCGGATAGTCCTAGTTAGGCGGATAGAAAGTAACATCTGTAATAGGAATAGAACACCTTCTACAAGTCCGACTAGGACTAGGAACCTTAGCTCTGGCTCTTTTTCCTCTCATAAAAAGGAGCCAGAGCACCCCTTTGTAAATGACCAACAACACACGATCGAGATCATCAATCCAACGCAAAGGCCAAGGCCAATCGAGTAGGGCTTTTTACTCGACGCCGAGGGCCCGAACCAGATAAACCGTGTGTCTTTTCGCCGTACCGCCGAGTTCTAGTTATTCGCCGAGGTCCGAATCAACTGCTGCGGGAACCCCGTGGCAGGCTATCGGTGACCAAACACCGACACACCCCCTCACTCTCTTTTTAGTCCAATCTGAGGCTGTTAGGCCAATCAATATAGAGTAGACCAAGTCACCTTCACTTTGAATAATGCATAATCGTCTTTATCTCTTGATTAGCATGCCCGTGCCTGTTCGCCTTTGAAGGAACAAAGCAATGGAAGCATGACTCTCGGATACCTTGAACCTCAAATTTATCTCGAAGCCTCAACTACAAAGAACCACAAACCTCTTTAAGCCACATGGCTCATGAATAGCACCATCAAAGAGCCGGATTTCTTCATGTATCCCATCGGTAAAACAACCGAGACGCATTTTGAAACCGCCTTGCACTTCTAATATGCCAACTTCTACAGTCGCGCCTCAGAATGTAACCGACCAATTTATAAAAGCATAAGTGAAAAATCACCGCTAAGCAAGCAATGGTCACACTTAAGCCTTTATAAACCCGGTAGTCCGAAATCTCGAAGGATTTCAAACCAAACGTCATCAACCAAGATCGCATAAGTTTAGCGCCACCATTCGCATGTTACAACATTTCGCAAATAGTTAAACAACATCGAGTGCGGAAATAAAGTTATTACAAACCGAAGTTCTTTAAATCCAAATAGCGGAAACAAGATAGTTTTAAAAGCTCAACCCAACTCACACATTTGAGATTAATAAAGTGCTACCCGTAGTCTATCCATCAAAAGCGCTTGGGGAGAATATTAAGAGTAACCTTGCCCAAGGTCTTCTAATCCACTGGGGAAAAGACAGTCTCGCAGCAGCTGCGTGGTAGGTATGCCCGTCTCAAGACAAAACAACAAGCGGGGAAAAACCCCGAGTACTAGAAGGTACTCGCCTAGACTTACCCGACCGACAAAAAGTAAAAGACTCCAAGGAGGAATGATAGGCTTTATCGGGAGGTAGCTCGACTCATTTTGCATAAAAGCAAAGAGTAACATTTAAAGTGATAGCTCGCCTTAATCATCCCTATTTATGCTAGGTGAGCAGCTATACTATTCATCAATGTAGTATATATCAATCATGATTAAGCAAGCAAGTAGTATCCATAATCATATACATCGCCTTAACCCATCATCATCATTAACCACATTCCATAATCATTACTACGATGGTGCAGCTCAAGTCAAGTGTTCACCGGCCCAGAACGATGGCGATTCGAATCGACATTACCGAGCTCGTGGGGTATTCCTCATGCAAACCACACTCACCCGCTAAAGTGAGCTACTGTGTCACCATGGCACGTATCCAGAAGACAAGCACGCGGACTCGCATGGAACCACCGCATCGGGGACCGCCCCGACCGCCTTTAGCCAGCCATGCTGGACCTCGGACTTACTCTTCGCGCCCCGTGGTCCCCCATCCATCTCCAATACGGTGCGAACGGCCGAGAACCGCCCGGATAGTGTTGGGCTTCGCTGGTCGGAACGACTTATCCGGCCGCCTAAACATGAGGCATGCTCAACATGACTTTGCGGTACAACAATCCGGTGACGGTCCTTAATCGACACTGCACGGAATCACTATGGTCCAACAACCCCACAAGACTCCGTCCGGCCTCCAATTATCAACCATAGCCATTATCCGTGATGATATCAACGTAAGCTTTTCCATCAATCATAGGTAACCACCTATCTCGCTGGATGACGTGAAATCACCCGACTTCTACCGCCTAAGCAAGCTAAGCAATTTACTCGCCCTAGACTAGCGTGGTGTATCAAGGTAGGATAATCAATGGTAAAGCAAGGATATAATGCAAAGAACGGTGTCACACAACTCCTATACTTAATGCAACAATCATAAATCATAATTAGACTGTTAGAAAGCATAGGTAAGTAAATGCTCGGTGCTTGCCTTGCACAAAGTCGACGCGCGGTGGTCCCGGGGCACTCCGGAAGCTCCTCCTCTTCTCCTTCCTCTTGCGGCACTTCTTGCTGCGGTTCCTCCTGACGATTCTCCTCGATTTCCGAATAAGGGAGGTCCTCTTGCGAACCTCAGTATGATGCGATGCACGTGCATAAGTATCATGAATGCACAACGATGATGATCATGGGTGAAGATGATTAATAAATTATTTGACAGAGTAGGTGCATATCTCCTCTCTACTACAACTTAACTCATTTATCGAGTATGTGCATACCTCTTCTCTAAACACTTAGAGAAGTGCATAAAGAAGAGTGGCGTCGGACACACTCGCATACACGCACAACATGAATACAAGGAGTACTACCACCACTCATGGGCAAGTATCACACTTCAGACATGGTGCTCCAATGCATGACCAGCAAGCATAACATAATTGAAAAAGCACAAGAATTGATACAAAAGCCATTAAATCATTTAGTTCAATTACTTATCATTTCATGTGAATAAATAGGCTTGAACTGGGACCTCTGTCTAGACAGTTCAGAAAATTCTATAAAAATTACAGGAGCTACACTATGCTATAACAGAGCCATGATAAATTTTTTCATCTCATTTTACCAAGTACAACAGCCTACACAAAAAGATGAAGCTACTGGCCAGAAAAGCACATTTAACAACTTTGCACTATGAAAAGTGTTAAACAACAGATTTCATATTTTTATCTAGAACTACTTAGCATAAGAACAGTCACCAAAAATTACCAGGGCCTAATTCCTTATAATTTATTTATTAAAAATCATACAAGAATCAGCCCAGAAATGAAATTAAATCATATTCCAATATTTTTTTACAGGAACTGCATGCCACATATTTTTCCCAGAAACTACATCACATAACAAGACTAACAAAACAAGAATCACATTTTTCAGAGCAATATACAATTTACTATGCATTTAACCAGTTTTCAGCCATTTCAAGAATTAAATAAATCTATACAGGAATTATTCACCAAAAAATGCATCTCATAATTTTCAATGACAGATCTACTTATTAGGAACCTAACAAAACAAATCCCATCAAATTTGGATTTCATTTGCCCGAGAAACAAATTGAAATGCATTTAAATCAAAAAACTGAAAACAAATAAAAGAAAAGGGCCGAGCCCCTCGCCAAGGCGTGGACTCGGTCCAGCGGGACCATGAGCCACTGCCAGGCGGGACCCCGCGGTCCACGGCCCCACTGGCCAGCCGGCCGAGGCAGGGCGTGGTCCGACGGTGAGAGTCGCCGGGCGACGAGGTTCCGGGCAAACCGATGGCATCGACGCAGGCGACAAGGCGACACGGTGACGGGCTTGGCGCGGGCAAGCTGGTGGTGCCTAACTACAGCGGGCGACGGCGACGGCGGCACGGCGGCTCGAACGCCGGGCGGTGGTCGCCTCCCGACGCCGGTGGACCCCGGTGAGGAGCGCACACACGCGCTGGTGCAAGGTGAAGCCGGGCTCTAGGGTTAGGTGGTGGATTGGGGCCGGAGTGCTCGTCGCCAAGATATGGCACGCAAGGGCGGCGGGAAACTCCCGGTGAGCCCCTGGTGCGGGCGGTGAGGAGACGCGCATTGCCCGATTGAGCGCGCAGGTGTTCGATTCGGCGGTGCGCGATGCGGGTGCGCAGAGAGAAAGCAGGGAGAGCGAAGCGAGGGGAACGGGCGCGGGCCGTGAGCTCCCGCGAGCCCGCCATGGCGTCCGGGCGGGCGGAAAACCTAAAATGCAGGCTCACCTAGGCTTGGCGTGCTCACTGGCTCGGTGAGAGAGGTGGAGGAGGGCGAGGCGGCTCTGTTGGCGCAGTTTTGGGCGGGCGCGTGGGGCGGCAGGGGAGAACGACGGCGGCGGCACTCGGAATGGCGACGGCGAAAGGGACAGAGCTGGGGAGCGAGCAGCAGGCAGGGCGGAAATGGAAGCGGATGTTTCCGCTTCGGGCGTGGCCGGGTGAAAATGGTGGCCCGCCACTGGCTCGCCGGCCACTTGGCACGGCGGCCAGCGACGGCGGCCACGCGTGCCCACCGCGGCGGCCGGGGCTGGTCGGCCACGCCCGGCCGGACGCTGGGCGCGGACGCTGGCCGGGCCGAAGCCGGGCCGAATCGCTTTTTTTTTTTTTTTTTTTTTTTTTTTTTTTGAAATTGAATCTGAACCAAAATGCACCCTTTTGACAAATTTAAAAGCTTTTTTCATGAAAAGTGCCCAAAATAAAAGTTGTAGAGAATTTCAAACTGAACAACTTTCATTTAAGGCTCATCTCAAAATTCCTAATAAGTTTTGAAATGCAAATTCATTTTGAATTTTTGGGCATAAAAAGGAATTTTCCAATTTATTTTCTTTTTTGCTCCAAAATGCACCAAATCTTTTTGCAATAAATTTTATTAAAACCTTTCAAATTGCTGGGCAAGTGAATCTAAACTTGATCAAGTTGTTTGCAAGGCAAATTAATTAACTAACACTTCAATCAAGCATGAGATTAGGAATTAAAGGCAAGCACATGAAATGACAAAATGCAACTTAGGGTTTATGCTTAATGATGCTCATGCCATGCTTAGTGATGATTAAGTTAATTAATTAGGTGCCTAATGCATGCTTAACACCGAGGTGTTACAGCCCTACCCCTTAAAGAAATCTCGCCCCGAGATTTGGGTTTACTAACTGTGTTTTATGGAATTCGGGATAAACTTCTTTTCGTGTAATCCTCGCTTCCCATGATGCATCTCTATCATCATGGTAGCTCCACACAACCTTGTATGTGCGCACAAGTCGATTCCGGTAACTCTCTTTGCTATCAACAATTCTCGACAGCTCTTCTTTGTATACTAGATCACCGTTAACTTCAAATCTTGCTCTTCGATTCTTTCTTCAGCACACGCAAACACTTCTTCGCTTGAGAGACGTGAAAGACCGGAAAGACGTAACTCATAGACTCGGTAACTCTAACTTGTATGCAACTTCACCTCTTCTTTCAAGAATCTTGTACGGACCTACATATCTTGGTGCAAGCTTTCTTTTGGCTCCAAACCTCTCAGGTCCCCTTTTTTCGGTGAAACTCTAAGATAGACATAGTCACCAACTTCGAATGTCGAGGTCTTCTTCTATTGTCAAGATAACTCTTTCTGGCCGGGGATCGCAGCCTTTCATGTGCTTTTGATAATCCGAACTTTCTCTTCAACTTGGGGAACAAAGTCAATACCATAGTATCTTCTTTCTCCCGCTTCGACCCAGCTTCAACGGAGTTCTACACTTTCTCGCCATATAAAGCTTCAAACGGTGCCATCTTGATACTTTCTTGATAACTCGTTGTTGTAGGAGAACTCAGCCAAAGGTAACCATGACTCCCATGATCCCTTAGCGTATAGCACACAAGCTCTCAACATGTCTTCAAGAACTTGATTAAGCCTTTCAGGCCCCGAACCAAGTTTGAGGATGATAAGCAGTCTGCCGTGTAGCAACTCGGTACCCATTCCTTCATGCAAACGTTCCCAAAAGTGAGCAAAGTGAACCGTGATCCTCGATCGATACAATGGTCTTAGGAACTCCATGCAAACGAACAATCTCGGAGAGGTAGAGATCAGCATAATGAGGTGGTCGTAAGTGGTCTTGACAGTAAGAAGTGAGTCGACTTGGTTAACCGATCGATGATCACCCGCATCGAATCATTCCCTTTTTGTGTGGTTGGCAAACCCGTGATGAAATCCATACTAATATCATCCCACTTCCAAGCAGTGAACCGGCAACGGATTCAAGAAACCCGCCGGCTTCATGTGGATAGCTTTGACACGACAACAAGTATCGCATCGAGCCACATATGCCGCTATCTCTTTCTTCATCTTGGTCCACCAATATCGAGGTCTCGTGATCATGATACATCTTGTTGCTTCCTGTGGTGAATGGATAGCTTGGAAAGATGAGCTTCATCCATCATCCTATTCTTGAGTTCTCGATCCTTCTAAGCACGACAAGACGATTGTCGAACCAAAGCACACCATCGTCATCCAATCGAAAAGTGTGGAATTGGTGCCTTCTTCATTCTCTTTGAGGTGATAAATACCAGGATCGGCCTTTTGACCTTCAATGATCCGTTGGTCGAGGGAACATCGGACTTGGATATCATGCAAAACCGCAGATGCATCGATCGAACTCTTCTTCTATTAGTGGTCGCACAACATGATGATGTGACTTACGACTCGCAGCATCGGCAACTACATTGGCTTTCCCCTGGGTGATAGTGCAATCGTCAAGTCATAGTCCTTGATCAACTCTAACCATCTTCGCCGCCTCATGTTAAGTTCGGGTTGGGTAAAGATGTACTTGAGACTCTTGTGATCAAGTGTATATGTGGCACACATTTCCCAACGATAGTGCCTCCAGATCTTTAAGGCATGCACAACCGCAGCTAACTCAAGATCATGCGTGGGATAGTTGACTTCATGCTTTCTCAACCGGCGTGAAGCATACGCAATCACTGGCCTTCTTGCATCAAGACACAACCTAAACCGGTCTTCGATGCATCACAAGACACATCAAATGGCTTCTCGATATCAAGTCGTGCCAAGACAGAGAGCAGTGGTTAGCAACTCTCGCAGGTGCGGAAAGCCGCCTCACATGCCTCGTCCGCACAAACTTATGCTCTTTTCAGAAAGCAGATTTGTCATTGGCTTGGCAATCTTAGAGAAAACTGGAATGAAACGGCGATAATACCCCCCGCCATTCCAAGAAAACTCCGAACTTCATGCACGTACGTGGGTGGTTGCCAATCCATGACCTCTTGTACCTTTGACGGGTTGATCGATATGCCATTTTCAGAAATGATATGGCCAAGGAAGGCAACTTCCTTTAGCCAAAACTCACATTTGCTAAACTTGGCATACAATTTATGCTCTCTTAGTCCGGGTAAGTGCAACTCTTAGATGCCGGGCGTGTTCTTCTTCATTTGCGAGTAGATCGTAATGTCATCCAAGAATACAATCACGAACTTATCCAACTCGGGCATAAAGACTGAATTCATAAGATACATAAAGTATGCAGGAGCATTTGTTAAGCCGAAGGACATAACAAGATACTCGCATAACCCGTATCTAGTAACGAAAGCAGCCTTTATGTATATCTTCGGGACGAATCCTCGATCCGATGATACCCCGATCTCAAGTCAATCTTGGAAAACACTTTAGCTTTAGACAACCGATCAAACGTAATATCAATTCTCGGCAAAGGATACTTGTTCTTGATTGTGACAAAGATTGAGTGGCCGATAATCAACACATAACCCGAGAGAGTGATCTTTCTTCTTCACAAACAAAGCTGGACAACCCCATTCGTAAGTACTTGGCCCGATAAAACCCAACTTCTTCAACTCATACAACTGCTTTCTTCAACTCGCTAACTCATTGGGAGGCATACGATACGGTCTCTTACAGATTGAGCCGTACTGTGCACTAGATCAATAGCAAACTCGATATCTCTTTTCGGAGGTAACCCGTGCAAATCTTCGTGAAAGACATCGTGAAACTCACATACTACTGGAATCTCGCCTAGAGAAGAAGCTCGAATAGCATAGGTCAACTTGGTCATGTCTCGCAACTCGAGGCAATAACACTTGAAAGTGTCTTGGCCCCAGAGGATCCGTGAGGGTAATTGTTCTATTCCCAAAGATCAATCACAACTTGTTTATCTTTCATCCAATCCATTCCCAAGATCACATCCATAGTTAACCCGTAAAACTACCAAATTAACTCTATATGCTTTATCTCCAATTTCAAAAATTGCATGTTGAAGCATCCGATTAGATAGGACATCAGCACCAACGAGCCGATGCGGTACCCATAATCTAATTGCTTAAGTTCTAACTCATGTGATCGTGCATATGATTGACTCATAAAAGAATGCGATGATCCGTAATCAAATAAAACAACCGCAGGATGCTTATTGACAAGGAACGCACTGGCCGCAAAGGATCGGTTCTCCATCGTGAATCTCATTAATAGAGGTGTGATGAGCACGGGCTTGATAGGTCGCCCGCTTCTTCGGTATGGACAATACTTGGCGAAGTGACCGGTTGATTGCGCTTGAAGCACGGGCCTCTCACGGCAGTGCATTAGCAAGAGGGACCACCAGCCCTAGCTTGAGCTTGAGGTGCGTGTGGGCGATAGCCCCTCCGATTCTTTTGGAGGTGGTGGAGCATTTCTCTTTGGAGCAGTGTGCGCGGAACCTTGAGTTCTCGAACAGAGGGCGGTATCGGCGACGGTTAGGCATTGGGGGTCGGAACTGGGAAGATCCTCCCTCAAAGCTTCTCTTGCGATTCTTGGAAGCAAAGATGCGATTGTTATTATTCTCTTGAGTCAAGGGGCCGATGAACTCATTGAATGTAGCCCTCGAACCGATACCCATGGTTTTAGCCATCTTTGTATTGAGACCTCTTTTGAAACTTTCTATCTTCTTCTCTTCAAGTTGTCCACATATGCCGGAGCATAACGGGACGATTGTTGAACTCTTGCAGATATTCGGCCATGCTCTTATTGCCTTGAGTGAGCTTCATGAATTCGAGATACCTTCATAGCCATCAAACCCGGTGGAACATAAGTATCGCGGAAAATCCGAGTGAATCGCGCCCAAGTGATGGGAGCATTCGGCGGAAAAGTGGTGCGTTGGTGGGACCACCAAATTCCCCCCGGCCCCGGCAGCTTGATGTGCCCCATACTCAACCTTCAAGTGACTTCGGTCATACCGGAGCAAAGCGAAACTTGTCTTCCATCGTGTTGATCCACTCGAGAGCCTCGAGTGGTTCCTTAGCTTGCAAGAACTTTGGCGGATCGGTATCCAAGAAGTCCTTGAAAGTGCTATACCGGGTTGGCGGGGACGGTCACGGTGGCCCCCAAGCGACCGGTGTTCGCGGCAATGTCACGCAATACGGCCTCCATGTTGCGCCTGACGCCAAGGAACCGTTGAAACAGCTTGCTCACGGTCAATGGTGGGAGGAGGTGGTGGTGGCAAAGGTTACCCTCGGCGATTTCCGTTGCCTCCATTACCATTTCCACCATTTCCATTGCCTCCATTGCCCCGGCCGGAACCATCTCCAACCGAGAGAGCCACTAGCGGTGCGGCGAGTATCAACCATCTCGCATATTTCAAGCATCAAGTAATTATTAGGTGATGTTACAACATTGTGTTTAATGTAATAATCATGCCAATGAATTATTGGGGAAAAATAAATTCATTCTCAACAAATAGGCATAAAGATTCATTTCCACAACTCATAACATCACTAATTAGATTACCGAATAAAAGCATCCTCCGAGGCATGCAACATCCAAAATTGCCAAAGATACATACATCGGACTTTTTAGGCGCTCAAGTAGCACCACAACACATGAAGGTCCAACATACACATGAGTCACATCTCATAATGTTACATGCCAACAACATCAAAAGAACTAAAGCGTAACTACGACTAGCGATGGAACTACTAGCCTACTCGTGCTCACCGCCAACGCCGGACTCGGCGCCGAGAACAACGCCGCCGCCGGGTGCAAAAGCGCGGGTGCAGGTGGAAGGTCGGGCCCTCCTCGCCTCCATCGGGGTTGATAACTCCCGGCCCATCTCGCCTGCCCAGACCATGGTGACCATGAACCCGGGTTATACAGACGTGGTAGTCCTCGTGCAACCGGGTCAATGTACCGCCTCGCGGTCAAAGAGCCGTGTCCCACCGATGAGCATCGTTCCGGCTTCATTCCTCTCAGTGACCAACTGGGCCATCATCCTGTCAAGATTCCTCTCAGACGCTTGCTCGAAGCGTGCAATACGTGCACGCAGGCGTTGTTCTCCCCCGTTGGCCTCCCTCACCCCGCCTCGCCTTCATCCCTAATCGGGTTCCTATGCTGCCTCAGCCCCGGACTTGTTTCGTATGCTCCTTCTTCATTTTCTTCTCATTCTCCCACATAGCCTTGTTCCATCCATCGAGCTTGTACATGGTAGTTTCAGTAGCATCATATGCCCGCATCGGTGCAAACATAGTGCTCATGGGCTGCGTTGTCACTACCATCAATCTCATCCACTCCCCGGCCAACGTGCTCGGCTAGGGGACTGCCTCCCAAACAAAGGTCCGCAGGTCATCCTTGGGAAAAGTCCCCGCCAAAGCCCGTGCTAGGCTCGGGGAAAACGCCCATGATCCGGGCGAAGGACCCGGAAAGCAGCCCGCCGGCCCCATCCCGAAGCGGTGACAAAGAAGTTGGCGCGAACACGCCACCCGTACCACTCTGAGTCCGGGTGGAGTGGAGGGACGGTGATCTCCACGGCGACCAAGTCGTCACCACGAGGCGGCTCCTCAGTGACCCAGAGTATACGGGTCGCCGCTCCTCCGATATCCTCGCGTGAGCGAAGCACTCTCCAAAGGAGCGTGGGCATGCCAAACTCCTCCAGAAGTGACTCTCCCGGATCACCGCGGCGTGGTGCAAGCTGTCCACGTGGCACACACCCTCCGTGGACTTGCGAGCCGCCCGCTTTGTGCGAGCCATCCGTCGTAAATTTATCCCGGTGAGACAAGTTATTAATTATCCAATTTTAATCGCAAAGAATAAATTACGTAGAAGAGGAAGGTAAATGTCATGACATGAGATGAACAAACATGATGTATGCACGTATCTTACGTTCTCACAAACCTAGCAAAAAAATAATTCTAACGGATATACGGTGGCATACAACGTTCTCTCATAGCGTATAACTAGTCGTTTCTACACTAACGGTTATGTTATGTACCCGCAGAAAATCCATTGCAGCCCATCCCAACAAAGATGAATAAATGCATTGCGTAAAGTAAAGATTAAGCACTCACACGCACGTGCATTCCCCCGAATACACGCACATGTAGTACAACTACCCGATCCTCGCCCAATGACGGCATCGCCGATTAATAGACGGCACAACCCACAATTAAACACCTTGGTAAGTACATGGTTTTGACATGTACATACTTCCCAGATCACACTAGCACTCCCCTAGATTGCCGGTTGGACAACCATGCTCTCACAACTCCCACTTACCGAGACGTAGAGGCATTTTGAACCATACATTACCACTCAAGCGAATGGCACCCATACAATTACCTTGCTGCATGGGCAACGGTGAAAATAAAATATGATGCAAGCCCCCAAGTTAGTACTTAATTAGCCACCTAGAGTCCTTATTTGGGCATAAAGGATATGACCATCGGCACACTCTTAGTTTTGCAAACGAATTTTCTCAAAAGACTTATAGATCTATAAGTTAAAATCCTGTTTTGAAAACAAATTCTTTTGTTTTAAATAGACATGTGAACAAGAATCGCTAAACCTTGCTCGATGCCACCGTGAATGAGAACCGACCAATTTATAAAAGCATAAGTGAAAAATCACCGCTAAGCAAGCAATGGTCACACTTAAGCCTTTATAAACCCGGTAGTCCGGAAATCTCGAAGGATTTCAAACCAAACGTCATCAACCAAGATCGCACAAGTTTAGCGTCACCATTCGCATGTTACAACATTTTCGCAAATAGTTAAACAACATCGAGTGCGGAAATAAAGTTATTACAAACCGAAGTTCTTTAAATCCAAATAGCGGAAACAAGATAGTTTTAAAAGCTCAACCCAACTCACACATTTGAGATTAATAAAGTGCTACCCGTAGTCTATCCATCAAAAGCGGTTGGGGAGAATATTAAGAGTAACCTTGCCCAAGGTCTTCTAATCCACTGGGGAAAAGACAGTCTCGCAAGCACTGTGGTAGGTATGCCCGTCAAGACAAACAACAAGCGGGAAAAACCCCGAGTACTAGAAGGTACTCACTAGACTTACCCGACCGACTCAAAAGTAAAAGACTCCAAGGAGGAATGATAGGCTTTATCGGGAGGTAGCTCGACTCATTTTGCATAAAAGCAAAGTAGTAACATTTAAAGTGATAGCTCGCCTTAATCATCCCTATTTATGCTAGGTGAGCAGCTATACTATTCATCAATGTAGTATATCAATCATGATTAAGCAAGCAAGTAGTATCCATAATCATATACACGCCTTAACCCATCATCATCATTAACCACATTCCATAATCATTACTACGATGGTGCAGCTCAAGTCAAGTGTTCACCGCCCCAGAACGATGGCGATTCGAATCGACACTACCGAGCTCGGGGGGTATTCCTCATGCAAACCACACTCACCCGCTAAAAAGTGAGCTACTGGTCACCATGGCACGTATCCAGAAGACAAGCACGCGGACTCGCATGGAACCACCGTGCAGGGGACCGCCCGACCGCTTTAGCCGCCCATCTTTGGACCTCGGACTTACTCTTCGCGCCCCCGTGGTCCCCCATCCATCTCCAATACGGTGCGAACGGTCGAGAACCGCCCGGATAGTGTTGGGCTTCATGGGTCGGAACGACTTATCCGGCCAGCCTAAACATGAGGCATGCGCTCAACATGACTTGCGGTACAACAACGGTGCGGTCCTTAATCGACATACAGACGGAATCACTATGGTCCAACAACCCCACAAGACTCGTCCGGTCTCCAATTATCAACCATAGTCATTATCCGGATGATATCAACGTAAGCTTTTCCATCAATCATAGGTAACCACCTATCTCGCGGATGACAGAAATCACCCGACTTCTACCGTCTAAGCAAGCTAAGCAATAAAACTCGCCCTAGACTAGCGGGGTGTATCAAGGTAGGATAATCAATGGTAAAGCAAGGATATAATGCAAGCAACGGTGTCACACAACTCCTATACTTAATGCAACAATCATAAATCATAATTAGACTGTTAGAAAGCATAGGTAAGTAAATGCTCGGTGCTTGCCTTGCACAAAAAGTCGACGCGGTGGTCCGGGCACTCAGGAAGCTCCTCCTCTTCTCCTTCCTCTTGCGGCACTTCTTGCTGCGGTTCCTCCCGGACGATTCTCCTCGATTTCGAATAAGGGAGGTCCTCTTGCGAACCTGTATGATGCGATGCACGTGCATAAGTATCATGAATGCACAACGTATGATGATCATGGGTGAAGATGATTAATAAATTATTTGACAGAGTAGGTGCATATCTCCTCTCTACTACAACTTAACTCATTTACTGAGTATGTGCATACCTCTTCTCTAAACACTTAGAGAAGTGCATAAAGAAGAGTGGCGTCTTGACGGACACACTCGCATACACGCACAACATGAATACAAGGAGTACTACCACCACTCATGGGCAAGTATCACACTTCAGACATGGTGCTCCAATGCATGACCAGCAAGCATAACATAATTGAAAAAGCACAAGAATTGATACAAAAGCCATTAAATCATTTAGTTCAATTACTTATCATTTCATGTGAATAAATAGGCTTGAACTGGGACCTCTGTCTAGACAGTTCAGAAAATTCTATAAAAATTACAGGAGCTACACTATGCTATAACAGAGCCATGATAAAATTTTCATCTCATTTTACCAAGTACAACAGCCTACACAAAAAGATGAAGCTACTGGCCAGAAAAGCACATTTAACAACTTTGCACTATGAAAAGTGTTAAACAACAGATTTCATATTTTTATCTAACACTACATAGCACAAGAACAGTCACCAAAAATTACCAGGGCCTAATTCCTTATAATTTATTTATTAAAAATCATACAAGAATCAGACCAGAAATGAAATTAAATCATATTCCAATATTTTTTTACAGGAACTGCATAACACACATTTTTCCCAGAAACTACATCACATAACAAGACTAACAAAACAAGAATCACATTTTTCAGAGCAATATACAATTTACTATGCATTTAACCAGGTTTTTCAGCCATTTCAAGAATTAAATAAATCTATACAGGAATTATTCACCAAAAATGCATCTAATAATTTTCAATGACAGATCTACTTATTAGGAACCTAACAAAACAAATCCCATCAAATTTGGATTTCATTTGCCCGAGAAACAAATTGAAATGCATTTAAATCAAAAATACGGAAAACAAATAAAAAAAAAGGGCCGAGCCCCCGGCCTGCGTGGACTCGGTCCAGTGGACCATGAGCCACTGCCAGGCGGGACCCCGCGGTCCACGGCCCCATCGGCCAGTCGGCCGAAGGGGGCGTGGTCCGGCGCGCTTAGTCGGCTGGGCGACGAGGTCTCCTGGAAACCCGATGGCAGCGACGCGTTCCCCCGAGGCGACAACGGCGACACGGACGGACGGGTTGGTGCGGGCAGTGGGGTGCCGGAATACAGCGGGCGACGAGCGGCGGCGGCATGGCGGCTTCGCAACGCTGGCGATGGGTCGCAGCCAGCGTGGCGGTGGACCTCGATGAGGCGCTGAAGCCTTGTAGGGTGGGGTTTTCGCTCTAGGTTAGGGTGGTGGTGGATTAGCGGGGCCGGAGTGCTCGTCGCGCATATGGCGCCGGGGCGGAAACTCCGGTGAGCCCCCCGGTGCGGCGGTGTGGAGACGCCGCATTGTCTCGATTGAGGGTGCGTTCGATTCGGGTTCTCGCGGCGGTGCGCGCGCAGAGAGAAAAAGAGGGAGAGCGAAGCTGGTGGGAACGCCATGCCGTGAGCTCTGCGAAGCCCGCCATGGCGTCCGCGGCGAAAAACCTAAAATGCAGGCTCACCTAGGCTTGGCGTGCTCACTGCCGGATGGTAGAGAGGTGGAGGAGGGCGAGGCGGCTCGTTGGCGCAGGTTTGGCGGGCGCGCGTGTTCGCACGAGGGGAGAACGACGGGCGCGGCGGCGGACTAGGAATGGCGACGCGGCGAGCGAAAGGCGAAGCGAGGCGAGCGAGCAGCAGGGGCGGAAATGGAAGCGGATGTTTCCGCTTCGGGCGTGTTTCGGGTGATGCGGGTGGGGCCTGGCCGCTGTGGCTCGGCCGGCCACTTGGCACGGCGGCCAGCGACGGCGGCCACGCTGGCGGCCCACGCGGCGCCGGCCGCCCGGGTCGGCCACGCCTGGTCATAAAGGCCGAGGCGCTGGCTTTAATCGGCCGGAATCGTTTTTTTTTTTGTTTTTTTTTTTTTTTTTTTTTTTTTTTTTTTTGAAATTGAATCTGAACCAAAATGCACCCTTTTGACAAATTTAAAAGCTTTTTTCATGAAAAGTGCCCAAAATAAAAGTTGTAGAGAATTTCAAACTGAACAACTTTCATTTAAGGCTCATCTCAAAATTCCCAATAAGTTTTGAAATGCAAATTCATTTTGAATTTTTGGGCATAAAAAGGAATTTTCCAATTTATTTTTCTTTTGCTCCAAAATGCACCAAATCTTTTTGCAATAAATTTTATTAAAACCTTTCAAATTGCTGGGCAAGTGAATCTAAACTTGATCAAGTTGTTTGCAAGGCAAATTAATTAACTAACACTTCAATCAAGCATGAGATTAGGAATTAAAGGCAAGCACATGAAATGACAAAATGCATCTTAGGGTTTATGCTTAATGATGCTCATGCCATGCTTAGTGATGATTAAGTTAATTAATTAGGTGCCTAATGCATGCTTAACACCGAGGTGTTACAGCCTCGACTGCAGAGTGAAGACACACAACTGTTATGTCAATTGCGCCATAATCACCATGGATGCGATTTGTGAACGGGCTACAGTTCCATGCGTCTATGGCATCTACAGTTGATACACCATCAATCAGCTGTAGATCTTCGCTTTCGTGGTTGCTTGCCTTGATCTTCATATCATATTCAATTAGAGTAGTGTCAATAAGTTCGGTCCCACGCTTAGGGCCAGACATGTAGATGAGGGAACCCTACAGAATCAGATACAAGTAACTTTAGATAGTTATAAAGACATGTTTGTAACTGATGGCTAAGATGCTTTATCACATATCAAACTGAATGGCTACAAAATACATAAAGGTGTCGGGGAAGAAACGGAGCCCCCATTATTTATTTGCTTTTATTTTGGATCCTACAAATAATAATTAACTAAATATCTCATAATAAACGAAAGAGAAAAAGATTGTAGTGATGGGAAAATTCATGCTATATACGCTATGCTTACACACAAATGGAATCAATTTTGTGAGGTTTTCCGGGTAGCAACCAAGTGTCAAGAATTATTCTACTTGAATTGTTTGAACTACATGATTGTTTCAAAATTAGATAGGTTTTAATGGTAAATAACTATTTTCCAATACAAGAATTGGTATAGTAGTGGCTTGTTGTCATGGACCAGATTTTGTCATGCCCCAACAAAAACCCGTGGCTCAAATGCATCAAGCCCAGTACTACCCACATGCCATTGGTAGAGCTGCTCCCATGATGCAATATCAAGACTTAATGACTTATTGAAGCTCACCTAACCAGATTCTCGATTCACCCAGGCAGCAATAAGATGTATCATGACCTAAGGCAGAGATTCTGGTGGACTAAAATGAAAATCGAGATAGCTCGATATGTTGCACAATGTGATACCTGCCAAAAAGTCAAAGCGATGCATTTGAAAGACGCTGGAGAACTTCAACCTTTACCCATTCCAGCCTGGAAGTGGGAAGATATTAGTATGGACTTTATCGTTGGTTTGCCTAGAACAGCCAGAAGCTATAATTCAATCTGGGTCATTGTTGATCGATTGACCAAGTCTGCCGACTTTATTCCCGTAAAGGATAAGTATACAGCACCTCAGTATGCTCAAATATATATAGATCGAATAATGTGTCTGCATGGGATTCCAAAAAGTATAGTCACGGATAGGGGTACTCAATTTATGGCTCACTTCTGGCAAAGGTTTCATGAAGCTATAGGCACTACTCTATTACATAGCACTGTTTATCATCCGCAAACTGGTGGTCAGACTGAAAGGTTAAATCAGATTCTTGAAGATATGTTAAGATCTTGTGTGTTGACTTACTCATCAGATTGGGAGCAATGCCTGCCATTAGCTGAGTTTACTTATAACAACAGTTATCAAGAAAGTATCAAAATGGCGCCATTTGAAGCTTTGTATGGTCGCCGCTGCCGTACTCCCCTCAACTGGTCTGAGCCCGGAGAAAGGTGGTTCTTCGGTGTTGACCTAGTCAAAGAAACTGAAGCCAAAGTAAAACAAATTCAAGAAAATTTAAGAATAGCTCAGTCCAGGCAGAAAAGTTATGCTGATAAGCGACGAAGGCCGTTGATGTTTGAAATTGGAGACTATGTATACTTGAAGGTGTCACCAAGCAAAGGTATCGACCGTTTCGGGGTAAAAGGTAAACCGGCACCCCGATACATTGGTCCGTTTCAGATTATTGAAAGATGTGGGAAGGTAGCATATCGTTTGAATCTACCTGAGCAGTTATCGCTTGTGCATAATGTGTTTCATGTGTCCCAACTAAAGAAATGTTTGCAAATACCAGACAAAGTCACTGACATTGAAGGTCTTCGCATTGAACCGGATTTGAAGTGTGTTGAGTATCGGTCAGAATTATTGATCGAAAAGACCGAGTCACCCGCAGGCACATAAGAAGATTTTATAAAGTTCAGTGGGATCAGCACTCTGAGGATGAAGCAACTTGGGAGTCGGAGGAATTCTTGAATGAACATTTTTTGGAGTTTCTTCCTTCCTTTTCCTAAGTCATGATTCGTTTCTAAAGAATTATGACTTTCCGAAAACATGAGACTTGTAATATGAACCTTTCTACCTCCCTTATGAAACCATGTAAGATATGTTTTCTTGACACGTTTCCTTTTCCATTACTTAGCCCTAAGCTTTGAATCTCGGGATGAGATTCCTTTTTAAGGGGATGCAACGTAACACCTCCGGTGTTACGTTAACCTAAACTTACCATGTCATCATCATCATTGCATAAGCATTCATCATTAGAGAACCCTAATTTAAACATTTAAAATGAGTTTACTATTGTAGGGTTGTGTTTGCGCTCTTTTATATCACATGTGTATGTGTTGCTAATTTAAATTTCACTCACATGTTTACTTTTCTTAATAAAAGTAATTAATTAAAATCAACCTTGATGATTGCAAGTGTTTGCCTAACCATGACTCACACATCAAACAAGTTTTCTAAATCAAATGGTGCAAAAGAAAGAATCAAAGTTGAATTGGGAATTTAAATTCCAAACCCTATCTCAAGTGGCTAAGTGTTGGAATTTGAATATCACTTTCAATTTTGGTGAGCTAACCATAATTAATTTTCTAAATAAAGTTGCTAACCATTGGCACTATTTCAAAGTATGAACTTTGTGCTTTGAAAATGTACCATTGGTTGGGTTTGAAAAGTGTCACAACATCACTAATTATTTGCCCAAGATTTCAATTTGAAATTCCATTTCAAAAGTTGAAATTTCAAAGTAAAACTGCCCCCTTTTAAATTTCACATCAAAATATTCAAAATTTGGAAAAACTCTAAAACTACAGTTTGTACATCTCTTTGAGCTCTACAACTTTGGTATAGAGAGTTTTTCAAGATTGTGAATAAAATTTGAATTAATTTCAAAAGTTATTTGAATTGGAAAGTGTCCCCTTTTGAGTTTTAAACTACAATTCAAAAAGTATTCAGTTTCAGGAAAAACTTTCTAAATGAAAGTTGTAGGACATGAAAAATAGAACAACTTTTATTTTTGGAGATTTTCATCTTTTATTCAAAATTTGAAAGTAATTTTAAAATCCCCAAAATTAGGGTTTTGCTTGATTTTCAAATTTGAAGTTCAAATTCAAAAACTAGTTTGAATCTGATCAAACCCTTTTAATGAAAGTTGTAGAGCACAAAATTTGGAACAATCTGTATTTTGGGATATTTTGATGAACAGTACAATTTTTGGGTTTAATTTTGAAAATGGAAAGGAATAGGTGGCATCGCTACATCTTTGCCGCTGCGCAGGGGTGCACATGCCGCCGGCCGGCCGATGCCCGCCGTGGCGTTTCTCGTCGTTTCGCCGGCGTCTTCGCGAAATCAACCACCTGGTCGACTTCGTGAAGGTGCCAGCCACCACGTCGACCACTCCTTTGCCTATAAAAGCCACGGTCGCCGGCGTCGTCGACTTTTTCTTCTTTTCCTCACCGCCGGCCGTCGCTCCTTCCTCTGCCAAATTCAAGCAACATACAAGATCACTGCCTAATTGCTTTGGTCATCCTCTCCGCCTTGCCTTTGCGCACGCCCTGAGCTACTGGTTGCACTGCGAGATCGCCTGAGTCGCCCCCGCGACGTCATCTTCCTCGCTGCCGGCCATCCACCACCGCCGTGAGCATCCGACTTTCGTCAGAGCTCCACAGAGCATCTCAAGCTTCACTGATCGATCCTCTAGTTTCGCCTTGACTCACTGGTTGTGGTCGGCTTCTTGGTTTCCGCAGCGGAGCACCAGAGCCGCCGAGACACCGCCTCGCCGTCGTGTGCACGCCGCCGTAGCCGCTGCCACCGTCGACGACCCTACTCCAACCATCTCCAAGTCCGCCCCTGCCTTGTTTTAGAATCGCGGTGAGCCTCTGAGTATGCCTAGGGTGATGGTTGCGCCTATCGTGCTGTAATTCGATTAGAACGTCGTCGCGCCGACGAGCTCCGAGCGCCGTTGAGCCGCCACGGTCGTCGGTGTGCGTGCTCTGGTGATCGCCCGGTGCCGAGTAGTAGCTCGTTGGATGCGGGCTATTGAGACGAAGTCGTTGGTCCGATCGGTTTCGTCGGAGGAGCCACGGTTGGCGAGCACCGTCGTCGGCCGTCGCCGCCGTCCCTGTTCACCGGGGAAGAAGAAGAGGGGGAGAGAGGGCTGACAGGCTTGGCCCGCCTGTCAGCTAGAGAAAGAGGAGGAGAGCGCGGGCGCGCTGCAGCGGGGCCGAGTGGGGCGCGCGTCGCACTGTGCGTGCCATGGGGCCGCACAAGAAGCCCCGGAAAGGAAGGAAATGTTTTTCGTTTTCCAAATTTAATTTTCAAGTGTGTGTTTTTACCTTTTTGTTATAATTTTATTTGGGCAGATAAAATGTGAACAAAAAAATGTGTGTGAACCTTGTAATATGCTCTGTCCAGGAAAAATGCTAACTATGATTTTCAATAAAAATTTAATTGTGCTTTTAATTTGCTTCTTTAATTAATAAATGTAACTTCAATGATTTTTAATAATTAAAATATAAGTCCAAAAATCATAAAATTTATTTTGTGTATTAATTAGAGTAAGATGATCTTAATTATAAAGTTTGATCCTGTTTTGACTAAGTTTAGTTTTACACTTAATTAATACCTTAATTAATCAAGGTTAAAGTATTTAATTCTTTAATTAATTAGGGTTTAATTAATCTCCAATTAGTAAGTTAATTAGTGGCTTTCAACAACTGTAAAAATGGTTAATAAATTAGTAATCACCTTTAATCAGTAATAGGGTTGCTTGATTTTAGGATTGAGTGATGACCCTAGGTCATTAACCCTAAATGACCTTCGGCATTTCATGTTGATTGCGTATCGCTCGTCCGCCGTCGTCGACGCTAGTGGTACTCCTTTAGTGCAACTCTACCATGAAGGGAAGTTGTACTCAAGATAGGTTAATAATCGTTGCATCATCATCACATGCTCGTTTATCCATTGCATTGTAATCATGCATGTCAATCGTGTAGTTGCGCCGTCCGAGGAGGGAGTTGATCCAGCTCCTGTCTCTGAAGAAGGTGTTCAGTACGAGGAGATTGGTTCTGATCTCTGCAGTGTCATCCCCGAGCCTCACTTCTCTGAGCCCCAAGGCAAGCCTCGGATGCATTTAAACCCGTCCTTGTATTTCGAAAGTTTTATGATTTCATGTGATGATATAATGCATTAGGTGTAGGAGTTGTGTGCTATCCTACTTTGATGTATTTACCGTACCTTGTTACATTACCCTGAATACCTGTTTTGATTTCAAAATGCTTAGTATACGCTTAGCCTTGCTACTAGTGTAGGTTTTGATAAATTGTTTCTAAAGGTGATAACAATATCTCCCTGAAGGGGATTTACGAAAATCTGATGTTGCTTGTTGTCTATCCTTGTTCCGACGGGGTCAATGATATACAACAAGAACATGATGATGAGTAAATCGAGACGTCGGTGGAGTGACTTGCATCAGGAGGGGCTAGTGCCCTGGTGTAGTGTCGTCCACTTGTGTCGGTTAAGGACCGTCCGTTGTTTGGCGCTGGGATCATGAGGTTATTGGATAGTACTAGTCGCATGCTAATGGCGGTAAGCTCCACTTGGACTATTCGTTACTAAAACGGATAGTAGTGTGTACCCATCCTACGATGCGCACCGTCGAAGGTACCGAGCGGCCGTAGGGAGGTGGTGTACTGTACACCTGTTTTAGTAAGGAGAAATCTGAGCGTTGAGTTGATGTATGTAAGATATTGGGTCCTGCATACATCGTGTGACTAGGAAGCCCCAGCTGGGTATATAAAGCGATTCGAATCGTCGTGTGCTCCACGATATGGGAGCCGTGATCGGAGTCCCGGCATCGTAGTAATTATGAAAGTGTGAGAATGAAAGGTTTTGAACTTGGCATATGATTGACAAGTGATTGATACATTAAGGATTGGCTTAGTCTTTTTGGCAAAAAGAGTCCTTGATCTTACTAAAGCCTCACCTTGATTCCCATTAGCCAGCATTCCTGAGTCTTCTCCCCAATTTTTGGTCGGGTAAGTCTTGCGGAGTACTTTTTGTACTCAGGGTTTGTTCAACCCCTGTTGCAGGTGAACCGCATGGACAAGAGTACTACGGCCCTTGTTGCATGACGGTTATCGAGGAAATGACTGATGAAGAGTGAATTGAGTGGCCTCTGGACAGGGCAACTTTTATTGCGTGGTTTGTAATAAAGTTATATAATGATACTTCCGCTGGTTTGTAATAATACTCTAGATTGTATAAGTTTTGCAAAAGTTTATAAATTAAGTTATTGTAAGTCTTCCGCTACTCTGGTATTTGTATATGAAAACTGTTGTAATACTGTGATGTCTCTGTAAGTATCGATCCTGGAGTGATCGTGGTTTATCGGGGATCCACCCGACGGAACGTTTTAAGTTATGTGGTGTACAAGCATAGCCGACAGAGGTCTTAGGGACAATGTCAGGTGCTTGTGGGCCATATAATTTAGAAGGTTCTGCCACATGGTAGCATCGACTACCCTTGTTATTATGTTCTTTATACTCTCTATTGCATATTTGGTTGTACGAAGAAGAACCCAATCCAAGTGGTGATTCCCAAAGGTGTGGGAAATTGATTCCATCATGAACATCATCTAGAAGGGTGTGGTAACATGTGTAGTTGAAATCACAACTCATTTACTCTGATTATCTAGGCTTAGGACATCCGAAGTTCTAGTTGGTTTGTAATAGAAGTTTTGATCTAGCGCTGGAACTTCTACTCCAAACCACCAAAACTTCCGGTGAGCATTTAACTTCCGCAATTTGAGTTTGTGAATTTTAGGATTCGAAAATACGCCTATTCACCCCCCCTCTAGGCCAATTAGATCCTTTCATAAAGGATCTTGGAGGCATGGCTGAGGAATTTATTATTTAGTTTGTGCTGATAAGTGTTATTAGTGGCTATGTGGACTATTTGCAGAACAAACAAGAACCTTGGTCCTGTAACATTCTTGGTCACTCAGATGTTGATTGCACCTGTAGTGACAACCCTCCGTCCCCTAAATGAATCAGTTTTTAGGATTATCTTAAGTCAAAATTTTTAAATTTTAACTAATTTTTTTTTAAAAGAATATTAAAATTTATGATATCAATAAGTATAACTATTTATTTATTATTGAATATATTTTCATAATATGCTCATCCTATATTATAGTTATTGTTACTTTTTTTATAAAGTTAGTTAAAGTTAAAAAAAATTTGACTGGCACAAATTCTAAAAATTGAGTCTTTTAAAGATATAGGGAGTACTAGTAAAAATGCCCGTGTGTTGCAACGAGATAAAAGCTATCACATAAGTTTATATTTCTATGCAATTTTAGACCTCTAATTTATTTTATGACGACTATGACCTGCATTTATATAATTTAATTAATGATAATAATGTCCTTTAAAGCTTATATGAAATTAAAATACAACCGTGATAATTTCATATATGATAACTTTAATATAATACAATCCAATATATTTCTATAGATAAATATCGAGTTTCATGATTTATTTTCAAGAACCATAACAGTCAATAGTTCTAATATCTGATTAAAGTCAACAAGGAATTAGTGACAGAGGTACCTTCCACCAACCTATATAGGTCCAATAGTTCAGGATTACAGAGGCAAAGGGGTAGAGTAACTGGACAACAAAATATTAGTCAGAGGACTAAGCTCTACAACATTGATTGATTTCTCAGAATCCCTGCATCTCCATATGAATGATTGTAGTCTGCAAATAGCACGTTAAGGCGTTGAGTGCTGCGTACGTATTGGCGTGCTGTAGGGTCACGGTGACGATAGCGGTGACTACCTGTAGCTGGAGCCGTGCTCTGGTGTGCAACGGCGGCGAGTGGCGTTGAGAAGTTGCCAAGCTCCAGGTTTGCTCGGGCGCACGGCTATCCAGTGCTCGCAATGCAGCATCGCAGTTTTGCGCTCTCTCGCGATCCAGCACCGCGTTAACGGCCGATGGCAAGGGCTCCTTTTTATTATCTCGAAAGAATATAGCCAAGTCTAAACGTGAAATTGACGTGGAATCTGTGGAGACCAGGTTCGGGATGGGAAACTCGGGCGCAGGCATGTCGAGCGCGCGGAAGCACACCGCCGTGGCCCGTGGTCACCCTGGGCGTTCGGGTTACCCGAATTTTTCGGGTCGGGTAATTCGGGTAATTTAAAGTTCGGATAATAGAAATTAGTACCCGAAATTTATTCTGAAAAAACACTACCCAAAATTTCAAAAAAACCCGATATTTCGGGTTCGGGTTCGGGTATTCGATATATACCCGAACTTGATAGAAAACGGCAATCTATACAAAACTTTAGTAGTATTTTATACATAATTTAGTAGCAATTTGTATTAAATTTCAACAACAATTTACAGAGAATGATATATTACAATTTTCTTGTTCAAATAGAGAGAATTATATACAAGTAAAGTGATAGGTTTAAGTGTTCAATAGAAAATACATCACAAACACCAAGGAATAGACATATATTCGGGTAGTTCGGGTAATTCGGGTACCGAGGGATATTACCCGAATTACCCGAACTAATATCGGGTAATTAGAGTTAATATCCGAATTTAGGATCGGGTACCTCGGATCCGGGTAATTCGGGTCTGGGTTCGGGTAGTTCGGGTATGGGTATCGGGTATCGGGTATTTTGCCCAGGGTTAGCCCGTGGGGAGGGTGTTGTCCCAGAGGTGCGGCTCCCGCGCAGGCTCTCAGTGGACGCAGAGCCCCCATGCAGCGAGGAGCGGGATAGGTGCAGCATCTGACTCAGGTGGCCCTGTGCCAGGAACAGCACCGTCACGATGGCCACGACAATGGGTTCAATCGCCGGCTGAAGTGCGGCGTTGGCTTTGGATTGGAAGTCAGGCCGGCAATCGTGCTCTTTTATTAATCCTTTGCTCTTTTTATTTATATTAGGAAAAAAGACGTTGTCTAGATACATTTTTTTTTTGATAAAGGAAGGATTTTATTAATAGACTACTAAAAGTGCCCGTGCGTTGCAACGGGAGAAAAAATTGACAAATATTTATAGTAACAAAGATATGAATAGTACATATTTATTTTTGTTTTGATCATTCTATAAAATTTACTAAATTATTTTATGACGATAAGGTAGTATTGTATGCCGCGTGGCGACGTAGAGTGAGCTGTAGGGCGATCACTGTTTATTTTCAGTTTCGGTAGATGAAAATGCAGGCCTAGAGAGATGGACTGATGCCCAGGGGATAATTTGTGTCTGTGCGTTGCAACGGGAGAAAAAATTGACAAATATTTATAGGAACAAAGATATAAATAGTACATATTTATTTTTGTTTTAACCGTTCTATAGAATTTATTAAATTATTTTATGATGATAAGGTAGCAGTGTGTGTCGCGTGGCGACACAGAGCGAGTTGTAGGGTAATCACTGTTTATTTTCAGTTTTGGTAGGTGAGATGGCAGGCCTAGAGAGTCGGACTGATGCCCAGGTAACAATCTGAACCTCAGCCGAACAGAATCGGACGCCTAGGGTTGCATGGCGCACCAAACAAGTTTGCTTTGGGTTAAAACAAACAGACCTTTATAATCTCACAATAAATCATAAATTGATAACTCATTTTATATAGAATAGTTGTTGTGTGTACTTATAAGTTTATGAACATGTCTCGGACGTGAATAGGACGTGCTCTCGATGTGTCCATCGATATCGACATACTGCTCCATGATACGGTGCCGTCTGTAGGGTTGTCTTCGTATGTAACGAAGGACTGCAACAACATGCGTCTGGATGCATACTCCCAGGGCAGCCGGTCACGCCTGCTCCTCCTCCTCTGTGTTCTTGGGCGCTTGTGGCTCAACGGTCAATAGCAGAGCACCCACACGCCGAGGGCACCTAGCTAGCAAGGTCGAGCTGTACGACCGACATGCCCGTGTTCTAAGCATTGGTACGCCTGGACAACAAGAAGCAACACCACGTCTACGAGTCCACGTTGCCGGTGCTACTCCGGTGCAGTAGCAGGCTCGCGACCTCACCTTCAGAAGGAAAAGGAAGGATTTCTTTTTTAAAAAAAATACCACAGGATTTTTTTTTGAGATGCATCTCTTTGCCTCTTTGGACGCTAGATGCTAGTCTTTGGCTTTTCGCTGGATTCAATTCCAACTCCGACTCCGATTCCAACTTGCTCACCCAACACGGTGGTTTCACCGGCCATGTTCTTGAACATAGCAGAGAGGCATTCGCGTAGTGCCGTAGGAAGAGACGGCACATGGCATCGACGACGACGGCGGCGAGAGAAACTACTGGCGCCAAGAGTAAAGACGGAAGGTGAAGTGACGACCTTGGCCCTGTGTGCACGTACGAGAGAAGAGGCAGCGCTCAAGCACGACCAGAACTCGGCATGGCATGCAGCGTCTGGGTACGGCGGCACAGCGTGCGTGTAGATTGAAATAGAAAAAATAAAAAATAGAAGAAAAGTCATGGGTTGAATATGAAACTGAGTAGAATTAAGATCAACGCTAGTTCGAGCAATTTTAGACTGAATAGATGATTGGGATGGACGAAAATTTATGGTAGAAATTTTGCCTTTAAGTATTAGGGATAGGGAAAGATGAAAGATTTAAATTAATTGGGCTTTGCCCCATCGTGGGCCATAATACCTAGGTTTATCTCAACCATGTTTCAATTAAATACTAAGGCCCAACCATATTTCAATTAAATACTAAGGCCCATTAAAAATACTATCTGCAGTATAGGATTAGTACCATATAGAAAATTGAGGCGAGATTGACTCGGTTTATTAGGTAGCTATTGTCTATGTATTATATGAGGAAGCTTAAAAAAAGATAGAACGCTAGTTACCAATAAGGTTTTACAATTACAATTCCAAACTAAGTAAGAGATAAGTGATGGTTTTATTTCATTCTTCTTGAAAGAAAAGTTAGCTAGATGAGGGCCGGACAAAAAAGGTCTAGACTCAATGTCCAAGACTCTACCACTTACCTAAACAAATTGGACTTCCGGAGCAACATGAAGAATTCAATGGGACATGACAAATATTTTATCTTTCAAACACACCTAAACTCTTAGTTGAATTCCTATTCCAACGCTCTGCAACAACTCATTGCGAATTCGGATCTCTTGCCTGAAAAACTAAACAGAACCGAATCGATCTCTTAGTTGGACGAAAAAAAAAGTGAACCAAAAAATAATTTGAAAAGTTTTGTCTGTTTATTATTATATATTATATTATTTATTATTAGGTATAGATTAGGTATAGATATAGATATTGATTTGTTTAGAGGTTTGGATTAGTTTAGTGTCATGAAAGAATAGGATTTGATAGTTTTCTCATGTTGTCAGTGAATCAGCCTTTACTTAAATAGGACTAGGAAATATGCCCGTGCGTTGCTACGGGAGAATAATTTTTTTTTTTTTCTCCCTCCGCAGCGGAGAAGATGATCTTTATTGGATATTATTATTCTGGTTAAATGTTTAATATAAAAGTCAGTTGAATAATAATTATAGGATACAATATGTTAGAAATTAATAATTGTCTCTATCTCCTTGGACTTAATTTGAATATAAATTATGAAGTTTTTTATAATTTTTTTGAAAAAGTAACCAGCAGCCATAGTAATTTTTTTTATAAAGGAAGCTTTTATTAAAAACTTAATACAACGAGTTGATATACAAAGCTAAAGAGAATAACTTTTGGTCTCTGCCTACCACAAGGCATGTAGTCAAAGAAAGAGGTGAAACCTGGCACAATCTAGTGATTATCAACTTGACCATAGTAAAGAATATGTTTTTGTTTCTAATATGGAATCGGTTAAAAGAATAAAATAATTTATCGGATGGTTGGTAGCCGTTGTCTAGGTTTTGGTCTGTGCTTCCCTTTTTTTTCTTTGATAACGATTCGGTCTTCTTTCCAGCTGCTTATGTCGTCGATGATATGGCCAAGCATAGATTTTGTCATGGTTGGTTGCCTTCGGCCACGGCGGTAACCACGATCACCAGATAACCCAGCTCAACGATGCACCGAGCAACACAAGACGGGTGCTGCCTCCGGCTAACTCACATACCGAACTTCAATCTTACCTGATAAACAAACAAAGACAAGACAAATAATTCATGTCTTTCAATAGATTGCCTATGTGCGATATGTCCTTCTGGTGGTCGGCACCCGGGTGTTGATTAGCTGCTTCTTGTAGATGCACAACATCACGCCTTGTGGTACGCTATTGCAGCTTAGGGCGTCCGCAACGGACGGACGAAATCGGCAGGCGAGGAGGTGGGCTAAAGTAATAAATTAATCTGTAACTGTGCGGCATATAGATGTGGGCTAGGAGAGCAGAGTCAGTAATTTCCGTAGGAATCCGTGCGAGCTGAGCGACGAGCTTCTCGCTAGCATCCCGTTTTCTGCCACCCCTCTCTCCTCCACGTAGGCAAATAGCTAGCTAGGAGGTGCTTGTTGGAGACGCCCTTAGTGATGCTGCTGTAGTGCTGCAGCCTGCAGGGCTGTTGTTGGGAGTGGCAGGGCGCGCGCTGGCCAGTCAGGTTCCAGTGCGTCCAGAGCGTGGTGTTTGGCGCCGCTGGCTACGTATATGCTAGCACCACTGAGCTGTGTATGTGCATTGATCTTCTCCTCGGCGGCGTGTAGATGCGATAGTGTGCGGTCGGTCATGCAGCTTAAAGCTACTCATGACGGAAGCCTAGCCGGATTCACGGTGCATCTTCGTTTGCATCCATCTTCTTATGGTGTAGACTTCTCTCGATGATGTCTTGTCCTCCTATCGGAGCCTCTTCATCTACAACTCCCTGCGAGCATATGCACGTGGTCACATCTCGCCAAGCTCTCGATGTGATCAGGGTGCATTGGTCTTGGCGTCGTCTTTTCAGTATATAAGACCCACACGTCAGTCGTTGGACGGCGATAGATGGAACTCGTGTGGATGAAGACTCTTGGAAGTCTGCTTGAGGAGTCGACGCGCAAGGCGCTCGTTTGTGTCGTCGTTCCCGTCGACTGCTCCGATCAATCTAAAAATTTTACGGGTTTCGGTATAGTATAAAAAAAGTCACGCAACAACCAAGAAAAACTGAAACGAAAAAGAAAGATAAAAAGCAGCAAAGACACGTACATGAACCTTTTGCATGTGAGAAAGAAACGGACTCGGTCACAGCCAACAGCGTCGGACAAAAAAAGGGGGCAAAAATTTTGGTAATTTAGGATTAGGGAGGATAGATTATTATTAGGTAATCTATACCATGTTTCAATTAAATACTAAGGCCCGTAAAAAATTAAGTACTAAAGCCCATTAAAAATACTATCTACGATATAGGAATAGTACCATATGGAAAATCGAGGAGAGTTCGACTCGGTTTATTAGGTGGCTATTGTCTATGTATTATGTAAGGAAGTTACAAAAGATATAACGCTAGGTACAAATAAGGTTTTGCAATTCCAAACTAAGTAAGTGATGCAATGTAATTTTATTTCATTCTTCTTGAAAGAAGAGTTAGTTAGAGGAGGGCCGTACAAAAAAATGGGAAGAAATTTTACCTTTTATTAATTAAATAATAATAGGTATAGATTCGTTCGGTGCGGCACGTTGCCGCAACGCCGCTGCTGCCTAATCTCGCCGTCGGTGGCCTTGTCGAACTGAGTCATAATCCGTAGAGTCGAGGGCCTTCGTGCCCGCCTCGGGCCCTGGCCGCCGCTGCTGCCGTGGGCTTGGCCTGCTCGGCCGCCACAGAGGGCCTTTGCCCCTTGGGCCGCACGCGGGGGGTGGCGCGTCCCCGTGGGCCGCGGCCTGTGCCTAGCAGTCCGCATGCATCTACTGGGCTTGGCGGTGGAGCCTGCATAGCCCGCATGCATACCGGAGATCGGTCAAGGCTCACGTCGATGGACGCCGAGGTAGTCAACCGGTCAAAGCTCACGTCACTCGTAGAGAATTAACTTTTGGTTTTTGGCTTTAGTCTGATCAAGGCTCTCGTCACTCGTAGAGAATTGATTTTTAGTTTTTGGCTTTATAGTCTCGGCTAGACTTCGACCGAGACTAAAAGAAAAAAAATTTGATTTTAGCCCGGAACCAAATAGACCATTGTACAGATTAAAACCTGGACACAACAATTCTAAACATGGTTCTAAAGCGCTCTTCAATCTATACAATAGTAATGTGGAATGAAGTGCTCTTCAATCTACACATTAGTTAGTGATGTGGAAAGGAGGCGAGCAGCTGCTCGGGCTCATTTCGTTGTTGGAGAAGACAACATTTAGGTGCTGGAGCTTTTTCTTTCAAGTCGAGGCATACCATAAATAGGTCGGTGGTGTTGGAGCTTTTTCTTTCAAAACTGGGGTGGTTAAACTTCGTAATTTTATTACTCTCTGTCCCTAAAAAGGTAATTTCTAGAGTTGTTCTTTTTTAAATTTTGATTAAAATTTTTAAAAATATTAAGATTTATATTATCAAATTAATATTATTAGATTTACCGTAGAATATATTTTCATAATATGCTCAATTTATATTATAAATGTTGTTACTGTTCTCTATAAAGTTAATCAAAGTTAAAAAGTTTGATTAGCACGGTTTTTCTATGAATCACTCCTTTTAATGATGGAGGTAATACTTCACAGCAACAAAATTACGAAGTTTAACCACCCAAGTTTTGTTTACCAATGCTACCAAAACCTGCCGAGTGAACTGAACACCCAGGTTCAGTCAAACAGCACCCAAACCACTCTCGCCGACCTTTTTCTAGATAAACATGTGTTTTTAATAGCAGCATGTAGCTGACAAAATGGATATCCAGTCACATTGTACATGCTTAAGAGCTTCCCCGAGCGGGCAAGCAATTAGATGGTAATGATTACTACATTGCAGAGTACATTGCTTGTTGCTCATTCAAACCAAGCGTTTTGCCGCTGAAACAGAAGTAAGACGATTTATTACAAACCCAGAAGACGATTTATTACAAACCCAGATCGGCTGCTCCAGCAACGTCTCCAGGTCGTTGTACCTATGCAGCACAAGAGCTAGCAACAGACGAGCAGTCGATTTGTTTGTCTTTGAGTTCTTTGTACGTGGCTCGAAGCATATTTAAGCTTATGCCTTGAAGATCCTCGAGCAGCTCATTTACTACTGCCTGATCAGGCCCGTTGTCCATCTCGTCGACAAACTCCTGTAGTATGCCACTGGTGAAAACAGTGTCATTCTCCTCATGGGTCTCACCTTCTACTTCATCACTCTCATCAGTAGAGCCAATTCCCTCGGCAGATTCATCATCATACAAAGCCCATTCCTCATCTTCATAGAGATCATCGTCTTCACAAGTCTCATCTGTCACCTTAGCTTGCAGCATCTTAGAAGCAGCCCTCTCTTTCACTTGACTGATGCCATCTTCTCCTGACAATGGTGTATCAGAATACACAACTAGTAAAAGGTTTCAATGAGCACACAGCACACAATTTTAGCAAGCCATGATTGTCATAACAAGCACGGAAATATTCAGAGCTATAGATAGGTCATAGTTGTCACTATTCAGAACTACTATAGATAGGTCATGGAACTAACAGTCAAGTTCCATGCTTGTCACTGTTCAGAACTAACGGTAAGTAAAAGGTTTCAATGAGCACACAGCACACAAATTTAACAAGCCATGATTATTACTATTCAGAACTATAGATAGGTCATGGAACTAACTGCCAAGTTCAGGTTCGTAGGCTAAGAAGAAGTGGATGCCCCTGATTGACACAGCATGGAACTAATGGTTGCCATAACAAGGAAAACAGCATAAAAGGTTGCCCCTTCTTCCCCCAAGGGTCCTACTACTACCAAAGCAATGGGAAGTGAAAACCCCTCACCTTTTGGTTCCTGATCCAAAGCCTTCTGTGTTGCCATTCTCTGGCTCCTCCGAAGAGTGGCTGGGACTGGGTTCGACACCACCAAATCCATCTTACGCGACATGGAGCTCCTTGCAGCCAAGCGTGTTGTGACTGTGGGCGCTGGCAACAGATTGACCTGATTGACAACCAAAACCCTCCACATCAATGATCATCCCAACCAACGCCAATAGGTGTCAGGAACACACAGGAGCGATCCCACAACTAAATTTGGGGAGAATTGCGAGCGCAAACGAGGAATCTGCAGGACAAATTCATTGAAAAGGGAATCAGGACTCACGAAATCTAGGCGCTCCAGCGCCTCAGCCATGGCGGCGTTAGCCATGTTGGCACGGATGTTGTTCTGCTTGCACAGCACCTGGAGCTCACGCCGCGATAGTGTGTGGAAGTCCATACCTGTGAAGATGATGATGAAAAAAGGTGTTATCCTGGTGTTGCGCAAAATAAGGAGTTAGCAGAGCAAGTCGTGATCTGAAGCAACTAGCATCAAAGTTTTCAATCCAGTAATGAGTAAGGCTAACGGTGGAGCAAACGTTTAATTCGTTGAACAGACGTAATTTAATCCAATTTGATTTCCATTTACATTTCCCAGTGCAAAAGTTCAGAGTTTCTGTTAAGCAATATTGTAAGGTCAAGGTCAAAGAATGTATTCACAGTGAAACCAACAAGTCCAGCAAGCAAAACTTGGGTGGTATGACAGCATAAAGTTAAAGGATACCAGATTCCCATGCAAAATCATGCACTACCGAAATAGCAAGTTGTCATGGTTCTGATGTTTATAATCTCATAACCAATTCCCAAGTTTTCCAGATGATTAACAGAATCTATTTATTCTGAAAACCAACATAACAAAAGCAACTCCGGGAAATCTGGTCCACAGAGGTATAACTCTTATTTCTTTATCTTTATATATGATAATTAATATATGAATTTGGACCCATTAACTGGGATTACCGAGTCCCAACTGAGATTTACAGACATCAGTGGGCAACTAGGATTGATAAAGCGGACCGTGGGTGCGCGGGTTCGATTAGTAGAGCATACACACACACAGCATCCGCAGGCCGCAGCAAAACAATACAAACATGCAATAACTGGACTGATGAGTAAAAACAGGATTCGAAACACACGATCGCCGAGGAACGAACACACGAGCGCAGCAAAGAAATGAGAGATCTCGCTGAACGAAACGGCCCTGTAGTAGGGTTTACTCGCCGAGGAACGAAAACACGTCCGCAGCAGACAAATCGGAGGTCTCGCGGGAACGAAACGAACGGTGCTAGGGTTTACTCACCGAGGAACGAAGAGACGATTCTAAGCAACCCGGCCGGATCTCGAGTAGCTGTTGACCCCCTCGGCCACGGCTAGTGGAGAGGGTTTTGTCGGGGACGACGAATTGAAGGGAGAACCAGGGCGGAAGGAGGGGCGGTCCGGGTCTCCGCGCGCGTCCCGTCGCCGGTGGTGACAGTGTGAGGGCCTCCGGCTGTACGTGATGGGGAGGACGAAGAACTCTGAGGAACTGCCAACTCACAACGGACGAGAACGTGGGTCCTAAAATATCCGATCGGGTAAATTTTAATTTGTTTCCTCCCCCCGCGTGGGCGTGGCGTGGAAAACTCGGCTCGGGGATCAAGCGCACGAGCCGGGACGCTTTTTGAGATCTACTCCCTCCCATCCTAAATTATAAATTATAAGACGTTTGATTTTTTTTAATTATAAGATATTTAATTTTTTTGTTTGACTATTCGTCTTATTTAAAAAATTTATACAAATATGACTAAATTTAAATTATTTGAAAGAACTTCTATTCATAAAGCAAGCCACAACAAAAAATAATATTATGTAAATTTTTTTTAAATAAGATAAGTGGTTAAACTTAAGGTAAAAAAATCAAACGTCTTATTAATTAAAAAAAAGGTTTGAAGAAATTTGTTTTAGTTGTGGGTGTGTGCGTGCGTAATTTGTTTTCCTACCAATGACTGAATGACGACACTATCAAGCATCAAAGAAGCTGCAATGTACTCCCTCCGTCCCTAAATACTTGTCGCTTCGCTTCCCGAGAAACAAATGCCGGCAATTTTAATAAATAATAAATATTATTGATTAGTATCATAATTAGTATCATCGGAAAGATCTTTGGATCTAGTTTTTTAACAAAATTATTTGGAGATATAAATATTGTACATATTTTCTATAAATCAAGTCAAATTTGTGGGCACGTATCCCACGGTGACATCTAAATAGGGGACGGAGGGAGTAAGTGCTCACTAACAAGGTTTTTTTTTTTTTTTTCATGAATGAATATTAACAAGTTTTGAAGAAAATTGAATTTCAGCTTTGCCTCTCTTTTTTTTCCCCGAGTTCCTCTAGATCCAACAAATAAACCATATAGATCTGCAACTCAGAACATCCAAAAAGATTCAACATTGATTATGTATATTGGTCATAATCATAAAATCCAACAAAACTCTGGTATTTGAAAATGATATCTCCGGGATGAAAAGCAGCAATGGATGTGAAATAAACGCACAAACCAAACAGTAACCATCCTTCTTTGAAACATAGGTTCGGCTGGAAATGACCTGTAGAAAATTTCTCTAACACAAAACATGAGCGACTAATGTATAACATTGAGAACTGACATTACAAGTTTGAGAACAAAATCAATCATTTTTTTTTTTTCCTGCTCACTCGGTAATCTTTTGAGATCTTCAATGAATTTAACCCTGCAAAACAGAAAAGGACATGTAAATGCCCCACTTCTTTTCCAATGTTCAGGTTACATGGGTTAGAAGTAAGAGCCTTCTCCACCAAACAGTTTAATAGACCCTGCAACTCTAGTCAACCCAATGTTCTTTTGAATTCCATGTTAATAAGATTATCCTCAAGCAGTATACCTTTGCTACTATCCACCGTATTTTTTATTAAAGACAAGAGTAAGTTATTCTTAGGGGAGCAGGGGTCAATGGTGTAACACCCCGGTCAGGGGCTTAATAGGATTAATATGATACTCATACCAATAAGTTGCAACTTCTTTTCAGGGAAGCTCATCTCGAAAGAACTCCGGGGTTAAACGTGCTTGGCCCGGAGCAATTTCGAGGATGGGTGACCGGCCAGGGAATTCGTTCGAGTGCGCATGAGTGAGGACAAAGTGCGTAGAAAAGACTAGTGTTGGTCCGTGAGGGTAGTATTGGTCCTATTAAAAGCTCGTCGATAAGCGGGCCCGACCTCGAGGAGGCGGGACGTTACAAATGGTATCGAGCCGACTCTCGCGGTTTTCACGGGCGCGTGTGTCGCGATTCTTGCCGAGCATGGTGCGTATGGTCGGTGTGGATCCGTCGTGGTCACACAAAGATGGCACATCTTGGCACCGGACACACGGACGGGCCAAGGGAGGAGGTTCTCGGTGCGGGGTGATCGACGAGGACGTCGACGCTTAAGGGGGGTGACCACGGCGGATCCAAGGTGCCTTGGAGCAAGGTCTTTGTTAAGATCTCCGATCCTCTTTCATTGACTAAAACTGTATCGGCTAACAACAGTGAAAACTGCTTTGTCCTCTCACCGGTGGTGGTTTTCGCGGGACGTTGTGCAAACCAAGGGATACATTAAAAATCATTCCCCTGCTTTATCCTACTATCATTCTTGGCATTCAGATTTAAGCGATTCTCGGAATTCAAGGCCTATTCCAGTTTCAAGCTGACTTTGTTAGGTTAGGAAGAAGCTCAGGTGCATCCTCTCAATCACGCCACTTCGCAGATTGATAAACTGCACTCATCGATTGCCCTGGTTTCACTTGTTCAATAGCAGCTTCATGAGCTTTCAAAAGGGTCTCATATGCTTTACTCGTGTAGGGGTAGCATCAATAAGATATGTCTAAGCAACATTTGAACAATAGCTACTGTATTTGGAACCAATTGCACAGATGATAACACTTGCTGAATCATAATACAAGTACCCGTCATTGCTAGACGACCGGGCTTGAGATCAAACTTACCCCCACTTTGAAAGACCGGAGGGTAGCATATCTCAACATCATCAGCCTTCAATTTCACCTTGACCTTGCGCGGATCAAGAATAGCCTTCTCTGTGTCATCCATCAACAATGAGTGTGAGACTTTCTTCTCCTCACCGATAACCTTCTCCAACTTAGGAACCACAAAAATTTTCAGAACAGATGAAGTCAAGTAAGCAGCCTTCTTTCACACACATGACCTCTGTGGTGTCCTTCACGGCAAACAGATCGAGAGGCCATTTGTTACATCCGCAAGTCGTAGGGGCCCGATCCAGATAACTTTTTGTCCATGTTTCAAGAAGCTTACCCTCGGGCGCCTCTTTGGCAATGTGTCCAACAACCGGCTTGTCCGATTTCGATTGGCTACGAGCAGCCTGCAGTATGCCATCCATCAAGTCAGCACCATCACCATTCTTGGTTTTCACATGCAACACAATGTCAGCACCAACAGCCTCATTTGCAGCTTTGTTGACGGTCCCAATAAGGTTTGCTTTCTTCTTACTACATAAAACATGTATTTGCTTGTGCATGAAGACAATTATCGTTTCTGGAAATTCATATCCAAGTAACCAAATATCCAGGGCTGATGATTTCAAATAACGAACATTGTCGAAAGCGGTGGGGTAGCAACGACAATAGCATCAGATGAGCTCCAAAGATCAGACTTGTGCTCCTTCCAGTGGTCATATAATACCTTCAGCCGCTTACTGAAGTTCTCTAGATTAATTGTATAGGCGCCAGACCCCCCTTTGGCACTTCCATTATCAGCCATCTTTGTCAATAACCAAGACAACTGCAGAAAGAATTGATCTGAAGTTAGTAAAACTAGAAAATCACAAGGTTATCCTAACAGTCAGCCATGAATTTATGAGCATGAGGAAATAATAGGAACAAAACAAAAACTGTACAGGCAAATAGGATTGAGCAGTAACCATACAGAATATCAAAATTGATAGTGTTTATCAAAATAACATTTTCCTTATAGAAAGGAGAGCAAGTTGCTTCAATTACTGTAGATTAGCTATAGTCACGACAGGCAATCATTGTTCCAATACACCAAGACTGGATACTAAGGTGTTCCTTTAACATAACATAAAAGGATATTTTTCTAGTCCATACTTGCAATCTTAAAAGCATATCAACTTCCACCAGTCAGTTTGGGAAGGAGAATTGGAATCAAATCCTAAGAATTTACATCATCAAAACAGGCCGGAAGTGGCTACAAAACCATGAATACATATCCATTACACCTGATAACCAATGTGCCGCACCACTTAGATCTATTGCATCAATAAATATTAAAAATGCTAGTTTTGTGTATCTATTAAACCACGATGCTGGAGAAAAATGCTTAACGGGAGCATTTCCATAATCTGGTATTTGAACATTCATGAGATCCCAATCATGTCATAGAGAACAATAACATAAGATTTCAAAACGATATTTACAAATAATGTTGATGTGGCTGAGATATTTTGGACACTACTCATGTTATCTATGCAGCCCAGCGCCCCGGCGTATCTCTATTGGGAGGATACACAGGGACTTCCTAAGACAATCATCTAAAATCTGAAAATAACAAATTGCTTGATTAATGAGCAACAGCAGAAGGGAAAAAGCAAGTAGATAAATTAATTAGCTTGTTACAATGGTACCCATGCAAAAAAAAGGGGTTACATCTTAATTGAAGTATTGAAAATTCTGCTAAATGATAAGCAAAAAAAAATCCACTCATCTTCAATGAGGTTAGTACACAAAAATTCAGTTCTGATGGACAGAGGTTAAAAACAAAAAAATCTGCACAAATGTCAGTCCAAGTAAGTGGTAAGCAGCCTGTCCCATTTTTAATGGTTTCAAATTCCAACATTGCTACATCTCGATCGAGAGAGTAGCAAGTACAATTATTAGGATGGCAGCAATATGAACTAATCAAACTTAAGTCAAATGTTCACTCAATGTTTAACAAATATATTCAGAAGCATGATGGTTCCCATGTCAATCGGTTTTGGGTGGACTTCATTTATTCAATCTGGACATCTCTTCTCAAAATTCCATCTAGCAGTGGAGAAATATGTCTGAGAATTAATCTAAAGCTACCCTCATATGCTAGTACACCATAGATAAAAACAGTTTAAAAGCAACCAGACTTCAAAAGGCAAATCTGACTCAAAAAAGGATATCAAGGACAATAGTAACATAATCAGATCCTGCTAACACCAATCTGACTCTATTTTATGGACTATCTCCGTCCTCAAATTGACAGCTGTTTCTGAAATCCACTCTGAAATATGCAAGAGTAACTTTGAAACTACGAATTGCAGGTAACAGAAAGGGAATTATATCAAGGGAATGCCGTAAGGGAAAAACTGCATCCTAATTCCTAAGGAACTTAACCAAACATGGAAGTAAAAGGCATACAACCAATAGGGTAATCAACTTTGGGTAGCAGAACTCTAGCTATTTCCTTCCCAAATTTGGGATCCTGACAACCTAGCAAGCGATCGATAATGCATGAATGAAGGGGATGCACCAATCCAGGGGGGCTGGGTGAGAAACATGGCACGCACGCACGCAGACGCAGACAAACAACAACGCGGGGTTGGAAGGGAAGCCAGCGATTGTGGCGGAACACGATCGAGCAGAGTTTACAAAGTTGGCGGCTGACGCAGGCATACCGCGCATCGCTGTGGTTCAGGAGCACAACGTTGTCATGCTGTTCCGGTCGCGTGACTTCTGCTCGTGATCCACGATGACGGATGGTAAGCACGACAGTATCAGAAGCAGAGAGCAATGGGGGCTTACCGGAGAAATGTGAGAAGCGGTGGAATCTGCTGTGGGCTCCTGCGGCGACGGCCAAGTCTCCGCCGATTCTCTCTCGAACCCTAGGTGGTTTCGTGGGTCACTTTCGCGGCTCGTCCGCTCTGAAGCCGCCGGCCAGAGTGCTGCTGGGGCGACGAAAGGAGAGAGGAGAGGAGGGGAGTGGGGGCCGGGGCCAGGTGTCACTGCGCTAGCTTCTTAGAGAACAAGAAAGAAAGGGATGGGAGAGGAACCTGTTTCCAATTTCTGATAGAGTTTTCGGCTTTCGGAAAAACAAGTAGAATTTTTGGGTTACAGAATTTCTTATCCTCCTCAACATTTCGTAGCTCTATATATTGTATCCGCATTCAATTTCATATAATTATCGTTATTCATTTCTCATTCTAATATTATTGTGTACATTAGATAATGAAAAATTTTATTCATTCACATTCATTGTTTTGAGTTGAATTACTATGCCTACCAGTAATATATAAAAACAAAAGTTTTAATATAATTATTGTGTTTATAAATACTTTCTCATTCTAATATTATTTGTACATGTATATAATATATAATCTATAAAAACAAAAGCTTAGTCATTAGAAAATATTTCTAAATATAAATATAATGTAACTACTTTTGTAATGCAAAATTTTAATATAATTACATGCATGTTTTATATTTAGGGACGAAGAGAGTAGTAGCAAGAAAAATTTTGCTAGCGAACTCTGTTCTTTAATGAAATTGGCTATTCATTGCCATTGTTCCATGTATTTATCGAGACAACTACAAGACCCAGGTTTTTTTTATCATGGACACCACACATATTATTTTACACGTTTTCTCATATCTAAAAACAGAGAGTGTGGGGAAATGTCGCTCTTGCCTCTTCTTCATCCTCCGGCCCAGGGGCGAAGCTCCCGACGGCGCGGCCGACCCAGGGGTGAAGCTCTCACGCGACTAGCGCAGGAGTCAAGCTCCCGGCAGCGCGCAACTGACCACAAGGGAGGATCTCTCTAGCAACTAGCGCAGAGGCGAAGCTCCGAGCAGCGCGACCAGCCTAGGGGCACACTTTCCAGCGGCTTGGCCAACCTTGGGGAGAGCACCCTAGACGGTGTAGCCCCCATCCCGCCTCCACCGACCAATCTAGCCACACCATGATAATCCCCAGTTTCCGGTCTCTCTCTCCCAAAGTCCTCCACCGGCTCAACCAAGGGCCAAAAATGGAACACTCTCGACCCAAGGAAGCTCCCCCAGCCCATGGTTCAACCCAGGCGAAACCCACTACTCGAGCCGCCACAAACCTCATCGGCGCCAGGCACATCTCCGGTTGTGGCTTGCCATCGTCCTAGTCATCGATCGCCGCTCCTAACCCCACCTCCAGCTTTTGTACCCCTCCGTGGACCATGGGCCTGCCTTCTGTTCGCCTCCTTGGTTGAGGTCGGAGCAAAGGACACAGTGGTCGCCCGCGATGACCACTAGGTTCTCGCGCAAGGCAGGGGCCGAGAGGGGCGGTAGGGTAGATGACGGTGGTGTTGCAGCTCGCCCTCATGTGCAGCAGCAGTCGCTTGTTCTTTATGGCGGGCCGGTGTGTTATGGCAAACATTCAGCGAGCAACTGGGGGATGAAGAAGATAAGGGCAGAAAGACATTTCCCCACCTTCTCTGTTGAAACCTGAGAAATAAATAAAAGAACGCATGTGGTTTCTAGGATCAAAATAACCGGTTTTTTCGTAATCGTAAATAACGTTGTTGAACAGCTAAACATCAAAGAATGGTGTCTGCCAGCACAATTTCTGTTAGTAATAATAATCTAGATGAGCTATATATGGCTATTAGCTAACTGATCTTCACAACAAAATACGGCAGCAAACGACATGCGTACGTCCACATGGTCATGGTCATGGGCTCATGGCCGAAGAAATGCAAACCGATCGATTTGTAAACAACATACGAGTCTCAATGCCCCGTATACACTTTCAGTTTCAACAATAACAGAAAAGGGAAATCTTTTGTAGGTAGAAGATTTTCAAGCTTTAACGAATCTTAAAGCATTCTACTAATTAAGTAAAATTAATGTCGTCATGGGTCTGAACTGGGGCCGTCCTATCCATGTTGGAAGCCCAACCCTTGCCCATTAGCTCAGATTCACTTCTCTCGATCTCTCCAGCATGGCAGCATCTCCCGTTAATGCACATTCTCCGGTCGTTTCTCGTTTTTTTTGGAACTCGAGAGAACGGACGGCGGCACCCGGCAGTGAGGTGCCTTCCCCGCAACGCATCCTTGCCCTGGGGGGCTGGGTCTCCTAGTGCGGGCGGCGGCGCACGGTGACGGCGGCGGCAAACGAAGGCAACGGACACGGAGGACAGGACAGATAGTGGCATCTGTGGCGGCAGACGGCTCAGGACGGCTCTGTTGGCAATCAGGAAACTAAGGTGCTGCCAACGTTGGTACGCTGCTACCGCTATTCGAACGTCTAGTAGCAGGGTGACGAAGTTCTGCTTCAAAAGGAAGCAACATAGATCATCACAGTTCAGAGTTGCTTTGCTTGGAGTGCTTCTGGACAGTCATGGAATTGAATGGTCTAGTGTGGCAAGTTGATGATGAAGTTGAGCATACATGGATGGTGGATCATGGATGCATCGATTTCATTTATACTGTATATATGTGCATTGCAGATTCTGGCCGGGTGACATCGGGACACCTGCTGGCGCTTAGTCTGTATAGCTCAACCTAGTGGCTGAATTTGGATGTTGAACCCGATTATGTAGTCTGTCGTCCCTTCTGCCGCCATAGATATGTCACCGGCCGTCCCATTGCCTGCGGGCTGCGGCCCTGTCCGACGCTGCCGTCGACGTTCACCGCTATCTGACGACGACTGTCACCGCCGCCGCGCGCTCGCACAAGGAGACCAACGCCATGGTGGGGATGCGGCGAAGGGAAGGCACCTCGATGGCCGGTGCTGCTGTCTGCCCTCTCGAGTTCTTGTTCGTGTTCCTCCTACGAGAAATGGCCTGTATTGACGGGAGTTTGAACGAAGTGAATCTGGGCTGGCTGTGGGCTGGGCTTCATTTGGACACGGATAGGGCCAGCCTCAATCCAGACCCATCACGAAATTTATTTTTAATTAATTACTAGGATGCTCCGTGCAAAATTTTTAAAGAGATCCACCGGAGCAAAACTCAGTTTGTGAACTGCTTATGTTTTCAGTTCCAGCATCAGTTTGACAACAGATGACACCGAGCTTTGATCAATTGATTTGATTTGTTTTCTTCAATTCATTCTCTTTGGGGGTGCGTGCGTATGTAAGGAAATTCCAAAGCTTATTGAGCTGCTTACATTAATCTACATAATAATCTATAGTTAATCTTCACAGCAAACATTTGGCTACAGGTTCAAGATCCTGCAGCAAAGCAAAATCTAGCTAGGTAGGTACATGAACAAATCATTGACAGGCACTGAACACGAGGCAAAACAAAAGTTGCTGTATCAACAACCTAGAGTAGCTATCATGGCGGGCGGGCGCCTAGGCGTAGTCCGAATCCGGCGTGGTGCTGAACACCGGCCTGTCCTTGTCCACCACCACGGCGGCAGTGGCGGCGGCGGCGGTGGAGCCGTCCTTGCCGCCGCTGGCGGTGCCGCTGCTCCCGCTCTTGCGCCGCGGCTTGGCCTCGCCGAGCATGGTGATCACGTCGCGCATGGACGGCCGGTCCGCGGCGCCCTGGCCGTGCAGAGCACGGCGATGCGCAGCACGAGCAGCATCTCCTCCCGGACGTGCGCGCACCGGCCGCCGACGTGCGGGTCCAGGTGCTCCTCCACCGTGTTGCTCCGGATCTTGTCCCGCACCCACCCCACGATGTCCTGCCCCTCGCCGAACTCCGCCTCCACCGCGCGCCGCCCGTGATGAGCTCCATCAGCACCACGCCGTAGCTGTAGATGTCGCTCTTCTGGTCCACCTTCAGCGTGTACCCGTACTCTGTCCAATTGCATGCGTCAGAACAATTGCTTCAGATGGATTCATGGACGGATCGATCGATGATACCAACGACGTCGACTGACCTGGCGCGATGTAGCCGTAGGAGCCGGCGACGACGGAGACGGACTCGTTGGAGCGGGCGAGGGCGCGGGCGAGGCCGAAGTCGGCGATGCGGGCCTCCATGTCGGCGTCGAGGAGGATGTTGTTGGACTTGATGTCGCGGTGGATCACCGGCGGGTGGCAGTCGTGGTGGAGGTACGCGAGCCCCTGCGCCACGCCGGCGGCGACGTCGTAGCGGGACACCCAGTCCAGCAGCGCGCGCCTCTCCGGCGGGCCGTGCAGCGCCTCCCACAGGCTGCCGTTGGGCATGAACTCGTACAGCATCATGGCGTCCGCGTCGTTGTGCACGTACCCCAGCAGCCGCACGATGTTCCGGTGCCGGAGCCGCCCCAGCAGCGCCACCTCCTTGAGCACGTCCGCGGTCACCTCGCTCGCCGACGCCGACGCGCCGTCCACCGGCGCCGGCCGCCACAGCTTCTTCACCGCGATCACGGCGCGCGCGCGCGGGAGCTCCGCCCTGTACACCACCCCGGTCGCGCCCATGCCCACCACGTTCGCCTCCTTCACGCACGCCACCACGTCGGCGCTCGTGAACCCGAGCCGCTGGAACGCCGTCAGCCGCCACGGCCACGCGCCGGACTCCGCGCCCAGGCTCTCGTCGTCGCAGCACCCCGCGCCGCCCGCGTACCACCGCCGGTACGCGTACCGCCCGCCGACCAGCGCCGTGAACGCCGCGAGGACGGCGAGCATCGCCGCGAGCCAGCCCACCGCGATGCGCTTCAGGCGCGCGCTGCCGCGGGCGGCGCGCGCCGCCACGCCCGTGTCGCGGCTCCCGAAGCACGGCGGGAGCACGCCGCCGCACAGCCCGGCGTTGCCCGCCAGCTCGTCGGGGTTGATGGAACGCAGGACGCCGTTCCCGGGCACGGGACCCGTCAGGTTGTTGTACGAGAGGTTCAGCGTCTCCAGCGCCGGCGAGCTCCCGAAATTCTCCGGGATGCCGCCGGTCAAGGAGTTGCTCGACAGATCGAGGATGGCCATCGCGGGCATCATGGAGAGCGCCTTGGGGATCTCGCCGGTGAGCCGGTTGTGCCTGAGGTTCAGCTTGACCAGCCTCTGGCACGAGGCGAGGCTGGACGGAATCGCGCCGGCGAGCCGGTTGTTCGACAGGTCCAGCGCCGCCAGCGCCGGGCAGTCCTGGAACTGGTCGGGGAGCTCGCCGGAGATGATGTTGTCGGACGCCAAGAAGCTCTGCAGCGTCGGGATCGTGAAGAGGCTGGACGGCAGCGAGTACTGGAGGTGGTTGTGAGACACGTCGATGAACGACAGCGACGTCGACAATGCGAGGTCGCCGGGGATCTCTCCGGACAGGTCGTTGCCGGCGAGCTCGAGCCGCTGCAGCGACGGCAGCTTGCCGAACCCGATGGGGATCGTGCCGGTGAGCCGGTTGCTCTGCATGCGCACGCGCACCAGCGACGCGCACGACGCGAGCCCGGCCGGGATCCCGCCGGTGAAGCCATTGTTGAACATGATCAGCTTAGCGAGCGCCTTGCCGTCGCAGATCCCAGCCGGGACCGGGCCGGTGAAGGAGTTCGACGACACGTCCACCCACTGCAACGGCGAGCTCTTGCCGAGCGACGCGGGGAGCTGCCCCGTCAAGGAGTTGTTCCACAGCTCGAGCACCTCCAGGCTCGGCATGTCGCCGATGGTCGCCGGCACGGTGCCGTCGAGGTGGTTGCACATGAGGTTCAGCAGCCGGAGGTGGCTCAGCTGCGCGACCTCGTCGGGGATCGGGCCCGTGAGCGCGTTGTCGGACAGGTCGAGGAAGACGAGCGTCGAGATGTTGCCGAGCTCCGGCGGTATCTTGCCTTCGAGGTTGTTCTTGTACAGGTAGAGCGCGGTGAGCGCCGGAAGCTTGCCGAGCTCCGCCGGGATGGGCCCGTCGAGGCTGCCGACGGCGAGGTCGAGGTACTGGAGGTTGGCGAGGCTGCCGAGCTCCGCCGGGATGCTTCCTTCCAGCGCATTGTAGCCGATGATGAGGCTCTCGAGTGACTCGAGCTCGCCGAGCTCCGCTGGGATCTTGCCGGTGATGTTGTTGCCGGAGAGGCCCAGGAACCTGAGCTTGGTGAGGCTCCGGTAAGCCGCCGGGATGTCACCGCCGAAGAAGCTGCCCCTCAGGTCGACGGTCTCGAGGGACGTGGCGTTGGCGAGGTCGGCGGGGAGCGCGCCGATGAAGTTGTTGCCGGAGGCGTTGACGACGGCGAGGTCAGCGCAGGAGCCGAGGCCGGCCGGGAACGCGCCCTCGAAGGAGTTCTGGCTCACGTCGAACACCTGGAGGTTGGACAGCGGCGCGAAGGACTTGGGCAGCGTGGTGTCGAACGCGTTGGAGGAGAGGTTGAGGACGGTGAGCGACGGCAGCCGGAGCACGTCGTCCGTGACCTTGCCGCTCAGGTTCTTCCCGGAGAGGTCGAGCGCGTCGACGAGGCCGGCGGCGTTGCACCGGACGCCCGTCCATCTGCAATGCGGCGAGGCCTTGGCGCCATCCGTCCAGTCGGCGAGCGCGCCCAACGAGTCAACGAAGCCCGCCTTGAGCGCGAGCAGCGCCGCCCGCTCGCCGGCGGCGGCGCCAACTCCGGTGTACAAGATGGAAGAAGCTGTCACTATCAGAACCAGCACTGTCACTCTGGCCTCCATTAGAATCCTCTGCCACTTTCCTAGAAAGCACTTTTAGGAGCTAAAATCGATCAGCTTCTAGCTGCAGCAGGTGCCTCTCTCTGCTGCTTCTAGCTTCTAGTGCTGCGCCATATCAGGCACTGTCTGGCTTGCCTACTACAGTACTAGTTTGTTTGCTGACACTACTGCTGCATCTGCAGGAATGGCTTCTGGCTGCAGCTCAGCTAGGTGGAAGAAGAAGAAGATGGCAGAAAAGGCTTTATATATCATCGTTCTCACTAGTCCCGAGATTGGTTAAAGGATGCAATAAGATAATGGATCTTCTTGGCATTTCTTAACATGCCACCGTGCTGTTTGTTTAGTGCCTGGACACCTCACCCTGCGAACGAATGTGAGCTGGGTTTTGCAGAGGGGGCATGAGAACATGGAACATGGAGGGAATGTGTTTTAAAGCCATGGCTTTTGCAGCCTGCTTTTGGGCAATGTTGCCATTCTTTAATCTTTTACTTTGTGAAAGGCAGCAGCCCCCCATCAGATCAGAGTAGATTATTTATTTCATTTGCATCTTCAGTTTACATTCCCTGTCATTGCAGACAGTAGAAGATTAGCTCTGCTCTAGCTTTCTGAATCTGATTGATTGCTAACTAGTAGGCGCACTAATCAGAGACCAACAGACCTGCTGTAAATTAGGTGTTCGTACGGGCTGTTCTTTTGGAACCTTCTGTTATCAAGTTCTGAAACAGATCTACTCCTGCATCTTGTGTAGATGGAAAGCCTAAGATTTCAACTGATCCTGATCTACTAGTACCACGCAGAAGCTAGCTCCTACTCTCTGTGGTATAGATAAACTGTTATTGGGACAACAAGAGCTACAGTAATTTGAGCAAAACAAACAGTGCTGATCCTATGTCAGTTACCAGTCAGTAGAACAGGATGCTTCCATTGCAGGCTCTAAAATAAAAGATTTAACACAACGGGAGACAAGAGGCTAGAGGGGTATGTTCTTGGTGTTGTCCTGATGCAAGCACCCCTAACTAGCTAAGAGATCTGGACACATGTCATGCATATATAAACAACTAAAGAAAGTTTAACCTGCCTAAGCATATGTACAGTGGTGCACTGCATGTGTTGAGTCTGCCCAAGTTGACCTTGTTAAAATAAAACCGGCTCTAATCATTCCTGTGACAGTGGGCATGCAGTAGCTGCTGCTGCTGTTACTGCTCTTCTCTGACAAGGGGATCCTTCGAGCATTGCTTGGCACATGTCCCCAGTAGAATGTCACCTGTCCTACATGCATCAGATGAAAAGGGAACAGAAGTAGTACTAGCAGTGTAATTAAATGGGTTAATTAGCAAGTGAGTTGACACAGTTTGGAAGGCTGCTGAAACACAGTCAGAGAAGAATCACAAGTGATTAGTAAATTTGGCCTGCAAATTAAAGGCTGCTGCTATATGCACTTCTTCCGTATCTGATAGTCTGATCAAGCAATAACAGGAATTTAATGGCAAAGTACAGAAACACTGCATCTAGAATAACAACAGACAACCATGTGAAAGTAAATGGAGCTTCTACATGCTGTGTTTACCAAGTACTAGTAAGTACTTATCACGGTGATTTCAAATTCTTCACTTTCTTTGTTCTAACAATTGCGACTAGGGAAGTACTCCCTCCGTTTCAAAATGTTTGTATTAAACCGTTTCCCGAGAAGCAAATGCCGTCAATTTTTATAAATATTAAATATCATCGATTAGTATCATAATTAGTATCATCGGAAAGATCTTTGGATCTAGTTTTTTAACAAAATTATTTGGAGATATAAATATTGCTCGTATTTTCTATAAATCGAGTCAAACTTGTGGCACGCATCCCACGGCGACAGTCAATTTGAAACGGAGGGAGTAGGGATATGTAGTGTCCACATCGCTATCTACTTATAAAGTCTAGTCTTCTAGTATAGGATTGAAAACCCTAGCTGGTACTGAAGAACATATGTCGATCTTTGCTGGCGGCTTTGTCTTGGGGCTATGTTTATAGACCCTAAGATGTCAACTCTATGAGCATATTTTGAAATCCCTGCTGATGGTAAATTTGCGTTTTTGTACATGTAAACGTGATGGGAAAAATACTAAAACTAGGGACAAAGGAACAGGGTGCATTAAACACTAAGAACTAGTAATAAGTTCAACTGAAAATGTTGCCAAGTAGCAGTAAAATGCATGCATTGGTTCTTATTTAACTACACTATGATTCTGGCATAGCTAGATCCCCTTATTTACTTGCCTTTTTAATTACAGAATTAAACTAAGGTAGCTACTCCTGATTCAGCAATAATTTATACGTTCATCCATACCTTTATGTACACCTGTTTTGAACAGTAACTTGGAAAGACTAATCTGATTTTGCACCATGCTTAGTAGTCAGTAGTCAGTACAGATCAATTGCCATGCTCTCTCGTGTATCTACTCCAATTTGATGTATGTGGCACAGATCAGAATGACAGACTGCAGTCTCCAAGATAATGTGCCACAATACAGCAAAACGGCTAGAAACACATGCATCTTGATCGATCAACAAAAATGTAGATTGTGGTGGCAGTAATACTGATAGAAAAGCCTAACTAGCTAGCTAGGGAACACAAACCAAAGAAGATCATAATCATAGGGCCTACTGCATGAGGGACACTAATCAAGGTGCTAGCTTTTGCACTAGCTACTAGCAAACTTTGCATGCAGATGCAGGATATGCAGCTAGTTAGCTAGAGGTGCACAGGCAGCAGGCTAATGTGTACTGAAGATGATGGGATCATACATACATACAATGCAATGGTGTGCGGTGCTATTTAAGCAACTGCTTGTTGTAGGCATACCAACCAAGCTTAATCATGCAGCCATGAGTTTGGTGTTGGAGGAAAAGTAGTACTAAAAGAAAAAAATCCCCAAAGTTAGTCATGCTAGCCTGTGACATTCTCTCATCATTAGCCTGTAGCTTCTTTGCTTGCCTGTAACCCATGCATAGCAATAGCAATCCAATCATTTTTGCACCGCCGGCCAAGCAGCTGTGGAATCATTTCAGTTAAGCTTCATGTTTAGGTTATATATGATCGAGTTGTTGTTAACTAGTTATTCATGTCGTGTTGCAGCAGAAACATAGACAAAAGTGACCAATGTATATATGTTGTGTGCGACTACGTTTCGTGTACGCCTGCCAATGCGTATGTTTGCAGTTTTGTACTGCACCTAATTAATGCGTACTCCCTCTATACTCATATTAATTGACGTTTTGGACAAGGATACGGTCTCCAAAATTTAATTTTATCTATTATTTTTTATTAAAATATATAAGAAAACTAAAAATAAAATTACTTTTTTATAAAAGTGGGTTTTAAGGTGAATCTATACATATAAGTTTCACCTTTTTTTAAAATAAATATTTTAAAAGTTATTGCTAGTTTATGTTTCTAATGTTTGACCTAAACCTTGTCTAAAAACGTCAACTAATATGAGTATGGAGTAGTATGTTTGTAGTTTTGCACTGCATCAATAGCTCTTTGTTATAGATACAGCAAAGCTGTAGGAATTTAACATAAGAGATCAGCATGAGCCTTAAGGCTATTCCTAGTGATCGTAGCATGCTCATTAAAATTAGATGATACGTAGATTTTTTTTTTTTTTTTTCTCTGACGTGTCATAGAATTAAGGTTAGAAACCGTGTATAAGTAACTGTTTTGGAGTCTTTTAACAAACACCATGATGATACAATATGCATGCATAGAATGAGTTTTATACATATGGTAATTGTCATGACAATGTTGGAAACAGTGACACGATACATTTCGTTGGAATAGCCTAAAGCTCTTGTATCTCGGATAATAAATACACATGTGTTTACCCGACAAGACGGCGATGAATTAAACAATGTCAAAGAGATGTCACTCACTGTCTTCAGCACAGCGCAACTGAAGGAGTTTTCCACAGCACAAAGCTATCACCAACCATATGACTCCTGTCCTATCATCCTTTTGGATATAAAAAGTCAAAACCCAAAGAATTCCCTGAACTTCCACTCTCTGGTTTCTACTACTACCTCTTCATCTTATCTATCTATAATCTCTCATCACCAATCATCCAGAGAAGCAGTATCAAAAGAGTGGTTCGGGCCTAATAGTATAAAGCTACCGTACGTTAGTATATAATTAAAAAAGATATGATCTTGATTTGATGAATTATTGATCATTAGTTGGGCTGCATATGCATGTTGCCAATGGGTGATCACTTAGTGGCAGTTTGCCACCCTTGCCTTGCCGCGGGAATCTTCTTCTTCCCATGTTATGTTTGTTGCTGCTCCATCTCCAATTCTCCATATGCAGCAGGATACAACCATGCATGTATGCATTCGCAAGGTTGCAAGACTGCTAGTTAGTTAGTTGCATGGATCATCATCATGTAACATCTCATCTTCGGTGTCTGTCTGCTTTAGTTGTTAGGTCCGTTCAGGTTCCCTTTGAAAAAAAAAAAAAAAAAAAAATTGATGAAATTTGGGTACATACATGAACATGAATAGCAAAATAAGGGTCATGTATAGCATTTCTTTTTAATAAAGATGGCATTAATTGTATACCATAAACTTAAAACATTGCATTATATTGTATCTAGACTTTTATGGGAGAAACATTTGAGCTCACCCATGTAGCGCATTTCCCTTGTTTTTTTTAATGAACAAAATGTGATGAGTACTACTTACTAGCAGTATCTGCCATAGAATCAACCGAGTGTATGAAATTTTTCAGATTGCAAGCTTACTTTTATTTCAGAGATACATATATCCCCAAATTGTGTGGTACATTATAACTGGCTTCCCAAACAGAATCTGACTAAAACTTAGCAGAGTTTACTGATTACTATTGGCAATGGAAAGTACAGATTTATTTGAGAACAGAGAATTTACATGTGAAATCAATTAGGGGCTGTCTAAGCCTTTAGCTATTATTGCAGAATAAAGCTGAAACAAAACCGGAATCAATTAACATGCACAAGTAAGCAATCATGTAGAGAAACATGGAGACTAATCATGGAGAGATGGGGGAATAATAATATTCAGTTGGCTGGCTTAACAGCCTCACCACCGCCACCGTCGCTAGGCTACTGGTAGTGGGTGGATAGCTAGGTAAGCCACATGCGCACATGCTACCCAATGCAAGTACCCATGGATGGTATAGACAGGCACCAACGACATCAAACGATAAACTGAGGCTGGCCATGTGAAACCCTCTTGCTAAGCACCTTCCGAACTAGCTGCTCCTCTCTCTTGCGCTTTCTCTCTCCACCTTTCTCTATCTAACACTAATCATATTATTTTATTTTATTATTACGCAGCAATTGGATTTTTATATATGTTTAATCCCAGTACCTCACAGGAATGCATGGATGTCAACCCCTTCCATGTGGGGCCAACTGGACCTGGCCCTGCATGTCAGTGAGTTGGTCTAATGGGAGATGAGCCTCACACACAGTAACACGCCATTATCAAAGCATGAACTTGCCCTGTGAGTTGACACATATGGCCGTGCTGATGGATCCAGCTCAAGAATTAATCATGCAAACGATCCCAATATATATTCGTTCCTCACAAATGAATCTAATATGCTATATTATAATAATGTGCTCCATCATCTTTATTTCTTCTTTTATATGCATGGTTAATTTCCTAGTCAGGCGTTTGGTGAGATGCATGTGCATACACGGGTGACATTGGCATTGTGAGGCAGGCTTTCTTCTACATACATACCCTTCTCGATGGTACAAATGGGAGTTGGATCGAGTTGGAGCCCAACGAAACAAAGAATCATTTAGTCATCGGCGGCAGGTGGCGGCAACATGTGTGCATGCAATGCAACAACCCTGCAACACGCAACTGCAACTAGCACACACGCCATGCCGACGAAACAAACATGGAGCACATATATCTGCAATATTCGGTGGACAAGTACGTAAGTGTGCATATATTTATTTATTTATATGAAAATTGTATTCATCATCCTGGAAACCAGACGTACGATGCCTGACTCAGGCATAATTTGCTCCTCCAGGCTTATTAAGCAACATCGTCAGATTTCAGAGCTCGCCCTGCAGTTCAGCAGTTCTCATATATATGATCCACCACACGGCACCAGCTATGAATAATCTCCACACCCCCCCCCTTCCATCGTTGCGAGAAAACCGCCGAAATTACTATCCTGATTTCAAACAAATTGTGTGGTCGATTGACCCATTCCATTTAAGCAAGATAATCCTCGTACTTACATGTTTCAAAATAAATGTATTGTACACATCTTGATTCTCAAAAGGTTAATTTTTTAAAAAATTTGATTAAATATATATATAATAGTATCAACATTTGTATCTCTTTATACATAAATATATTATGAAAGTAGATTTTAACATCAATCTAATGATAATTTATTACACATACATTAGTACCTTTTTTTATGCCTACATTAGTACCTTTTTAGTATATCTGAAGTTGATGAACTGGAGTATGCGACTAAAAGACTAGAGACAAAAGAACGTACCACAACAAGTGTGTGCTCTAATATTAGGCAAAGATGGATATAGCGGTGGAGCTCAAACCCCCTACTGTCGCTAGTCCCATGAAACCTCCCAGAGCCCCTCCAAAATTTGTTGCCATGGTAAGCTTTGAGGAGAAGAGGCTGTAAGTTGAAGATGAAATTTTAGCACATCTAAACTTTCATTCTAGATTTGTCACTGTCATCAGGTGTCGGCAACCCACTGCGGCCTATCGCTGCTATCCCTCTAGGATCGCCTTGGCCTGTAGAACACCTACACCATCTACTATGGCGAGTATGATTAGCATAGCTATGCGATAGCCAGTGTAACTACTCTCTCTCTCTTCTTCATGGTGTGAAAGATGGTACACTACCTATATACGCAGCGGCTATTGTAACTGCTCTTTTGTTTGTGGTGTGCAATGGGGTGGACCCGGGGGTGCTAGTGCCCCCACCCCACATCGCTAAGAAACCTAACACCGGACGTCTTTTTTAGTAGAGGTGAATCAATCAAATTAAAAGTCGCCTTGAATTGGTTCCCAAGCTAGCCTCCTATACAAAATCATTTTTTAGAGGCGGTTTATATTTATAAGACTCGATCTACTAGATCTAGAGTTGTCTCTAAAAATAGATGAAACACAATAAGATTTATAGAATTTTCAAACAAAGTTGGATGAAAGCAAACTTTATACCAAAGTTCTATAACTTCAAGAGATCTACAAATTTATAGTTGACAAATTTTTAAATTTGAAATCATTTAAATACCACAAATTATGTTTGAAGTTATGACATTTTTAAAATTCAATTTTTTTAGTTTTCTTAATAAACGACCTTGTATGGACAAAAGACCAAACCCAAAGTTATAGATCTAAACAAGAGATATAAAGCATTTCAGTTAAGAATTTTTTATTTGAAACAATCTATGGTCTTAAAATTTAGTTTGAAGTCCTCAAATATTGAAATTCAAAATTTTCATACAACCTCGGACAGAGGAATGATAGAAACCAAATTTGTAGATCTCGTATAGTTAGGTAGCAATCCAACTCAAGAAAAAATGTTTGAATTTCTTATATTTAAAATTTAAAATTTTCAAACGATCTCGACCAAAACCAAAGCCGTAGCATGCTCGATAATAACTTGACTAGTCGAGTAAAGTTGTGCTCAATGGAACCTGGCTGCGACCTACAGCACACGTGGACGAGCTGCGGGCAAGAGGTCTGGATGGATGCATGCATGCGCGGGCGAGAGGCCACGTCGTCGTTGTGCTGATCAATTCCTAGCTAGAGGCCGACGACGACGAATTGAACGACAGCGACGTCGTCGCATGCATCCATCTCATCTCTAGGCGCTAGCTGCTGACCACGAGGATGGGCGGTGTTGCCTCCAGACAATCCAGAGGAAATAACAAAGTTATGAAAGTGAGGAATCATGCATCCAAATTTTATAATATATATCAATATATGTTTGCCGTTCGTTATTCACTCGCTTGTATGCCATATACACAATTACAGCTCATGTTTTTCATTGACAGCGAAGTGTCAATGTATATTGACTTCAAAATTTGATAGTTCAGCTTTAAAGATATTTATCGGATAGGATCTGTATGTGTATGCATCTGTATTTATATGGACGAAAATCTACGTTGTACTGTGTAATTCTAAAAAAAAAAAACTACAGCACATGGTTATACACTGGGGAGAACAGAATGGCGGTGGTAGGGTGTTGCGTAAAGCCAAAAGATAAAGCTATATATGTTTGAATCAGGTAGAGCTGATAGAAAGCTGCTAGAAAACCTCTAATAACTTATCTAAACAACTCAACTTCACTGTCCAATCATCCAGCTAATGAACTTTTCTAGCGTTTCGTAGATGTCGAATACAAAATTTAGACAACTCGCAAGACTTAGCACAGTGCAGTCACAATGTTACTACGTAGTTCGTTCGCCTAGCAGCCCAGTGAAGTCGGCCTGCCCACAGCCCACGACGCCGCACGCTTACGACTCAAATTAGTTATGGCCCCGCAAAAACTGGCCCAGCGGGCTCCGATCGCTTCTCGGCTCAGTTCCCTATCCCTCCTAGTCGCGGCGTCACGGCCTGAACCACTGACGTGCCCTCCGTAAGCTACTCGCAATTAATTTCTGCTTGTTTAAGTAACTGAGCTTTTAAATGGAAATCATCAATTAAATGATGAGAGAGGAGAAGGTGGTTTAATTAGAAGGTAGTATGAACTGCTTACACCTGTAGACAAAGTGTTTTAGATAGAAACCATATATACACACCAACAAAAAAAAAAAAAAAAAAAACACTGCATCAGTTTTCATCCATTGGTTCTCACTGACCACATATTTAGCAAAGAACAGTCATTTTTTCTATCTAGCTTCTCTTAATATTAGTGATAGATATAGATAGAGGAGAGAATAGGGATGGATTAATAAGATGGCAATTAAGTATCAGAGCCTCCGCGAGGAAGGAAATTATCACCGCCTAGTGTTTCACTAGGGAGATTGTAATCTATAAATATCAAGCTACGCACTGGCCAGTTAAATTTTAAAAATTGAATTATCCAAGGCCCACGTGTGGGCCGGGGGAGGGGTCTTGACGCCCCAGCAGGCACATTGTCTCCGCTTCTGCTGGCAATTATGTCCTATGTAAAACTAATGCATAGCAATTTCAAACATTTTGACATGACAACTTAGATAAACTAGTATATATAGCTCCATGGGCACCCTCCATAGCAAACCCTCTCTACAAGAATTGTACATGGGTCTCCCTACGTAACCACCCCCCCCGGTAGAGAGGGGTAATTAGACAAGAATGATTTAATTAATTCAAGTCTCACACACATATGAATTAATTGCTAGCCCTACATACAATTCATGCAGTGGAGCTAGCTTCTTTGGATAGGTGAGCGACGTTTCTAAAATATAGCTTATGGACATAGGCATGATAGGGGGGGGCTCAAGCCCCCTTGGCATGTCTGCTCTCCATGGATTTGTCATTAGTCCAAACATATAGAACATACATACAAGATGAAACTAAAAGTACAAAGCTACTTAAGAATTAGTGATAAATCGAAGGTTGGCAGACTAGTATAATAAGAATATATACCAAAAATTAGTTTGTCAAGGCTGCTATGGTGTACATAGTTATAAACGAATAGTCTTTCCAGACCTTTCGGACACACACTACCATCCTCACTATATTCCTGTGCCACAGTGCCACAATTTAACAACGGAAATTATTTCATTCCTGGCTCTTAAATTCTCTGTCGAGAAGTCTGCGACAATCTCTTTACTATAATTTCTTGATTGTCAGAGAGAATTCACTATATAGAGGGAGGAGAGTGGTAATACTCTAGCGGAAGGGGGGCTTGAGCCCCCACACTAAATCCATCCCCTTTGGCTTCATTCGATGTCCACCAGAGGGATGGCCTCCACGTTGCCTAATCAGCGCATGTGTGAGCAAGAATAACACCAAAACCCCACCGCCACCACCACCTACAGGCTATGACACGACCTCCTCCAGTTCCTCCTTTCTGAGAGTTGCTTAGAGGCGCCACTCGATGGTGCCTCTATATGTATATACTCCAAGCAAAATAATAACCACTATTTTGCATGAATAGATGGGTATGTGATTCTCCTTTTAATTTTCCCTCTATGTAATGATCCTCTTATCATAAATAGGTACATGGAGGAGTCAAATTAACTTTACTAGTATTATGATGTGTAGTAAGTACTAATAAATTAGTCCTAGTAAACATATAAGACTCATTTTCTTGCACATGTTTGAGATACATTGTGATATTTTTAAAAATGCTTTAGATTCAAAATTTACACTTTGTAGTTGTAGGGGCAGAGATTTATATTTCAAGGAAACATTTTGTGAGTATAAAAATTACATAACATGTGCATAGAAAAGTCGAATTTTTTTCCTTTTCTTTGGAATTCAAAAAGTAGAGTCCAACTAATTCGTCTGTTCTAGTTCAACAAGGTGGTAATCATAAAAGATGGAGTCACTAAGCATGAAACCTCCCAAGCATGCAAGAATTAGAGAACTTCGCTAATGCGATCGCAGTTTTTATTGATGAGTTGTTTCTTTTCCATGAAAACTGAAGTTCGAATGAAATCATTGCGTGTGATCTAATCCAACCATTTTTTCCATATATAGGTGCAACAATTCTAATGCCTAGCAACCCTACGCCTTTAAATCAAGACCTTGGCAAGCTCCCTGATAAACTAAAAATACAAACCCTTGGCACACATTATTTTTTGGGGGTATATATACTATTGTTTTAATAAATTCTGTTAAGTTACAAGAATAGAAACATCTAATGCCACAAAATCTTATACACCCCTAAGCACCTAACTTCGTTAATAATAAACCATAAATATAAAACTCTTATACAAACCCAAAATACAAAACTTCAATAAAGTTATACTCAAACTGTTCCAAATTATAAGATGTTTGTGCATTTCTAGATACATAAATTTTACAATGTGTCAATACATAATGTATATCTTTTTTTTGGAATACATAATGTATATCTAAGTGCGGGATTATTTATTTTAAATCCTATGAATTGCCTGGGCCAGAGCCGCCGAAATTGCTTCCGAATATTGGACCGTCAAAAAATGGGCCGGTAACTTGGGCCGTCCGTGCACGCACCCCCTCCGTCCTCGGACTTCTGCTCCGTGTCCGTGTCGAACACACCAGCGCCTGTCGCCTCCTTCCAATACAATTTCGGGCCGGGCGCCGCCGCCGACGGACAAAAAGCGCACTGCGATCTCTCGATTCCCGCGCTCCGCGTCCGTTCCCTTCGTCGTCGGACGTACGTCGGCGTCAGTAATGGCGGCAAAGCAGCGCTCGGTGGTCCTCCCCGTGCGCGCGCTCGACGGCCGCGCCACGTCGGTGCGCCTCCCCGCTGCGGCCACCGTGCGGGACCTCAAGGCGGCGCTGCGTGTCTGCTTCCCGCCCGCGCAGGCCGCCCCCGTCCTTCCACCTCTTCCTCCGCGGCGAGAAGCTCCTCCTGGACGCCAAGCTCGCCAGCCTCACCCTGGCCCGGGGCGAGTTCGTCTCCCTCATCTCCTTCGCCACCAAGCCTGCCGCGCCGGCGCCGGCGCCGACGACGGCGAGCGCCAATCCGAACCCACCACGTGCCGCCGGCCCCGCCGTGCCCCCCTCGGCGAAAAGGATGAAGTTTGCTTCGTCCTCGATGTGGCGCGGCGAGGACGTGTACGCCAAGATCGCCAGGGTGCCCGTCCTCGACCCGGCGTCGCCGGCCTTCTACTGCCACGGCGTGGAGCCGCTGGACCCTGCTCGGATGGTGGAGCACCTCAAGCAGGGGCTCGGGAAGCACGGCCAGATCAGGCACGTCCAGGAGATCCCCGGCCGCGAGGCGTCCTTCTGCCCGCTCCCGCCTCACCTCTCGCAGCAAACCAGGGACGCGCTCAGGGCCGTCGGCGTGACGAGGCTGTACAGCCACCAGGCCCAGGCCATCGCCTCCGCCTCCGGCTCCGCCTCCGGCAAGAGCAAGCACGTGGTGGTGTCCACCTCCACGTCCAGCGGCAAGTCCCTGTGTTACAACGTGCCCGTGCTGGAGTCCATCTCGCGTCCCGCCGCCGCGTCGTGCGCGCTCTACATCTTCCCGACCAAGGCGCTGGCGCAGGACCAGCTCAAGACGCTGCTGGGGATGACGACCAAGGGCACCGGCGCCGGCGATCTCGGCGGCGGCGTCGTCAGCATCTACGACGGCGACACCCCGATGAAAGACCGCGCGAGGATCAGGGACGGCGCGAGGCTGCTCATCACCAACCCGGACATGCTCCACGTCTCCATCCTGCCGTGCCACGCGCAGTTCCGGCGGATCCTGGCCAACCTCGAGTACGTCGTCGTCGACGAGGCGCACTCCTACCGGGGCGCCTTCGGCTGCCACGCCGCGCTCATCCTCCGGCGGCTGAAGCGCGTGTGCGCCGACGTGTACGGGAGCCACCCGACCTTCATATCCTGCACGGGGACACTGGCGAACCCCCGGGAGCACTTCACGGAGCTCGCCGGCGTTGACGGCGACGACGACGTCGAGCTCGTGCAGAACGACGGCAGCCCGTGCGGCGCCAAGCACTTCCTCCTGTGGAACCCGTCGGTGGCGCGGCAAGGGCGGCGGTGCCCGAGCGCCGCGCAGGAGGTGGCCCACCTCTTCGCCGAGATGGTCCAGCACGGGCTCCGGTGCATCGCCTTCTGCAAGACGAGGAAGCTCTGCGAGGCCGTGCTGGCGCGCGCGCGCGAGGTCCTCGAGGAGACCTCGGCCGAGCTCGCCGACACCGTCTGCGTGTACCGCGGCGGGTACGTCGCCGAGGACCGGCGGCGGATCGAGGCCGGCCTGTTCGGCGGGACGCTCCGCGGCGTGGCGGCGACGAACGCGCTGGAGCTCGGGATCGACGTCGGCGGCATCGACGCGACGCTGCACCTCGGGTTCCCCGGGAGCATGGCGAGCCTGTGGCAGCAGGCCGGGCGGTCCGGGCGGAGGTCGATGCCGTCCATCGCCGTCTACGTCGGCCTCGACGGCGCGCTGGACCAGTACTTCATGAGCTTCCCGCACAAGCTGTTCGGCAAGCCGGTGGAGCACTGCCACGTCGACGCGAGCAACCCCAAGGTCCTCGGGCAGCACCTCGCCTGCGCCGCCTTCGAGAAGCCGCTGTGCCCGGAGCACGACGAGAGGCACTTCGGTGCCGGCATGAACGCTGCCATGGCGAGCCTGAGAGATCAAGGCCACCTGAAGAACACGAACACGAACACGAACGGGCCAGATCATTCTTCAGGTGTGTGGAAGTACGCTGGAACTGACAAGAACCCTGCTCGCGCGGTGAGCATTCGAGCGATCGAGCACGACAGGTACAAGGTGGTCGACAAGCAGGGCTACCGGGTGCTGGAGGAGATCGAGGAGAGCAAGGCTTTCTTCCAGGTGCACGACGGCGCCGTGTACATGCACCAGGGCGTCAGCTACTTGGTGGAGAAGCTCGATCTCTCGTCGAGGACGGCGTATTGCCGTGCAGCAGCTGATCTCAGGTACTACACCAGAGTTCACGACGTCACCGAGATCAGCATCCTCCAAGGCGATGGCAATGGCGATGGAACTGCCGGCGATGAAACTACGTGGTCGTCGTCGTCATCCAGAGGCAGAGCTCGATCAAGCGACTGCACGGTGACGACGGAGTGGGTGAGCTTCGACCGGATATGGAGGTCGAACGACCAGCTGTCGGACACCATCGAGCTCGACCTGCCGCCGTACTCCTTCAAAACGCAAGCGGTCTGGGCGAGCGTTCCCGAGGCGGTGAGGGCGGCCGTGGAGCAGAGAGGGCTGGGGTTCGACGGCGGCGTGCACGCGGCGTCGCACGCGCTGCTCAGCGTCCTGCCGCTGCGCATGATGTGCGCCGCCTCCGACCTCGGGACGCGGTGCGCCGAGGCGGCGGCGCGCGGGAGCGGAGGCAGAGCTCCCGGTGACGGTGGTGATAGGGCGCCGGCGCCCGGGGGTGCTGCTGCTGTACGACAAGCACCCCGGCGGCATCGGCCTGGCGGCGCAGGTGGAGCGCCTCTTCGGCGAGCTGCTGGTCGCGGCCCTGCAGCTCGTCTCGGCGTGCGGCTGCGCCGGCGCCGATGGCTGCCCGAGCTGCGTGCAGTCGTTCGCGTGCGGTGGGCACAACAGGAACCTGGATAAGCAGGCGGCGGTCATGATTCTCAGGGGAGTGATTCAGAACGAGAGCGGCGGTGGCGGTTCTCCGCGGAGGTGATGTGCAAGATCGAGAGCTGTGAGACGGTTGATGATTTGTGAGTGGTGTAATACTGACAGTTACTGCTAAACGAGCTAAACCACTAGCTCAATTCGTTAAAAAGTGTGAGTGAGTACGTGTCGCATACAGAGTGAGCTTATTCGAATTGAGGCATTAACGAGTAGCCGAGCGAGTTATGGAGTCACGAGTGCTTATGCATCAAGATCTAAGACACATGTGATACATGAAGCAAAAAGATCACGAGTATTTGCATTGTGTCCCCATCATAGGGTAAAATTTTGTTTTTTTTTTTTTGAGAAACGGGTACAATTTTGTTTTTACAAACTATTTGAAACAAAAAGAAAGGAATGATTGCACCACAAAATGCAGATAGGCCATTTAGGCTACCTGCGGCCTGCGTTTTGTTCTCCAGTTGGGCCCGTGCATTCCGATCCTCTTATCTCTCTCCGTTCTGCCGTGCCCCGGATACGCCTCGGACCTGGATACGGGTATGGGCCGATTTGGATAACGGCCCATAAAAGAAACCAGCCCAACTTACCTCCCACGCGTGACCTCCCAGCACAGCCGCGCATCGCCCAGGTGTTGCGCCTGACACGAGTGGCGATTGCCGAACGGCGGCCGGCGGCGACGACCCTCCCAGCTCCCGGCCCCCATACCGCTGCACCTCTGCGCCCTTGGCCTGGGCGGCTGACCGTTGAATCGGCCGGCGGCACCCCTCCCTGCTCCCAGCGGCCCGACCACCTACTACAGCAGAAGCATTGCGCCCCTAATCCAAGCATCCCTTAGGCGGCGGCTCACCGTCGGATCGTCCGGCTTTCTGCGTCCCAGCAAGATTCAATCGGTGAAGGTAATAGTCAGTTCCTCGATCCTCGTCTCGTCCAGTCTTCCCTATGCTCAGTCTCACTCTAACCACGTCCGCTGCCCCACTGCCCGTGTGTTCATTATGTATTCCTGTGCTCTGATCTGAATTTTTCTTCTGTTTATGTACTACTCATATGCGTGTGAACTCAATTATGTTCAATTTTGGTCCTCTTCTTTTTGTAAGTTGTGAACTTAAATTATGTGTCATGCCATGTCACTTGGCTATGGCCTTATTAAGTTGTGCACTCAACTCAGTATGTAATTTTCATATTAAATCATGTGTAGTTATTATTATATTTAGGAAAATATCCTAGGCGCATCCCCATATCACTGTTCTTTTGGAGAATAGGTTACCGCGTATCTTTATCTCGGCAACATAGATGAAAGTTAGCAAGACCCAACCCAATAATATCCTAGGTTGATCCTCCTTTACCCTGATATGTAGCGCTACGGCGGAGTTAGCTGCCCGACGGTCAGGGAGCGAATACCAAGCTGGCAATCTCCCCAGTTCACACGGTTTATATCCTGATCTACACAATAATTTTTTGGGTGATTTTGTTACTTGTTTGTATCAAATGGCCGTGCTTTGTGTGATTTTGTTTTGCTTCGCTTTGGTCCACTGGATCGGCGTTGTTTTCCTCCCAGTAATTTTTGGAAATCAAGAAGTGCAGCCTTTCTCTTGATTTGCTTAGACACGAGTACACTACACGCCTTTTGTTGAATCAATGACTTTCTGTTTTGGTTAAGTTGCACCATTAGCCCCCTGCTCTGTTGAGGTTGGACGCAGGAAAAAAAATGCGAGAAAAAGGTGCAGCCAGTGATTTTCCTCAGGGTCATTTCTTCTGCCCACATTATCATCATCTTGCTGCTATTTTCTTTGATGTGTCATTACCCACTTAGTTATGTTTGCTGCTTTCAATTAATCTGTTAAGTCACGCTCTGAATACTGTTTGGAAGCAAAATGAGGAGACTGAAACATCTGAATGTTGTCATGTGGAGAATACACTTATGGTCTTCATAGTTCTCTGATTGCTTCATGTTCAAACTTTTATTGTCTCACATTCTTTCACAAGTGGATGAAATCAACATTTAGTGATTGCAAAGCAAATGGATTGCTTTCTCTATGTACCTTGTAGCTGTCGTTTCCAACTAATGTTTGTCTAGTGCAGTACTATTCTTTTTTTTTAATATGCCGTCTGAATATTTGTACTAGTTATGCTTGAGTCTGAACTGTAGTGTTTAATCACTGAGAAGCAACATGAAGAGGTCCTGTAATCTGAAGATATCCGATGTTGATACATACATGATACATTCATGATCTTTAAAGTTCTTTGATTGCTTGCTTTACCTACATCCCCCTAATCTAAATGATTTTGGGTTGGCTATAGAATTAAATTGTTTCTTAATTACGAGCTGTGAAGTTGTTCAAGAAGCAAAATGAGGAGGTCATACGATCTGAAGCGTCTGATATTCATGCACAATCCATACAAACTTTTTTTGTTTCTTTTTTTTTTTAAATGTTGTACATGTGTGCACCCATGTCCTTTATTGGGCCTGCCTCTTAGACGAAATGGAGCGCCCAAACCCTAACTTAAACTATTTGTATTCGGATCCGATCAAATTTATACACACATATATCATGCCTATTAACTTTGTTTTTTTTTTAAAAAAAATATTACTGGGTGTACATGTTGCTTTGCTTTTGTTGAGCTAACTCTGTTCGATCTCTTTGTTACAGCGATATGTCGGAATACCAGAACGTTGTTGGGGGAAGGCTGAAGCTGAAGGGTAAAGCACTGGACGTGAAGGAAGGTGGAGTCAAGAAAAAGAAAAAGAAGAAGCATCAGCATGAGGAGTCGTCTCAGATTGAGCATGATGAGCTCCACAAAGGTTTTTTTTTTCTCATTATTACACTGGCCAATTTTATGCTTAAGCATGATGCGTTGATAAGCATTACTATGTTTGACAATTTCTGGGTTTCCATGCACTGAATAACCAATTAGTTTTTTTTTACATAATTGTTGATGATTACCTCTGTTTAGGTGCCTTCTGTTATATGTCCATGCGGTATCAAATAGGAAGTAGATTACTAATGCTTCTCACAATTTTTTTTTTGCCGCATTTGTGTCTCTATATGCTTGATGCTCATCGTATCTGTATTTGGATACAATGGTTTGTAGTTTATACAGCCACTGCATATATGTTTTTTGTATTCATGTTTTGATAAAGGATCTTGGGGGCGTTACTGAGGAATTTGTTATTTAGAAGTTGCTGATAAGTGTTACTGGTGGCTATGTGAACTGTTTGCAGAACAAAGAAGAACCCTGGTCATGTAACCCTCTCTCTCGGTCACTCAGTTGCTGATAAGAGTTATTAGTGACAATGTATTTGTTTGAGACTTGGATTAGTTTAGTGTTATGACAGGATAAGATTTTACAATTTTCTCATGTTATAGCCTTATAGGTGGATCAGCCTTTACTTTACTAAAACAATTTGTTTGAATTAGTTTCGTGTCATAGTAATTTTGCTAACGCCCTAGGCTGTCAAGAGAAATTTCTCACTTCATTGGTAAATAGGTAGCTGTCCATGCGGAGCTCGGTTCATTTTTCCAACAACTTGTTTCATTTTATTATACATTGTCTCCTTTTTTTGTAACTCGACTTCATGAATCTAAAAACATTTTCAGCTGGCTACACTCGATTCATATCTAGTCCAACTGTTATTCTTTAGGGGGAAACTCTGACCTACCAACCGATCCCAACAATGAGCTGATTGATGCTGAGAAGATGGGAGATGGAGAAGGGAATCCACATCCTGACTATGACCATCTAACCCCAGCGGAGCGACGCTACATGGAACAGAAGCAGAAGATTGACATGCAGAAGATGGCCAAAGTTGCCAACAAGTCGCACAGGGACCGCATCCAGGACTTCAACCAATACCTGGCAAACCTCAGCGAGCACTACGACATCCCCAAAGTTGGCCCTGGCTAACATAGCCAAACTGCTGTGTTATGCACAAACAATTGTATGCTGGGCGGGCTTAAAGAAATAATTGTATCCTGGGGGCTGGGGCTATCCAGCTTTATGTTAGTATGTTATGGTATTATATGTTGTAAAACGACCTGTTGCCACTAGAAGACGGTGTTTTATTTCAAAAGCGTGTTCCAAGTATTCTGATCTCGTCTTCTTGTAAGTTTGAGCTATTTTTTGGTTGCCCCTTTCATCCGGCAAAATTACTGTAGCATCCCACTGTTTGACATTCTCTCTATCCTAATTTTACTCCCATATAAACATGTATGTATTCGTACTATTATCTTTGAACAGTGAACATGTATCAACTACTTTTTCAAGCCATATATGCTCTAAATGTACACTTTGCATGTTTGTATATATTATTGCCCTAATTAACATTGGATAGGATTTCCGTGCAAATTAAACACGTTGATATTACGTGCCATACGTCGTTAAGCAAAGTTTATACGTCGATAGATAACTGTTGGCAGTTTAGATCTGATTCATGCCGCCAAATGATGCAATATATATGTCCTACTAGTATGTTTCAATTTTTTTTTCAAAAAAGAAATATGCTTCTATGTCGATCGGTTCAAATTATATTATATGTTTACATATATTGTCTAAATTTCGAATGAACCCTTGAAAGTAGCATGACTCAAATCATCTTGAAATTAGCTTTCCAGGATGATCGGTGTTTCAAATAGTTTGACCTTTTGGAAACACTGATGTCTTGCTTCATGGTCGCCTATACCGTCGTAAACAATTATCTGTGGCGGCCGGATGGTAGGTATCTTGAAGTTTCTTTAATCGTTCTTGTACGGCTACCGTACGGTGGCACCAGCTAATGCAGAAGGCGACTTTTATCAGATGCATTTATTGGACTGGCCAATTAAAGTCAAAGAGACTCAACATTTATAAATAGTATACAACATTTATAAATAGTATACAAGCAACTACAGCTTGTTGGTGCCAACGAATATTCGGACTTTTGAATATTTTGAACTGAAGCATCGGATCAAGAAAAGCTGAAGGGTGTATTATATATATTGACGATAGCTTATCGTGCATATATAATAGCTAGGGTGAGTGCTCAAGATAACTTATCTTTAATTTGTATGTCCTTTCATCGAGGAAAGCTATACGTACTCCACGCTACTCCTGGAAAAAGTGAAAATCAGACTGGAAGAAACAAAAGCTTTTACGGAACAAGTTAAGCATATATATATAGTTTTGCACTTGAATCTCTAAAAGAGAAAGCTAGCTTTGGCAAGGATAGCCGCGCAACTATACTCGGTAAAAGCACCTATATGCTAATTCCAATGTAATTTAAACCTCAAGTCTTCCTTTTATACAGTACATGTTCTCTATCTTTCAGGAGAGACTATGCATAAAAAAAAAAACAAATAATGATATTCATATGCCCAAATGATAAGAGAGCATGCATGCAGAAGTCCAAACATGCATGCAACGGAAGCGACGGCGGTATTGATAGATATAGATATATATATTGTCTTGTCTGCATGCAAGCAAGGTGATGAAGAAGGCGGCGGCAAAGTCAGAAAGGCAAGGACCCTGTCTGATCTTGGGCACCACAATATATAGTCAACAACCACAACTTCAAATCCTTGCGTTAAATGTCAACTACTTATCATCAGATGAGATCGGATCAGATGAGATCAGGGTGCCCTTGTTGCTGGGCGCGAGGCGGCTCAGTTTGGTGGGGGGGAAAAAATTGGATGTTGAATTGCCACAGGAAGACGCCGCCACACAATTTTATCTTGGATTTGCATATATTGATGTTTGCATATGAACGCGTGTCGGCCGTAAATCCGCGGCAGGTCCTCATGACGCCTGCCTTCGCAAAAATGTGGGGTACTTTCTCCGTCTACCGTTGTCTTTGTCGTTTGGAAAATCGTGTCCTCCCACCACACGTCGCGGTTTCTGGTAGTGACAAACTCTATGGGACAGAGGGAGTATATAGGAAACTGCTCCAGCACCCCTCCTTTTAAAATTACACGAATCTCAAAGCAACTCATCTAATTAATTAAATATTTTTCCTAATTATTTTCCACCTAGATTCTGCATGGGACTAGTCCGTCAGAGCCCAGCCCATGTCCAGCCCAAACTCACCTCTCCCTAGTCTTCTGTTCCTTTTGTTCCGTCCCGGTTTCTCATTTCCTTGCAGCCGGCGACGGTGCTCTCCGAGGATGTCCTCGCCACACGCGAAGGGGATGAGCGGCGTCCCATCCCAACCAAATTCAGTCCAAGCTCCATCGATCCCTTTGTTCGGATCTTGCTTCCCCGTGTGCAGAAACCGGCAAGGATCGGAGTGCACCTTCTGCATATATGCAGGTGGCCCACGAGAAGAAAAAAACCAGGCTCCTAGTAGTTTCAGATGGGTTCGCACAACAAATATTTACAATGGACTTTTAGCAATATGGTCACAAATTTTCATGCTTGCCGCGCGGCCTTAAAGTGTGCCATATATATGCGAGTTGTTTTGAATGGAACTTATTTCTTGATCACTCAACGCATTATAGGCAGAGTGACTTAAGGCAGAGATATATGTCACGTCGAGCTAGATCCTCCATGGCACTGGCACTGGCACGAATTATACGCAGAAGACATCTGGTTGAGAATGGTGAGGTCTACCCAACCCCATGCCAACGGCGCATAGAGGTCACTCCGCTCGCGTTCATGAGGCCATTGTGAGAGGGCATATATAGGTGGGGGGATTGCGCCGGGAGATGAGGAACGGAGCGGGCGAAGGACGGACGAAGAACAGGGGCGGACGTACGAGCACCGGCGTTTTTTAGCCTCGTAGCGATGCTGTGCGGCGAGCGCACAGCGCAACTTCTCAGTTCTCCGACGACGCCATGATCTGCATCCGTCTCCGGCCATGAACGAGGAAACCAAACAAGCGAGCTGCAAGCGACTACGCCTTTGGGTCTGGGCTGGGCTTCGACAGGATAGGCCCATGCCGGATGCAAGAGAAAAAATAATAATTAATAGAAAAATAACTAGTTACATATATTGCTCTAAGATACGTACAATTATTTAAAGAGAGGAGTATTGGAGCAATTCCCGGTTATATATATGTCTATCTAATTTCATTAGTTTTCCAATATATATGATATAAACACACGGAAGAGTGAAATTAACTGTCCTAGACGCTACCATGAAAATTCATTATTTTATAAACATACCGTACCATACCTCAGTTCCACAAAGAGTGTCATTTGGATTTTGTTATAAGTCATATAATCTCAAATTTGGCTAAGTTTATATGAAGAACATACTAAAGTTTATGATACTAAATAAATGTCACTAGATTTATTGTACAATA